>CM055125.1:82490097-82884639 GCA_029206835.1 Rana muscosa | reverse complement strand
GAGAGGGGATTGGGGTGGATTTGTGCAAGGAGAGGGGATTGGGGGGGGGGATTTGTGCAAGAGAGGGGATTGGGGTGGATTTGTGCAAGGAGAGGGGATTGGGGGGGGGATTTGTGCTAGGAGAGGGGATTGGGGTGGATTTGTGCAAGGAGAGGGGATTGGGGGGGGGATTTGTGCTAGGAGAGGGGATTGGGGGGGGGGTATTTGTGCAAGGAGAGGGGATTGGGGGGGGGGGGGATTTGTGCAAGGAGAGGAGATTGGATTCGTGGGCAAGTTGACCCGCCCATACTGTAAAACTGCCTATTGCCACATGTAGACAGTGGTGAGATGTGCGGGATAAATTCAGTTGCTGAATGACAGTTGTGTGCACATTTAGATCACCCAAGCATTTCTTAAGGCCGGTTTCACACTGGGGCGGTGGCGGATTTGTGCAAGGAGAGGGGATTGGGGTGGATTTGTGCAAGGAGAGGAGATTGGGGGGTGGATTTGTGCAAGGAGAGGGGATTGGGGGGGGGGGGGGTTTGTGCAAGGAGAGGGGATTGGGGGGGATTTGTGCTAGGAGAGGGGATTGGGGGGGGGGGTATTTGTGCTAGGAGAGGGAATTGGGGGGGGATTTGTGCTAGGAGAGGGGATTGGTGTGGATTTGTGCTAGGAGAGGTGATTGGGGTGGATTTGTACTAGGGGAGGGGATTGGGGTGGATTTGTACTAGGGGAGGGGATTGGGGGGGATTTATGCAAGGAGAGGGGATTGGGGTGGATTTGTGCAAGGAGAGGGGATTGGGGGTGGATTTGTGCAAGGAGAGGGGATTGAGGGTGGATTTGTGCTAGGAGAGGGGATTAGGGTGGGATTTGTGCAAGGAGAGGGGATTGGGGTGGGATTTGTGCTAGGAGAGGGGATTGGGGTGGGATTTGTGCAAGGAGAGGGGATTGGGGTGGGATTTGTGCAAGGAGAGGAGATTGGGGTGGATTTGTGCAAGGAGAGGGGATTGGGGGGGATTTGTGCAAGGAGAGGGGATTGGGGTGGGATTTGTGCAAGGAGAGGGGATTGGGTGGGATTTGTGCAAGGAGAGGGGATTGGGGGGGATTTGTGCAAGGAGAGGGGATTGGGGGGAGATTTGTGAAAGGAGAGGGGACTGGGGTGGATTTGTGCAAGGAGAGGGGATTGGGGTGGGATTTGTGCAAGGAGAGGGGATTGGGTGGGGGGGTTTGTGCAAGGAGAGGGGATTGGGGGGGGTTTGTGCAAGGAGAGGGGATTGGGGGGATTTGTGCTAGGAGAGGGGATTGGGGGGATTTGTGCAAGGAGAGGGGATTGGGGGGGGGGATTTGTGCTAGGAGAGGGGATTGGGGGGGTATTTGTGCTAGGAGAGGGGATTGGGGGGGGATTTGTGCTAGGAGAGGGGATTGGTGTGGATTTGTGCAAGGAGAGGGGATTGGGGTGGATTTGTGCTAGGAGAGGTGATTGGGGTGGATTTGTACTAGGGGAGGGGATTGGGGGGATTTGTGCTAGGAGAGGGGATTGGGGTGGATTTGTGCTAGGAGAGGGGATTGGGGTGGTTTTGTGCTAGGAGAGGGGATTGGGGGGGGGGGGGGGATTTGTGCAAGGAGAGGGGATTGGGGGGGGGATTTATGCAAGGAGAGGGGATTGGGGTGGATTTGTGCAAGAAGAGGGGATTGGGGTGGATTTGTGCAAGGAGAGGGGATTGGGGGGGGATTTGTGCAAGGAGAGGGGGATTGGGGGGGATTTGTGCAAGGAGAGGGGATTGGGTTGGATTTGTGCTAGGAGAGGGGATTGGGGGGAGAGATTTGTGCAAGGAGAGGAGATTGGGGGGAGGGATTTGTGCAAGGAGAGGAGATTGGGGGGGATTTGTGCTAGGAGAGGGGATTGGGGGGGATTTGTGCTAGGAGAGGGGATTGGGGGGGATTTGTGCTAGGAGAGGGGATTGGGGTGGATTTGTGCAAAGAGAGGGGATTGGGGGTGGATTTGTGCAAGGAGAGGGGATTGAGGGTGGATTTGTGCTAGGAGAGGGGATTGGGGTGGGATTTGTGCAAGGAGAGGGGATTGGGGTGGGATTTGTGCAAGGAGAGGAGATTGGGGTGGATTTGTGCAAGGAGAGGGGATTGGGGGGGGGGATTTGTGCAAGGAGAGGGGATTGGGGTGGGATTTGTGCAAGGAGAGGGGATTGGGGTGGAATTTGTGCAAGGAGAGGGGATTGGGGGGGGGATTTGTGCAAGGAGAGGGGATTGGGGGGGGGATTTGTGCAAGGAGAGGGGACTGGGGTGGATTTGTGCAAGGAGAGGGGATTGGGGGGGGATTTGTGCAAGGAGAGGGGATTGGGGGGGGGGGGGTTTGTGCAAGGAGAGGGGATTGGGGGGGTTTGTGCAAGGAGAGGGGATTGGGGGAATTTGTGCTAGGAGAGGGGATTGGGGGGGGATTCGTGCTAGGAGAGGGGATTGGGGTGGGATTTGTGCTGGGAGAGGGGATTGGGGGGGGGATTTGTGCAAGGAGAGGGGATTGGGGGGTTGCGGGATTTGTGCAAGGAGAGGGGATTGGGGGGGGATTTATGCTAGGAGAGGGGATTGGGGGGGATTTGTGCAAGGAGAGGGGATTGGGGTATGGATTTGTGCAAGGAGAGGGGATTGGGGGTGGATTTGTGCAAGGAGAGGGGATTGGGGTGGGATTTGTGCAAGGAGAGGGGATTGGGGTGGGATTTGTGCAAGGAGAGGGGATTGGGGGGGATTTGTGCAAGGAGAGGGGATTGGGGGGGCGGGGATTTGTGCAAGGAGAGGGGATTGGGGGGGATTTGTGCAAGGAGAGGGGATTGGGGTGGATTTGTGCAAGGAGAGGGGATTGAGGGTGGATTTGTGCTAGGAGAGGGGATTGGGGTGGGATTTGTGCAAGGAGAGGGGATTGGGGTGGGATTTGTGCAAGGAGAGGGGATTGGGGTGGATTTGTGCAAGGAGAGGGGATGGGGGGGGGATTTGTGCAAGGAGAGGGGATTGGGGTGGGATTTGTGCAAGGAGAGGGGATTGGGGTGGGATTTGTGCAAGGAGAGGGGATTGGGGTAGATTTGTGCAAGGAGAGGGGATGGGGGGGGGGATTTGTGCAAGGAGAGGGGATTGGGGTGGATTTGTGCAAGGAGAGGGGATGGGGGGGGGCGGATTTGTGCAAGGAGAGGGGATTGGGGGGGGCGGATTTGTGCAAGGAGAGGGGATTGGGGTGGATTTGTGCAAGGAGAGGGGATTGGGGGGGGGGGGATTTGTGCAAGGAGAGGGGATTGGGGGGGGGATTTGTGCAAGGAGAGGGGATTGGGGGGGGGATTTGTGCTAGGAGAGGGGATTGGGGGGGGGGATTTGTGCAAGGAGAGGGGATGGGGGGGGATTTGTGCAAGGAGAGGGGATTGGGGTGGATTTGTGCAAGGAGAGGGGATTGGGGGGGGGGATTTGTGCAAGGAGAGGGGATTGGATTCGTGGGCAAGTTGACCCGCCCATACTGTAAAACTGCCTATTGCCACATGTAGACAGTGGTGAGATGTGCGGGATAAATTCAGTTGCTGAATGACAGTTGTGTGCACATTTAGATCACCCAAGCATTTCTTAAGGCCGGTTTCACACTGGGGCGGTGGCGGATTTGTGCAAGGAGAGGGGATTGGGGTGGATTTGTGCAAGGAGAGGAGATTGGGGGGGTGGATTTGTGCAAGGAGAGGGGATTGGGGGGGGGGGATTTGTGCAAGGAGAGGGGATTGGGGGGGGGATTTGTGCTAGGAGAGGGGATTGGGGGGGGGGGGTATTTGTGCTAGGAGAGGGGATTGGGGGGGGGGGGATTTGTGCTAGGAGAGGGGATTGGTGTGGATTTGTGCTAGGAGAGGGGATTGGGGTGGATTTGTGCTAGGAGAGGTGATTGGGGTGGATTTGTGCAAGGAGAGGGGATTGGGGGTGGATTTGTGCTAGGAGAGGGGATTGGGGTGGGATTTGTGCAAGGAGAGGGGATTGAGGGTGGATTTGTGCTAGGAGAGGGGATTGGGGTGGATTTGTGCAAGAAGAGGGGATTGGGGTGGATTTGTGCAAGGAGAGGGGATTGGGGGGGATTTGTGCAAGGAGAGGGGATTGGGTTGGATTTGTGCTAGGAGAGGGGATTGGGGGGAGGGATTTGTGCAAGGAGAGGAGATTGGGGGGGATTTGTGCAAGGAGAGGGGGATTGGGGGGGATTTGTGCTAGGAGAGAGGATTGGGGGGATTTGTGCTAGGAGAGGGGATTGGGGGGGATTTGTGCTAGGAGAGGGGATTGGGGGGGGATTTGTGCTAGGAGAGGGGATTGGGGTGGATTTGTGCAAGGAGAGGGGATTGGGGGTGGATTTGTGCAAGGAGAGGGGATTGAGGGTGGATTTGTGCTAGGAGAGGGGATTGGGGTGGGATTTGTGCAAGGAGAGGGGATTGGGGTGGGATTTGTGCAAGGAGAGGAGATTGGGGTGGATTTGTGCAAGGAGAGGGGATTGGGGGGGGATTTGTGCAAGGAGAGGGGATTGGGGTGGGATTTGTGCAAGGAGAGGGGATTGGGGTGGGATTTGGGCAAGGAGAGGGGATTGGGGGGGGGGGGGGGATTTGTGCAAGGAGAGGGGATTGGGGGGGGGATTTGTGCAAGGAGAGGGGACTGGGGTGGATTTGTGCAAGGAGAGAAGGAGAGGGGATTGGGGGGGATTTGTGCAAGGAGAGGGGATTGGGGGGGGGGGTTTGTGCAAGGAGAGGGGATTGGGGGGGTTTGTGCAAGGAGAGGGGATTGGGGGGATTTGTGCTAGGAGAGGGGATTGGGGGGTATTTGTGCTAGGAGAGGGGATTGGGGGGGATTTGTGCTAGGAGAGGGGATTGGTGTGGATTTGTGCTAGGAGAGGGGATTGGGGTGGATTTGTGCTAGGAGAGGTGATTGGGGTGGATTTGTACTAGGGGAGGGGATTGGGGGGATTTGTGCTAGGAGAGGGGGATTGGGGGGATTTGTGCTAGGAGAGGGGATTGGGGTGGATTTGTGCTAGGAGAGGGGATTGGGGTGGTTTTGTGCTAGGAGAGGGGATTGGGGGGGGGGGGGGGGGATTTGTGCAAGGAGAGGGGATGGGGGGGGGATTTATGCTAGGAGAGGGGATTGGGGTGGATTTGTGCAAGGAGAGGGGATTGGGGGGGGGGGGATTTGTGCAAGGAGAGGGGATTGGGGGGGGATTTGTGCAAGGAGAGGGGATTGGGTTGGATTTGTGCTAGGAGAGGGGATTGGGGGGAGGGATTTGTGCAAGGAGAGGAGATTGGGGGGAGGGATTTGTGCAAGGAGAGGGGATTGGGGGGGATTTGTGCTAGGAGAGAGGATTGGGGGGGGATTTGTGCTAGGAGAGGGGATTGGGGTGGGATTTGTGCTAGGAGAGGGGATTGGGGTGGGATTTGTGCTAGGAGAGGGGATTGGGGGGGGATTTGTGCAAGGAGAGGAGATTGGGGGGAGGGATTTGTGCAAGGAGAGGAGATTGGGGGGGATTTGTGCAAGGAGAGGGGATTGGGGGGGATTTGTGCTAGGAGAGAGGATTGGGGGGATTTGTGCTAGGAGAGGGGATTGGGGGGGATTTGTGCTAGGAGAGGGGATTGGGGGGGATTTGTGCTAGGAGAGGGGATTGGGGTGGATTTGTGCAAGGAGAGGGGATTGGGGGTGGATTTGTGCAAGGAGAGGGGATTGAGGGTGGATTTGTGCTAGGAGAGGGGATTGGGGTGGGATTTGTGCAAGGAGAGGGGATTGGGGTGGGATTTGTGCAAGGAGAGGAGATTGGGGTGGATTTGTGCAAGGAGAGGGGATTGGGGGGGGATTTGTGCAAGGAGAGGGGGTTGGGGTGGGATTTGTGCAAGGAGAGGGGATTGGGGTGGGATTTGTGCAAGGAGAGGGGATTGGGGGGGGGATTTGTGCAAGGAGAGGGGATTGGGGGGGGGGATTTGTGCAAGGAGAGGGACTGGGGTGGATTTGTGCAAGGAGAGAAGGAGAGGGGATTGGGGGGATTTGTGCAAGGAGAGGGGATTGGGGGGGGGGGGGGTTTGTGCAAGGAGAGGGGATTGGGGGGGTTTGTGCAAGGAGAGGGGATTGGGGGGATTTGTGCTAGGAGAGGGGATTGGGGGGGTATTTGTGCTAGGAGAGGGGATTGGGGGGGATTTGTGCTAGGAGAGGGGGATTGGGGTGGATTTGTGCTAGGAGAGGTGATTGGGGTGGATTTGTACTAGGGGAGGGGATTGGGGGGATTTGTGCTAGGAGAGGGGGATTGGGGGGATTTGTGCTAGGAGAGGGGATTGGGGTGGATTTGTGCTAGGAGAGGGGATTGGGGTGGTTTTGTGCTAGGAGAGGGGATTGGGGGGGGGATTTGTGCAAGGAGAGGGGATTGGGGGGGGGATTTATGCTAGGAGAGGGGATTGGGGTGGATTTGTGCAAGGAGAGGGGATTGGGGGGGGGGATTTGTGCAAGGAGAGGGGATTGGGGGGGGATTTGTGCAAGGAGAGGGGATTGGGTTGGATTTGTGCTAGGAGAGGGGATTGGGGGGAGGGATTTCTGCAAGGAGAGGAGATTGGGGGGAGGGATTTGTGCAAGGAGAGGGGATTGGGGGGGATTTGTGCTAGGAGAGAGGATTGGGGGGGATTTGTGCTAGGAGAGGGGATTGGGGGGGATTCGTGCTAGGAGAGGGGATTGGGGGGGGATTTGTGCTAGGAGAGGGGATTGGGGTGGGATTTGTGCTAGGAGAGGGGATTGGGGTGGGATTTGTGCTAGGAGAGGGGATTGGGGGGGGGATTTGTGCAAGGAGAGGGGGATTGGGGGGGGTGCGGGATTTGTGCAAGGAGAGGGGGATTGGGGGGGGATTTATGCTAGGAGAGGGGATTGGGGGGGGGGATTTGTGCAAGGAGAGGGGATTGGGGTGGATTTGTGCAAGGAGAGGGGATTGGGGGTGGATTTGTGCAAGGAGAGGGGATTGGGGTGGGATTTGTGCAAGGAGAGGGGATTGGGGGGGGGGATTTGTGCAAGGAGAGGGGATTGGGGGGGGCGGGATTTGTGCAAGGAGAGGGGATTGGGGGGGATTTGTGCAAGGAGAGGGGATTGGGGTGGATTTTTGCAAGGAGAGGGGATTGAGGGTGGATTTGTGCTAGGAGAGGGGATTGGGGTGGGATTTGTGCAAGGAGAGGGGATTGGGGTGGGATTTGTGCAAGGAGAGGGGATTGGGGTGGATTTGTGCAAGGAGAGGGGATTGGGGGGGGGATTTGTGCAAGGAGAGGGGATGGGGGGGGGATTTGTGCAAGGAGAGGGGATTGGGGTGGATTTGTGCAAGGAGAGGGGATTGGGGGGGGGGGGATTTGTGCAAGGAGAGGGGATGGGGGGTGGATTTGTGCAAGGAGAGGGGATTGGGGTGGGATTTGTGCAAGGAGAGGGGATGGGGGGGGGATTTGTGCAAGGAGAGGGGATTGGGGTGGATTTGTGCAAGGAGAGGGGATTGGGGGGGGGGGATTTGTGCAAGGAGAGGGGATTGGATTCGTGGGCAAGTTGACCCGCCCATACTGTAAAACTGCCTATTGCCACATGTAGACAGTGGTGAGATGTGCGGGATAAATTCAGTTGCTGAATGACAGTTGTGTGCACATTTAGATCACCCAAGCATTTCTTAAGGCCGGTTTCACACTGGGGCGGGTGGCGGATTTGTGCAAGGAGAGGAGATTGGGGGGGGGGGTGGATTTGTGCAAGGAGAGGGATTGGGGGGGGGATTTGTGCAAGGAGAGGGGATTGGGGGGGATTTGTGCTAGGAGAGGGGATTGGGGGGGGGTATTTGTGCTAGGAGAGGGGATTGGGGGGATTTGTGCTAGGAGAGGGGATTGGGGTGGATTTGTGCTAGGAGAGGTGATTGGGGTGGATTTGTACTAGGGGAGGGGATTGGGGGGATTTGTGCAAGGAGAGGGGATTGGGGGGGATTTGTGCAAGGAGAGGGGATTGGGGGGGGGGATTTGTGCTAGGAGAGGGGATTGGGGTGGATTTGTGCAAGGAGAGGGGATTGGGGTGGATTTGTGCAAGGAGAGGGGATTGGGGGGGGATTTGTGCAAGGAGAGGGGATTGGGGGGGGGGGATTTGTGCAAGGAGAGGGGATTGGGGGGGGATTTGTGCAAGGAGAGGGGATTGGGTTGGATTTGTGCTAGGAGAGGGGATTGGGGGGAGGGATTTGTGCAAGGAGAGGAGATTGGGGGGGATTTGTGCAAGGAGAGGGGATTGGGGGGGGGATTTGTGCTAGGAGAAAGGATTGGGGGGGATTTGTGCTAGGAGAGGGGATTGGGGGGGATTCCTGCAAGGAGAGGGGATTGGGGGGGTGCGGGATTTGTGCAAGGAGAGGGGATTGGGGTGGGATTTGTGCAAGGAGAGAGGATTGGGGTGGGATTTGTGCAAGGAGAGGGGATTGGGGTGGGATTTGTGCAAGGAGACGGGATTGGGGGGGATTTGTGCTAGGAGAGGGGATTGGGGGGGATTTGTGCTAGGAGAGGGGATTGGGGTGGATTTGTGCAAGGAGAGGGGATTGGGGGGGATTTGTGCAAGGAGAGGGGATTGGGGTGGGATTTGTGCAAGGAGAGGGGATTGGGGTGGATTTGTGCAAGGAGAGGGGATTGGGGGGGGGGGATTTGTGCTAGGAGAGGGGATTGGGGTGGATTTGTGCAAGGAGAGGGGATTGGGGGGGTGCGGGATTTGTGCAAGGAGAGGGGATTGGGGGGGGATTTATGCTAGGAGAGGGGATTGGGGGGGGATTTGTGCAAGGGGAGGGGATTGGGGGTGGATTTGTGCAAGGAGAGGGGATTGGGGTGGATTTGTGCAAGGAGAGGGGATTGGGGGGGATTTGTGCAAGGAGAGGGGATTGGGGTGGGATTTGTGCAAGGAGAGGGGATTGGGGGGGGATTTGTGCAAGGAGAGGGGATTGGGGGGGCGGGATTTGTGCAAGGAGAGGGGATTGGGGGGGATTTGTGCAAGGAGAGGGGATTGGGGTGGATTTGTGCAAGGAGAGGGGATTGAGGGTGGATTTGTGCTAGGAGAGGGGATTGGGGTGGGATTTGTGCAAGGAGAGGGGATTGGGGTGGGATTTGTGCAAGGAGAGGGGATTGGGGTGGATTTGTGCAAGGAGAGGGGATTGGGGGGGTGCGGGATTTGTGCAAGGAGAGGGGATTGGGGGGGGATTTATGCTAGGAGAGGGGATTGGGGGGGGATTTGTGCAAGGGGAGGGGATTGGGGGTGGATTTGTGCAAGGAGAGGGGATTGGGGTGGATTTGTGCAAGGAGAGGGGATTGGGGGGGATTTGTGCAAGGAGAGGGGATTGGGGTGGGATTTGTGCAAGGAGAGGGGATTGGGGGGGGATTTGTGCAAGGAGAGGGGATTGGGGGGGCGGGATTTGTGCAAGGAGAGGGGATTGGGGGGGATTTGTGCAAGGAGAGGGGATTGGGGTGGATTTGTGCAAGGAGAGGGGATTGAGGGTGGATTTGTGCTAGGAGAGGGGATTGGGGTGGGATTTGTGCAAGGAGAGGGGATTGGGGTGGGATTTGTGCAAGGAGAGGGGATTGGGGGTGGATTTGTGCAAGGAGAGGGGATTGGGGGGGGGGGGGGATTTGTGCAAGGAGAGGGGATTGGGGTGGGATTTGTGCAAGGAGAGGGGATGGGGGGGATTTGTGCAAGGAGAGGGGATTGGGGTGGATTTGTGCAAGGAGAGGGGATGGGGGGGGGATTTGTGCAAGGAGAGGGGATTGGGGGGGGGGATTTGTGCAAGGAGAGGGGATTGGATTCGTGGGCAAGTTGACCCGCCCATACTGCAAGGAGAGAGGATTGGGGTGGGATTTGTGCAAGGAGAGGGGATTGGGGGGGATTTGTGCAAGGAGAGGGGATTGGGGTGGATTTGTGCAAGGAGAGGGGATTGGGGGGGGATTTGTGCTAGGAGAGGGGATTGGGGTGGATTTGTGCAAGGAGAGGGGATTGTGGTGGACTTGTGCAAGGAGAGGGGATTGGGGGGGGATTTGTGCAAGGAGAGGGGATTGGGGGGGATTTGTGCTAGGAGAGGGGATTGGGGGGGATTTGTGCTAGGAGAGGGGATTGGGGGGGATTTGTGCTAGGAGAGGGGATTGGGGGGGATTTGTGCTAGGAGAGTGGATTGGGGGGGGGGATTTGTGCAAGGAGAGGGGATTGGGGGGGGGATTTGTGCAAGGAGAGGGGATTGGGCGGGGGATTTGTGCTAGGAGAGTGGATTGGGGTGGATTTGTGCAAGGAGAGGGGATTGGGGGGGATTTGTGCTAGGAGAGGGGATTGGGGTGGGATTTGTGCAAGGAGAGGGGATGGGGGGGGGGGATTTGTGCAAGGAGAGGGGATTGGGGTGGATTTGTGCAAGGAGAGGGGATTGGGGTGGATTTGTGCAAGGAGAGGGGATGGGGGGGGGATTTGTGCAAGGAGAGGGGATTGGGGGGGATTTGTGCAAGGAGAGGGGATTGGGGTAGATTTGTGCAAGGAGAGGGGATGGGGGGGGGATTTGTGCAAGGAGAGGGGATTGGGGGGGATTTGTGCAAGGAGAGGGGATTGGGGGGGGGGATTTGTGCAAGGAGAGGGGATTGGATTCGTGGGCAAGTTGACCCGCCCATACTGTAAAACTGCCTATTGCCACATGTAGACAGTGGTGAGATGTGCGGGATAAATTCAGTTGCTGAATGACAGTTGTGTGCACATTTAGATCACCCAAGCATTTCTTAAGGCCAGTTTCACACTGGGGCGGTGGCGGTATAGCGGCGCTATTTTTAGCGGCGCTATACCGTCGGGATTGCAGAGGTATTCGGCCGCTAGCGGTGCGGTTTTAACCCGCTAGCGGCCGAAAAAGGGTTAATACCACCCGCAAACCGCGGCTACAGCCGCGGTTTGCGGGCGGTATTACCGCGGTATCCCATTCATTTCAATGGGAAGGAGCGGTAAACACACCGCTCCTCTCACCGCTCCAAAGATGCGGCTAGCAGGACTTTTTCTTAAGTCCTGTTAGCGCACCGCTCCAGTGTGAAAGCCCTCGGGGCTTTCACATTGGAGAGAAAGGAGCCGCTGTTTAGGCTCGGTTTGCAGGCGCTATTTTTAGCAAAATAGCGCCTGCAAACCGCCCCAGTGTGAAAGAGGCCTAATAGACAGAGTATAGAGTATCATGGCCAGGTGCTGCCCTAGGTGAAGCCATAGCAGTTGACCACAGGTGTCCAACATGATTGTTGGTTCCCCAACAGTGTGCATGCAGACATATCTGCTGTCTAAAGCCAAGTACACACCATTTACACACCTACAACCCGCTGGGCTCCAGTTGCTGATGTACTAACAATTTAATGTTGGTGCAGGGATTTCCCATGCTGAGCTATTGTGTTCTGACAGGGGGGGTCCGAGCACTGCCATTGGCTGAGAGCGCCAATTGGGAGCCGATCGACTGCTGGTTCTCCAGCATGCACGTTTGACAGAAGCTGGCCATAGGGCCGGCTTCTGTTGGACTGGCTGCCATGCACATGGCCTGAATGTTGGACAGTTTTTTATTTTGAACTGGACAATGTTGCCTGACAATAGGCTTGTGTGTGGTATTGTATCACCTCTGCGGTTTTTATTTTTTGCGCTATAAACAAAAAAAAATCGACAATTTTGAGAGAGAAAAAAAATATTTTTTACTTTTTGCTATAATATCCAAAAAAAGTCTTCATCAGTTTGGGCCAATATGTATTCTACATATTTTTGGTAAAAAAAGACCGCAATAAGCGTATATTGATTGGTTTGCGCAAAAGTTATAGCGTCTACAAAATAGGGGATAGATTTGTGGCATTTTTATTTATTTTTTACTAGTAATGGCGGGAAGTAAATAAAGAAATGTAAAAAAACTGTTTAGAATAAGCAAATATGATATACTTTCCTATCTATTTACTAATGCTGGCAGCATAATTAAAAAAAAAATCAGTGTTGATTTAAGAGAGTGAAGTTCTGCTTTAGCTAAGGTGACCAGATTTTTAAAATGAAATCCGGGGACATTTTTTTTTTTTTTACTAGTAATGGCGGCAATCAGCAACTCTGCCCGTCGCCCACCTCACAGCCTGTCAAGTCTTACTCTCCGGGCCCCGGCTACTACTGGGTGGGGAGCGGAGGAAGATCACTCCACCAGGGAAGACAAGGAGATAAGCAGGCAGGCGGCTGGCCGGGACTTGAGCCAAGGCAGAAGAACATGCGAGAGGAGCTGAATGGGCATGCACCCAAAACTGAAGAAATATTCCCTCTGCTTCGACCAGCACATGATCATCAGAAAGGGGCACAGATAATGGAAAAAATACACCCCCCTAAGTTAGTAGGAGCGGCGGGGGGGGGGGGGGCGGTAATTCTGATTTTTTTTTTTAATTCTGCACTGACTGTCTTTGAAATTGCCCCAGCCCATTCAAATCCATTCTGGGGACAAAACCGGGGACAGACATGGTTCGGGGACAGTGTCCTCAATCCGGGGACTGTCCCCTGAAACCGGGGATGTCTGGTCACCCTAGCTTTAGCATTTCTGGGAGTTTGGCTACAACACTTTGGACAAAGCCTGTGTATAGCTTCAATGATAACGACTGTGACCCAAAAAGACAAAATGTAGGTTCCGTTCAGGTAGAGAGGTAAAGTGTGAGTGCAGGCAGGGACAGGGAGCTCGTTCAAGCGGCAGCAATGTCAAATGAAAAGATCCATTAGCCGCAAATCATGAAGCAAACTCATGAGCATGATGTAAGATGAATGGCAGCCTCAGCCCAGACTTCAGCCAGGCCACACCTCCAACATGTTTTGCTCCGCCCCTTGGGATTAATCATGGGGAACATCAGGCATGTTGCAAAGCTCTGTGCAAACTGTTGGCGCTATATAAATCCTGTATAATATAATAATGAGGTGACTTTGACCTATGTTGTATTGAATTTAAAGATGCCAGCTGCTGGTAATGTAATTAACATCTGACTTTTTGTGTAAAAGGAAATGAAGCCTAGAAGAACTTTGTTACAAATTAAAGCTTTAATTATGAAATATATTTGATTTTGTATTCTTTACTTTGAACATGTACCCTACTTTGTTTCTCGCAGCTGGACAGAGAACAGAAGTTGTTTGGAATTTTCCCCAAGTTGATAATAAAGGACAAGTCCACATATATACAATCCTCCACAAAAATATATGACGATGTAAGTGTGTTTTTTTTCCTTTTTAAAGGGATTTGGGATTGCCTATTGGGATAACAGTATTTTCCGGTACAATCGTTTTTTATTGTAGTAAGCACAATAACAAAACAGCCAACCACCCACGCAGGGATACAGCACATCAAACATATCAAGACATGGGCAAAAATGTGATCAGCCAAATTTTTTGAGAAGTGATCACCGTATTTGAACAGACCCTCCAGTCAGAAGTCTTTACAGTCATGACATGAACCATTCTAAAGCCGGTTACAGACTATTTTTTTTTTTTTTTTTTTTTAAATAATAAAACACTGTCGGCTGTGGTCAGAGCTGCTGTACCAACCCTGCAAGGTTAGTAAAGCGTTCTCCCCTGCTGAGCTATTGTGTTCTGACAGGTGGATGGCTCCCCGCCAGAGCACTCCGATCAGTGCTCTCTGCCATTGGCTTGAAGCGCTGATCGGGAGTCGGTCAGATGCTGGTTTTGCAGCATGCTCGTCCGACAGAAGTCGGCTAAATGTCTGGCTTCTGTCGGAGGGACCTACATACTCACGGGACCTACATATTCAATGTCGGATGTTTTTTTTTTTTTTTAAACAGGCCATTGTCTCCTGACATTTTGGCCTGTGTGTATCTGACTTAATGTTGTAAAAGTCCAAATTTATTGCCGGTGTGTGAGATATTATCACCATTAGTGCGGTACAACTATTCACAAACTGATAATCTATCAAGCTTGAAGGCAGAAGCTATGCTATGAAAAACTATATATTGGGCTTTGTAGAGTGTTTATACTTAAAACAAACACGTCACAGTGAATTTGATCAAAGTACAGCTAGGAAGAGCATCCCTTTTAAATTGAACTTATCCGTCACTTCTACTATATAAAACAAAATATGTTGCTTTAGAGCAGACTCAATAAAATTACGTGTTATTTCCTTTCATATCTACACTTTCTTATATGTAAGGCTAATTTTCTTGAATTTGGGTATAAGCCATGCCCACATGCGTGACCCCCTGTCCATTGAGAATGCCTTGCTGGCCAGTAGGACTTTCTCATTGGGTAGGGAGTAGCACATAGACTGAACTTGACTGCACGGGTGTGTGGAGCTTGTGCCACAAACTATTCCCATCAAAGCAAAGTGGAGACTGGACATTAAATAGGTGTCCCGGAATAGGACCGCCCAAAGGCAAGCAAGCTTCTTCTTTTTTTTTTACAGAGCAAGGAGGACAGATTCCTTGTAGTGCAATGAAAGATCTGATGTTTGACACTTTCCAGAACAAATGCCTATACAGGCAGCTTACAGATTTATTCCTATGATATCTTATTATCCTTTGTGGCTTGGTTTTCCCAGCATAGTTTTATCTGCATCCTTTCATTCCCTTTTTTCTACTTTAAGTTTAACTGCATTTTTGTTTCGTACAATAAATTGAAACTACTTCCCATGCTGTTACGTTTTATTTAGATCTACAGTAGGGAAAATAATAATTTGACTCCCTGCAGATTTTGTAAGTTTGCCCACTTACAAAGAAATTAAGGGTCTATAATTTTTATCATAGGCGTATTTTTAAATCGGTGGTCATCAACCCTGTCCTCAGGGCCCACTAACAGGCCAGGTTTGCAAGATAACCGAAATACATCACAGGTGATATCATTTGCTGCTCAGTGATTGCAGTGTTCTAGTCTGCATCTCCCCAAGGTAATAAAATCTGGCCTGTTGGGCCCTGAGGACAGGGTTGATGACCACTGTTTTAAATGACACAGAATTTCAACCAAAAATCAAGAAAAAACACAAAACAAATGCTGTTGATTAAGTTGCAGTTCAGTGAGTAAAATAAGTATTTGATTCCCAAGCAAAACATGACTTGGTACTTGGTGGCAAAACCCTTGTTGGCAAGCACAGAGGTAAAACGTTTCTTGTAGTTGGTGACCAGGTTTGCACACATCTCAGGAGGGATTTTGGTCCACAACTCAAAGTTTCAGCTCCCTCCATACATTTTTCTTTAAGATTAGGGTCTAGAGACTTACTAGGCCACTCCAGGACCTTAATGTGCTTCTTATTGAGTCACTCCTTTGTTGCTTTGATGGTATGTTTTGGGTCATTGTCATGCTGGAAGACCCATCTTCAGTGTTCTGGCTGAGGGAAGAAGGTTCTCATCCAAGATTTTACAACACATGGCCCCATCCATTGGCCTCTCAATGCGGCAAAGTTGGTCTGTACCTTTTTAGTAGAGAAACTTCCCCAAAGCATAATGTTTCCACCTCTGTGTTTGACTGTAGGAATGGTGTTCTTAGGGTCATAGTCAGCATTTTTCTTCTTCCAAACACGGCGAGTTGAGTTAATGCCAAAGAGCTCAATTTTGGGCTAATCTGACCACAGCACTTTCTCCCAATCCTACTCGGAATCATTTAGATGTTAATTGGCATGACTGTACATGTGCCTTCTTGTTCTGACTATGACCTAAAGAACACCATTTCTATAGTCAAGCACGGAGATGAAAACATCATGCTTTGGGGCTGTTTCTCTGCTAAAGGTACAGACCGACTTTGCCGCATTGAGGGGCCAATGGATGGGGCCGTGTATTGTAAAATCTTGGATGAGAACCTTCTTCCCTCAGCCAGAACATTGAAGATAGGTCATTGGATGGGTCTTTGATCATAACATTGACCCCAAGCATACCACCTAGGCAACAAAGGAGTGGCTCAAGAAGAAGCACATTAGGGTCATGGAGAGGCCTAGACAGTCTCCAGACCCTAATCTTATAGAAAATTTATAAAGGGAGCTCAAACTTCGAGTTGCCAAGCGAAAGCCAAGAAACCTTAGTGTTACTAAACCCAGTAATATGAAAGTAGTTCCTCTGCCCCCCCCCCCCCACAGTGCCCACAGCTTATTAATCATCTTTTTACATTAAAATACTGTCACTATATACCTTTTTATGCTGATCTGTATACCACGGTCACATGATAACTTAGCACTGGACAAACTGAAGTTTTTCAGGTAGGAGAAGATTTCCACTACAGCCTGAGTACACGCCCACATGTGTGATGTCAATATCAGGCGACCTGAACTGTTCAACTGAAACAGGAAATGTTCTCTCCATCAATAGAGACTAAACTGAGCATGTGCAGGACGGCTACCCTCACTATATTATATGGCCTTGCCAAGATAGACCGTGCAGGAGGGAAGGATCTGTCCATATAGTGTCAAAGAGCCTTCTTTTTTTTTTTTTTAACACAATGCAGAGGATTAACCCCTTAAGTTCCACAGTGAGTATAACAAACATGATTTACTGCATATACAGACAGATTTTACTGTTGTGGGTTTAGTAACACTTTAAGGATTTAGAGAAGATCTGTAAAGAGTGGACCAAAATCTCTCCTGATTTGTGTGCAAACCTGGTCACCAACTACAACAAACGTCTTACCACTGTGCTTGCCAACAAAGGGTTCTCCAGCAAGTACCAAGTCATGTTTTAGGCCCGGTTCACACTTGTGCGATGCGAGAACCCTGCGAATCCACTGTGGGTTCCCGCATCGCACCAACTCGCACTGCCATATGCAAACTGCTGGGGAGTGTCATTATATGTTAAAGACCCCCCCCCCCATTTAAGCTTGCGTATCGCACTGCGACAGTTCGGACATAAATCGGATCGCATATGTGAACACGCATGCGATTCGATTCTGGTCCGAACAAGAAAAAGGGTCCTGTGCGTGTTAACACCGAATGCAGTGCGATATCAGCCATACTATCTGTATGGCTGAAATCGCACCGCACAGACATCGCATGTAATGTGAACAGCAGTGCGCTGCGAATTACATGCAATGTCTGGCATCGCACAAGTGTGAACCGGCCCTTACTTGGAGATCAAATACTTATTTTACTCACTGAACTGCAACTCAATGTATAACATTTGTATATTTTTTTTTTCTGGATTTATCATCCTATCATTTAAAATACACTTGATAGAATTTTAGACCCTTCATTTCTTTGTAAGTGGGCAAACTTTCAATATCTGCAGGGGATCAAATCATTTCCCCACTGTAAATGTATTGTTTTAATGTTCTTTAAGCCCCTCTGGAATTTTGTTTGACTTGGGGGCATGGTTGCCTGCGAAAGGAATAAAAGCTGTGAGCTGCACTGCGGATGACTGTCTTGTTTGCTACAGAGGTAAAATGGTATTGTGAATAACTGAGACTGAATAAGGTAAGCATACCAATACAGTTTATAGTCTATGCCTAGTGATCAGCAGTCTCTGAGCTTAAAACATGATGGACTTTCCTTTACCCCAAATGTAATCACGTTGTTTGTTGTGTGTCCAGATGGCATTCCGGTACCTGTCCTGGATCCTCTACCCACTGCTGGGATGCTATGCAGTATACAGTCTGCTGTACATAGAGCACAAGGGATGGTATTCCTGGGTACTCGGTATGCTGTATGGCTTCCTCCTCACATTTGGTAAGCTGAAATGACATAATTGTGATCTAGTCTATGGCCATATTGGTATTTTTATTACATTTATTAGGCTGGCAACCCACTTAAATCCCAGCTACAGCCTACAGAACCAAAAGAAAAAAAATCTATTGCCCTACACTAGTGAAAGAAAAAACTGCAGCTCGTCTGTCTCTGGCACTGTCTTTCACAGACTTGCTGCTCTGCAATTCAGCACAGTCCAGTTCTGAACTGAATGGTTGTGATATTAAGGGAAATTCTTGCGCTTGGCTCAAAAAAAATGTATGCTGGACTGTTGCAATTTATGTAACCCAGACACTGGGTCGATACCAAATCTGAAACAAAAATTGGTGCGCTGTCTAAACAAATCAATCCTAAATTGCATTAATCTGTGAAAACGTGCAAATTAAAGAAATATGTAAACCACAGAAGCAAAACATTGTGCAAAAAAAGCAATAGGTCACATCAAGCAGTAAATAAATTGAAAGTGTACAGATAAATTCTGTTGCTATCAATATTCGAAAAAGATCATAAAGAGTTTCTGATTTAAAAAGTCCTTATATGCGTAATAGTGATAAAGGTGATCAGTGCTGAAAAAGTTCCTCTAGTATTCTCAGTATTGACCCTGAATTACAGGGCTCAAAAGAGCATGAAATCCATCTCCAGATGAGAAGCTCCCATACAAAACCAAATTGTGACAAGATGCATCCTTAGTAGACTGCAATGGACTATTCGTGAACCAACCCTTATATCATCATAAGATCACTCGTCATGTGATCACATATGGGAGATAAGCAGGGAAAAAACTCAGTGCAGCACATTTCTGTGTGTGTTGGAAAGGTATGCAATTTTTGAGTGCGTACCCAACAGGCACAGGTGTCAACATAGCCTTTGTGTTTAGTTTATGTGGCGAGTTTACACTTTTAATTGTACAGAGTTTGGATCAGCGCAGGGTTAAATGGAATGGTCATAAAGTAACTTCAAATTATCTGGACATGTACAGAGTGCTTGGAGGTTGCTTATATATTGAACAGGAGGTTGTTTTCTTTGAACCGTAATATCATTTAGGCTACTTTCACACTGGGGCAGGGGTGCGTTAGCGGTAAAGAGCAGCTAGTTTTAACCCCCACTAGTGGGCGAAGAAAGGGTAAAAAGCGCCCGTGTTGCGCCGCTGCCGAAGCTTTGCAGGTGCTTTTGGCAGAAATTCAACTCTTAAGCCTCGTACACACGGCCGAAAATCTCGTCAAGAAAAAACACGTCGTTTTTCTTGACGAGATTCTTGGACAAGAAACTTGTCCCGGCCGAGTGTACACACGCTGGATTCAAAGAACCCGCGGTTCTTTGAATGGAGCGAAAGCGGTGACGTCATCGACTACAATGAGCGTGCGCTCGTCACATTCGATGCCGTCGCCGCCATCTTGCTACACCCTATCTATGCCTAGGAAGCTACCGCGCATGCGTCGAAGTCATTTCGAGCATGCGCGGGCTTCCCGGAGGACAGGTAAGTGTACACACACACAATTTTCTCGTCGAGAAACCGACTGACGAGAAACTCGACGAGAAAATAGAGAGCAGGTTCTCTATATTTCTCGTCGAGATTCTTGTCGGTTTTCTTGATGAGAAACCATACAACACGAACGATTTTCTCGGCAAGAAAGTTATCTCGGTAGTTTTCTTGTCGTTTCTTGCCGAGAAACTCGTTCGTGTGTACGAGGCTTCAGTGTAAACTGAATGTGACTTCTAAAGTGCAACAGTGAAGTACTCGAAATAAACACAAGGTGGCAGTCAAAACTCCAAAGTCCACTCCATATAACTCCTTAAAGCGGGGGTTCCGCGGCCAAACTTTTTTTTTTTTTTAAACATTCAATGGGGTATTACAATGCAAAGCTGTACAGCCTGTCTGTTTTTCGTGGCAAAGATTAACTTTTATTTTCCGTTTCAGGGAGTTTTCATTTTGCTTGTGGGCATTGTGAAGCCCACAAGCAATCATTCCTGGAAGCGGTGAATGCTGATCTCCCAGCATTCACCGCTAGTTCTCGCGCCTGCGCAGTGTTTACGGCAAGTAGCGCTGTAAACTTACTGGTTGCCATCACAACGGGCGGTGTCATTTAAAGTACACGCCCGTTGTGATGGTATGCGAGATTTTGCTGAACGGAGTTCCGCTTTGTCTCCTGGGAAGAATGACTCTGTGCTCCCAGGAGACCTTGCGGTGAGATCCCAGTAAACACCGCAGCGCCGGGGAACAAACTGGAGACGCCTACTCCCGCGGGAGTCCGAAACCGGAAGTCCAACTTTACCCAGCTATTTTAAGGTATTAAAATGAACATAAAAAAAAAATCAGTAGGCATTTGGATATATATATGAGGATAACGCAGTGTTGTAATTTGGGTGAACCTCCGCTTTAAAGCGGAGGTACGCCAAATGTTTTTTTTTTTTTTAAAAGTCAGCAGCTACAAATACTGCAGTTGCAGACTTTTTAAAACAAGGAAACTTACCTGTCCAGGGTGCCCGCGATATCGGCACCTGAGGCCGGCCCGTCCCTCGGTTCTCGGGTGCTGCCGCTGCCATCTTCGGTAAGGCTCGATTCACACTAATGCATGTTGCTTTTGAGCGTTTTTGCCTTGCTTTTTGCGGTGCTTGCCACATTTTTCAACATGCGTTTCTACCGCGATTTGCGTTTTGCGTTTTTTTATTTTTTTTATTTCTATACAGTAATTTTTATTTTTATACATTTCCTTTAAAAAAAAAAAAAAACGCAAAACGCATATCGCGGCAAAATCGCTGTAAAAACGCGGCACTTGCGTTTTTGATGCTGGTCCATTGACTTCCATTACATGCAAAACGCTGCTTTTTGTAGGAAAAAAAGTCCCGACCCTTTCCAAAAACGCAGAGGTACAAAAATGCATTGATGTGAACATGTTCCATAGGAACCCATGTTAAAAAATTTCCATGCATTTCTGCAAAATGCAAAATGCACCAAAAAACGCATTAGTGTGAATCAAGCCTAAGGGAATCAGGAAGTGATGCCTTGCGGCTTCACTTCCTGGTTCCCTACTTCGCATGCGCGAGTCGCGCTGCGCAATCCAAATGGTCTCTGCTGTCTTCTGGGACCCGCGTGTCTCCCAGAAGACAGCGGGGGGAGACGGGAAGTGGTGTAGACTCTGTGAGATTCTGTGGGGGTCTACGCCCGGAAGTGGGTGCAAATACCTATATTATACAGGTATCTGCACCCCCCTCCCCCCTGAAAGGTGCCAAATGTGACACCGAGGGGGGGCTTCCGAAAAGCAGAAGTTCCATTTTTGTGTGGATCTCCGCTTTAAAGTGCAATAGTGAAATACATGTCCAGCACAAATAAGTAAAGTAAGCAAGACTATAAAATCATAAAGTACAATAGTGATGATCTCTCAATTGAATAATAGTGAAAACTTTGATCGTTCCAATCTTGATCGTGCAAGCAACACAGGTGTGGTGGGTATCTCTTCTTGCCATGCAGTGACACCTCGAAGGGGTAGCCTCTTACCACACAGCTGTAAGGTAACAGCATGGAAATATAGTGATGGTCTGGGGTCCTAGACATCACTATCTGACCCCTTCTCGGCCCCCCCTGCATCACATCCTTTCAGCAGAAATCATCATTAAGAGCATACATTTTTTTATTTTTTTAATTGGTACCCCCTCCCACTTCTGTAATCCTCCCCTCTCACAACATCCTGTCAGAACACAATAGCTCAGCAGGAAGATCTCTATACTAACATCAGATTTTTCCTGAGCGCTTCCGTTTCTTCTTTGTTTATATACAGAATAAAGTTGTGCAAACAATTAGTGAAGAGATAAGTGAAGAATCATGATCATAAAATTGTCAAGATTTGGCCAAAAAATTTATTTGAGTAGAAAATTTAAATCACACAAAGTGTAAAAAACTGAATGTGAAAACCAACATGTGCAGTGAATGTGACATACACACCTAAGACGAACCTGCCTATATTTTCACATGTGAAGTGGGATAGGAAATATGGCACACCCTATAAAGAAACAACATAAAAAATAAAAAGCTAAATGTGTAACCAATGGATTAGTGAGCAAAATTCTGTCGCTTCTCACTGTGATAGTAGTGTTTAAACCAAATGATTGGAATCAGAACTGGGTCTAGTGCAACTGCATAAGAGAAGTGAATTAGGCACAATGCCTATCGGCACACACAGCTTGAAGGATCTTCATAATAGTTGGCACTGGTAGTATATGCGGCTCAAATATGTCGATCTTGATACAGGGAGTAAATACAGCCAGATGGCCCCTTACCGAAAAAGGTGGACTCCTCTAACGGGAGTCAAACTCGCGTTGTAAACCCCAACGGGATCAGCTGTTCCTCCTTCGGTCGGTGCACCTGCTTGTCTGCTCAGGCACCTGATTGTGTCTCTCCCTGGAAATCTGGATTCAGAAACAGTCAGACACAAAGAGACACAATCAGGTGTCTGAGCAGACAAGCAGGTGCACCGACCGAAGGAGGAACAGCTGATCCCGTTGGGGTTTACAACGCGAGTTTGACTCCCGTTATAGGAGTCCACCTTTTTCGGTAAGGGGCCATCTGGCTGTAGATTGACATATTTGAGCCGCATACACCTGGATTACTAGTTACCAGCGCCAACTATTAGGAAGATCCTTCAAGCTGTGTGTGCCGATATGCATTGGGATTAATTCACTTCTCTTATGCAGTTGCACTAGACCTAGTTCTGATTCCAATCATTTGATTTAAACACTACTATCACAGTGAGAAGAGACAGAACTTTGCTCACTAATCCATTGGTTACACATTTAGCTTTTTATTTTTTATGTTTCTTTATAGGGTGTGCCATATTTCCTTTCTCACTTCACATGTGAAAATATAGGCAGGTTTGTCTTAGGTGTGTATGTCACATTCACTACACATGTTGGTTTTCACATTCAGTTTTTTTCACTTTGTGTGATTTCAATTTTCTACTCCATTTAATAAAATTTTTGGTCAAATCTTGACAATTTCATGATCCCGATTCTTCACCCATTCACAGTTGAGAGTCACAGATGCTAATTTTTTGCGCAACTTTATTCTGTATATAATATTGTTTTGCAATTTTTTATTTAATTCTTCTAAGTTTGCTGCACTCAATTAGTATAATATTTTTCAGAATAAGCGCTGAATTTTCTCTTTTACATATTTCTTCTTTGTTTAGCCTGCTGGTTTGAAAAAAAAAAAAAAGATTGTGTGTCTTGAAGATAAAAAAAATTCCCTACCCAGAGGCGGTTGAATAACTTAATATTATCTGTCATACAGGGTTTATCACAATGACTCCACAGTTGTTTATTAACTACAAGATGAAGTCAGTAGCCCACCTCCCATGGAGGATGCTAACCTACAAAGCTCTGAACACCTTCATCGATGATCTCTTTGCTTTCGTCATCAAGATGCCTATGATGTACAGAATTGGGTGTCTGAGAGATGGTAAGGTTCCTTTTTGAAATATTTACAGCCTTGCACAAAACAATTTTAATCTCTTGTTCTATATTTGTAGCACATTTAGAAAGCAATATTGAGCTTTTAGTTTTTATTCCGTCAACTAAAGCCCAATTCCACTTTTTTTTTTTTTTTTTGCCTTTATAAAAAAAAAAAATCCCTGTGTAAGCATGTTTTTAAAGTATTTTAAAAAGCAAAATTTTTTTTCTAGTTTTGGATGGAGTGAAGAGGCATTATTAATGCACACCTTTCAGTTTTTATTGCGTTTAATGAGATTCACCCTTTCTATTGGTTCTGTTAACCATTACCCGTGCAAAATAAAAAATTATCAGTGCAAGCATAAGAAAATCCTACATTTTCGTTGTCCCCAGAAAAGTAATAGAGGGGAAATCTTCCAATGGAGACATTGGTTCTTGTGACATGGGGAGAAGGGGGGGTCGGGTCAAGGGATTCCCTTAATTTGCGGGGATTTCCTCTCACTTCCTGTTTTGGCTATGAGATAGAAGTGGAGGCAAATCTTCCCAATGGGACACAGATGGCAGAAAAGAAGTGATGGGTTATAAACCTCCCTTGCCAAAATGAAGAAAAAAACATTTTGCCTATAGTTCTTTCAGGCAATTCCCTGTTTGCCTGTATTATCTCCTTTTTAGTAACATGTCTTCTGTTTTGTATCAAGTCAGGGAGCAGCAGTTGGCTTTGTCCACACTGTCACTTGCTGGGGACATATGGTATTGCGCTGTGATCATATACAGTGGAACCTTGGTTTACGAGCATAATCCGTTCCAGGAGAATGCTTGTAATCCAAAGCACTCGCATTTCAAAGCGAGTTTCCCCATAGACGTCAATGGAAATTAAAATAATTTGTTCCACCTTGACTTCTATGGTCAGAGGTGGGGGGGCACCGGAGAGCCTTGGAAATACTCGGAAAGGTTCGGTGACAGCTCGGCTGAACTCGGAAAACCTCGGGAACTGAGTATTTTCGAACGGCTCCGGCGCCCCCGCACCTCTGGCCAAATGCAGTACTGCACACCACTGTGGCTTGAATCCTGCTTGTTTTGCGAGACAACACTCGCAAACCGAGTCAGGATTTTCAACAAAAAAAAATGCTCGTATCGCGAAACGCTCGTTAACTGCGTTACTCACAATCTGAGGTTTCACTGTACATCAATCACTGTATGGTGCAATTTCATTGTACTGAGAATTGTGAACAGGAAGACAAGGGTGCTGCCATTGTATAGCGTGGCTATGGGAAGTGGGTTCCTGTGTGTTTGGGGTCCCAACGAGCTAAGGGATTCCACTGGATATGCAGATCCCTCTTTGAAAGCATTTTTTTTGGCTGCTTTTAATCTTCGTTTTAATTATTTTCACTGCAGATGTGGTTTTCTTCATCTATTGGTACCAACGCTGGATTTATAGAGTGGATCCCACGCGAATGAATGAGTTTGGGACCAGTGGCGAGACACCTGCTCCTCTACCAGCCCAGGATGGGCCAGCAATCCTTCCCCCCTCCATTGAAGACACATCTCAACCCAAACCAGCAGAAGACAAAAAGAAAGACTGATTTATTTCTCTCCCCCCCCCCCCCCATCCTTACATGAACTGTTCATCCCACTCTGCGGGGGGTAAATCGGCTGCTGTTTTATATATAAACCCCTCCTGTCCCCAACCCTCTTTGTTGAGACGTTGTTTCCCCGTCATTCTGTATATGGGACTGGTGAAGTTTGTCTTTCTCTGGCCGCCCTCTTGCTTTCAGTCATCCCCTATCTTTCTGCCTGTTTCCCTTCCTCTCTCTCTGGCCAAACTCCTTCTGCTTCTCCCTCTTCCACTGCTGTCTCCTCTCCTCTTTTATATAATTTTGTTGTGACGTGTCTCTCTCCCTGCCCTCTCGGTCATGACTCCCCCATGGGATCAATGCGTAAATTAAGTTTAATAAATATGGCCGCTCTTTAATTTTTTCCGTTTGGGCCGTACTTGGGAGCTTGCAAGCTTGCTTGCGTTGCACCAAGGGATCCCACCACTTGCTGTTTACATCCCATGTCTTGGGGTAACAAGTTACACGCACAGCCAGGGTCCTGAACTCCTGAACATCCCTATAAATTGACTGCACACTTTCTCAAATATGAGTTATTGGGCACTTAAAACACACCTGTTGCCTTTTGGGGAAAAACAACATCCATCACTCATTGCGAAATAGATATTTTTTTTTTTGAGGAATCTATCATCTGGACATTATTTTTTATATATAGATGTAGCGTTACCCCCAGTTAAGAGAGCCGCTGGTTTGTTTTCTCGGGCCCTGTATACAACACCGCCAACCCCCGGCAATCTTACTCGACCCACTCTGGCACAGTTAGTCTAGGGTTAACTTCCCTTCACTCTCAGGTGTATAATACTTAACAGTTTCTAAATGAGCAGACAACACACTGAGGCAGGAATGTAAATATAATATAACTTTAGTGTAAAAGGGTGACACAGAATATGGCATGCAACACATACATGGGCCTGCAGAGCCCTGCATTAATCAATGTATCAGAAGCAGCACTATAATATGGCGCCGCGCAGTGTCCACCACGCAGAGCTATTATGGCGTGCACGCCCTATGGCAAAGTAACACAAACTCTCTAACTTTCTCCACCTATGTCAGGCCTGACAGTGTATGAAATAGTCCCTTTCCCTAATGGAGGAAGGTTTCTTCACCGGCCAGCTTTCATTGGTGCACTTGAAGAAATGACCAAATTGTAATCCAATAGGTGGTAGCTTGTAGCAACAACATGCAAACGGGGGGGGGGGTAGGTACTTCAGCTCTGTCCCAACTACCGGACCCCCCAAAGAAACACAGGTGAGCGGACAGTAGGCCTAGGCAGTCTACAGGCCTGAATACAACTCAGTATGTGGATATGGGCAGGTGCCCGCTCACCGCTCCAGGCGCGATCCCAGCCTGGGACTTCCACCGCGTGTGTGTCGCACACAGCGTCCGCATCGATCGGGTCCCTGATCCAACTGGCGTCTGGCCCTTCTCCCTGGAGTCCTTTCTGCCGCTGGAGAGAAGACAGGGTGACTGGGCTCAGTCCGTCATGCTGTTGGGGATCTGGGTCGACTGCCCGGCATCCCTGTGGTATACAAGTGGAGACTGAAGTCCCATCCACTTGTGGTAGGTGAAAATCTCCCAGTGCTTGCAAAGCAAGGCTGACATCCTCCTGTCTCAGTGTCACACCATTTTCTGGGGTTGTGTCAGTGAGGACTGAAGTCCCATCCAATACCACAGGAACTCCCTCTTCTGTTAGTTGGGAGCCGAGGCCCGTGGCGCTCGGCTCTGTTGCCAGCTCTTCTGCTGGGTTGCTGTGAGTGGAGACCGCAGTCCCATCCACCGATATCCGCTCAAGTGGCAGTTGTGTGCAGCGGCCAGTAGCACTCTGCCCTGCTGCCAGTGATTCAGCTGGGAGTAAAAGCTTTACTGCCTCAGCTTGTTGCTGGGGAGAGGGGCCAACTGCCCCGGCTCCCTGAAACTCCACAGTGGTTTCCGGTGCTGGGCAGAGGTGGGTATCACTCTGCCCTGTTGCCAGCACTTCTGCTGGGGACTCCACACCATCTGCTCTGGTTAACTGTTGGGGGGGGGGGAGATGGCCTGCTTCTCCTCCCTGCATCTCTCGCAACCTCCTTCCGAATTCCTCTTCCATGGCGGCTGGTTCTTTAGGCGTTGTCCCCGATTGCCGTATTTGCGCCATTCTCTGCTCATGTTGCCACTCATCCTGCCGCTCGATGTCTCTAATGGCTTCCCGTATGGCGGTCTCCGATGGGTTAGCACCATACAATGCCAACCGCTGTCGCACTCGTTGCTGAAACAAATCTTCAACTGACCGGGGTCCTGCATCACCCTCCTTCGGCTGCATCTCTGGCCAGTCACTGTGGTGGTTTGGAGTGTCCCAGGAACTGGAGGGAAAATCCCGCTGCTGCCAACCAATGTAACGGGTCCCCAAATATCAAGGGGATTAACGCCGTTTACGATGTTCCCTCTCCTAGACACACATCCACTCGCTACCAATATCCACAGCTAAACGACCCTTTCCTATAGGAGCCGACCCCTCTGGAAGAAGACGAGACGCACTCTGTCTCTTCTGTAGTAGGAATGACTTTATTATTGAGAAACATTGTAACATTATACACAATTCAAGGCACATGATTTAACATGAACAAGGGCCCAGCTCCACCCACACATCCCAAGACTCAACACCTCATCCTGACGTCTGCTAGGCTTCAAAAGATCCCAACACAATAGAATATACGATCTCCAATACACATCTTTTCACAAAGGGTTGGCAGCCAGTCTGTCTGGCACTTTACAATACACACAAGGACAGACTTAAATGAACAATAGAAAATGCAAAACAACTTAATTCCTCACAGCAATGATACTTAACCCCCACATACCGTATACATCCAATCTATATACAATGTATATACAGCCTTGAATATGGCTATCATAGACCATATTGGGGTTTTCATTCACCCTGTGCCCCTAATAGAGACACAGGGTGATTGACACATAAGAGCCATTGGGGAAGCTGGCGCAAGGGTATTTCATACTTCCTAAGCGATTCTGAGTCCCCCGGGCCTTCCCGTTACACTGCCTAACTGTGCCAGAGAGTGAGCTGGGGTTGCCTCCCACCAAATGGACAGTGGGAGGATCATGGTCTTCCGTACTCCTTCTGGCAGTAACAACAGTGTCTTCCGCACTTTCCCCCATTTGTGGGTAAGTCAATCTTCTGGGAGGTTTAATGGCCCTCCGCTTCCTCTGTCCTCTTGGGCTGTCTGTTGGGACAGGCTCTTCTTCCGCAGCTAATTCTGGAATTTCTTCGGATTCAGGAACATCCGGCTCTGGAGCAGGAAGGTACATGGCTTCTCTTGAATCTTCCTCTATGGATGGTTCACCGGCACTCTCCCAAGCATCCAAATAAGGACAGGAAGGGATAAACTCTGTCGCTTCTGCATTCAGTGTGTGATCCTCGGTATCTTCTTCAGGCGGAAGATCAATAGCAGAAGTTGTTGGGCCTTGGGAAGGCCAAAGCCAGCCAAGCTCCTCTCCCTCATCTTCACTTATTTCTGAATCCTCTGTATCCTCCATCCGAGGGGTTTGAGACCGGGTGTGGGGTCTAGGGGTATCCAGAATGGACATAGGTTCAGGGGAATCCACCCTCGGAGGTAACCGAACTGCTTCAGCTAGGGGAAGTAGGTGGTTCCGATGCCAAGTCTTCAAAGGCCCCAACTTCCCCTCGGGTTTTAGTCTGTAAACGGGTAGGCCCGGTAGCTTTTTGCAAATGACATAAGGTTCGGGTCTCCATCTATCCGCAATCTTATGCTTTCCAGGGATCCCCAGGTTCCGCAGCAACACTCTGTCTCCTGGTTGCAGGTCTTGGATCCTAACCTTCAGGTCAAAATTCCTTTTGTTGTGGGCCCCTCTCTGCTCCGAGGCGGCCTGAGCCTGTTCATAGGCCATCTTCAAATTATGTCTAAGTCTATCCACATACCCATTGTGGGAAGCAGCGGAACAATGGTCTATAGAGGTGCTGAAGGCCAGATCCACTGGCAGCCTTGCTTCCCTCCCGAACATGAGTCTGTAAGGCGAGTAGCCTGTGGCATCGCTGACAGTGCTGTTATAAGCATGCACAAGGGCTGCTATGTGGTTACTCCAATGTTGCTTCTTTTCCCCACTTAAAGTTCCCAGCATATTGAGTAGGGTTCGATTGAATCTTTCTGGTTGGGCATCACCCTGGGGGTGATAAGGGGTGGTCCTGGTCTTCTTGATCCCCAAGGCTTCCAGGAGTTTTCGTATCAACTTGCTCTCGAAATCCCTTCCCTGATCTGAATGGAGCCTTTGTGGCAATCCATAGTGTATGAAGTACTTTTCCATGAGTATTTTGGCCACAGTGGAGGCCTTCTGGTCTTTAGTTGGAAAAGCCTGTGCATACCTGGTGAAATGGTCGGTTACCACCAGAACATTTCCTTGTCTGCTCAGGTCGGGTTCGAGGCAGAGGAAATCAATGCACACCAGGTCAAGTGGACCCTGACTTTGTAGATGGTCCATTGGGGCAGCTTGATGGGGCAAAGTTTTCCTCTGGATGCACCGTGCACATGAATGGCTGTATTCCTCAACTTCAGCCCTCATGCAGGGCCAATAGAAACGGTCTCTAACAAGTTGGAAAGTCCTTTCCACTCCTAGGTGTCCATGGTTGTCGTGCAGAGCAATCATGACAGTCTGTGTTTCTCCGGCAGGAACAACTGCCACTTGTCTTCTTGGTCATCAGAGGGGCCCCTTCGGTAGACCACTCCCTGACGCACCTGCAGCCTGTCCCACTCTTTCTTCAACAGGCGAGCTTCCTTTGAAGGGTGACGTAGGAGTACATTCGGGTTCTGGTTCTCCAATGCTTCTAAGACCAATCTCCCCATGGGGTCTTCCAATTGGTCGGACCTCAACTCCTTTTTGGTCAGTCTGGGCAAGTTGTCTTCTCCCAGTTGAGTTACTCCACAGTACCGCTTGGGGACTCCTACGATAGTGACCCCTATCTCTTCTGCTCTTGAGCCTCCCCTGGCTTGGAGTTCAGCCCCTTGGCATAGGGCCCGCACCCCGTCCGGTGCCACTTGGGTCCAGTCTTCAATACTGTGGGTGGGGGCATGAGACCTTCTGGACAGGGCGTCCCCATCTCGGTTTCCCACCCCAGGTCTATATTTCAAGCTTAAATTGAAAGCAGACAGCGCCGCCAGCCATCTATGTCCTGTGGTGTCCAGCTTTGCTGTGGTAAACAGGTAGGTAAGGGGATTATTATCCGTCTTGACCGTGAAATCTGCTCCATATAGGTAATCTCTAAGTTTGTCGACCACGGCCCACTTGAGGGCCAGAAACTCCAACTTATGGGTGGGGTAGTTCTTCTCGGAAGGGGTTAGGCTTCTGCTTACATACGCAACAGGCCTCAGCTGTCCTTCATGCTCCTGGTAGAGCACTCCTCCCAGGCCATCATGGCTGGCATCCACATGGAGTTCATAAGGCTTCTTTGGATCCGCATAGGCCAGAACAGGGGCGGTGGTCAAGTTCTTTTTCAGCATCTGGAAGGCGTCTTCACACTTCCCATTCCATTGGTCTTTGACTGACTCCCCCGGCTTCCTGGGGCCTGAGTCATCCTCTTCCCCCTCTGTCTTCAGCAACTCGTTCAAGGGCCTTGCTATTCGAGCAAACCCCTCCACGAACCTCCTGTAATAGGAACAGAATCCCAGGAAGAACCTGAGTTCTGTTACGGTTGTGGGCCTTGGCCAGGAGGTGACAGCCTCCAGTTTTTCAGGGTCTGTGGACACCCCATCTTCAGACACTATGTGTCCCAGGTAATTGACTGAAGACTGATAAAATTGGCATTTTTCAGGTGAGAGTTTGAGTCCTTCCTGACTCAGTCTCTTCAAGACCTTCTCCAGCCTCTCTTCTGCTACTCCAAAGTTCTTCCGAAGACTATGATGTCGTCCAAGTACACAAGGACCTCAATGAGGTTCATGTCTCCCACAGTCTTCTCCATGAGTCTTTGAAATGTGGCTGGAGCTCCAGACAGACCTTGAGGCATCCGGTTGAATTCAAAGAACCCCACTGGGGTTATGAAAGCCGTCTTTTCTTTGTCTTCTGGGTGCATCGGGATCTGATAATACCCGCTCTTGAGGTCCATAACACTGAACCACTTGGCTCCGGACAAGCTCTGCAAGGCATCTTCTATCCTTGGAGTAGTGTACTGATCTGGAGTGGTTCTCCTGTTCAGGGTCCTATAGTCGATACACAACCTCAGTGATCCATTCTTCTTCCGGACCACTACTATGGGGGAGGCATATGGACTTCTGGATTCTTGTATTACTCCTGTTCGCTTGAGCTCAGCAAGCTGTTCTCTCAAATCTTCGAGGTCTGCCAATGGAACCCGCCTCACCCTCTCCCTGAAGGGCTTGTCTTCCTGGAGGCGGATTCGATGGGTGGCACTCCTAGCACACCCCACATCAAACTCATCATGAGAGAAGATCCTCTCCCACCGAACCAACTGTTTCCGGGCTCTCTCTCTCCAAGCCCTGGGCAGATTTGGATTCTCCATGGCCAGCTTCTCCCACACAGTACTTTCTCCATCTGTCTTCTTCACATCTGAGGAAGCAACTGGTGTGGCTGGGCTCACCCGACCCAGTAATACCCTGGCGGGGATTTCCATGGGACCATCTGTGGTGTTTCTGACACTCACTGGCACCTGACAATGAGCCTTCTTCAGGGCCCTCACCGGGACCACTTCCCGGACTACTTCCAAGCCCGAAGGTTCTTCCCTTGGATCAGGTTCCAACATCACAAAAGGGCCCGGCTGCTCCCAAGAGAGCTTCACTGTGGCTTTCAAACTGGTTACTTCACCGGGTTGCAGCACTATCCCTTTTCTTCCCAGCCTCCAGACCTTCCCTACCCCCTCTTCCGGGGCCTTCTGCTCCAAGACCAGCCGTTGGTAGGCGGTCTTCAACATTGGATGGATCTCAGTCTCTTTGAGGTTCTTTCTTCTTGTTAGTGGGGCCAAAAGTCTTCTGACCAGATCCGTGTTGGTTCCTATTATCAAGGAACTCCTGTAAGCTCCAGGCGGTCGGGGGCACACCACAGCTAAGGTGTCGAACACTTCCCCTTTTCCTGCTATGGATGGGTCAAAAGTCAATCTTATGGGTAGATAGCCATCGTACGGGAACTTCTCTGTTCCAATTCCCCATATCTCCAGGTCTTCAAGCTTTCGGATAGGTAGGTGACTTAGATGTCTGTCGTAGAAGTCTCGGTACAACAAGGTCACCTGTGCCCCAGTATCCAACAGGGCTCTTGTGTAGACTCCCTCCACTTGAATGGATACAATTTGAGAGGGACCCACCAGCTTCTCTGGGTATTGCTTTGAAGGGGTCTCCTTCCTCGGATCTTTGCATTTCCCTTTTTGACTTTCCCTCTTCCATTTGTCTTTGGACTTAAGTCTCTCCTGGGCCTGGTATGCATTGATCTCTCTCCTCTGTAGGGGTGTAGCTACCCGCTGAGGGACATTACTATGTTTCTTAGGAGTGCGTTCCTTCTGAGGAACCCTTGGTTTCTTCTGTGGGGTCCTGCCCCCTTCTTTCATGTGCTTCTTATTCAGTATGGAGTTCACTGAAGATGATGGGCACCCGGTTGACTCCTTCACCGGGGCCCGCTGAAGTTTTCCGGCGGCTTGCGGTTGTTCATCTTCCTCTTTTTGGGACTGGAACACACTCTGGCCGCGTGGCCAATTCCTCCACAATTGAAACAGATCATATCCCCCCTATCTTCCAGGGATGCGGGCGCTGAAGTGTTTGGAAACAACTCCTTCCTTGGACTGTTCCTCTCAGGTACTCTTGACTCCTTTTCCATCAGGGAGGTCAACATCCCCAACACTTGGGACATCTGTGACTTCAAGGTGTCTACTTCTGCATCTCTCTCTAGGGTCACGGCCGTCCTGACCATTACCGGAGGAGGATTTACCGGCTCAACTGTCTGGCTCCTTTTTTTCTCCTCTAGCATAGCTTCTTCTTCTCTGACCGTTCGTATCAAGTCAGGGTACTCCAGGCTCTTCCCGTCCTGTCTTGTGCGTAGCGCTAGTGCAATGGGATCCAAGGGTTGAGATCCTCTCATCACCTGCTGGACCCGGGCTTCATCCACCTTCTTTGGGTCAATCCCCTTTTTCAAAATTATCTTGTGCAGGATCTTATCCAGGCGCGTCATAAATTCTGATAGCTTCTCTCCTGCTTTTTGGTAGCAGTGCTCCAGTTGGTAGGTAAGCTCAGTGATTTTTTTTCTGTTCCGCCAAACACATTTTGCAGAATGTCTAAATAGTCTTGCGCAACACAGTCTGTCTTGCTCATCTTGAGGTTGCGTATGGCCTCCAGAGCAGGCCCCTTCAAGCTCTCAGCAATTCTCTGCTTTTTCCTGTGGTCCGGGACTTCCCACTCCTCTAGGGCCTGAGTTGCACCGTCTAACCACTCCTCAAATCCTTCCTCTCCTGAAGGTACAGGTTTCCTTCCTGAAAACATTCGGAGTTTCGGATATCCTGACAGTTGGTAATCTGTAGGATCTTTCTTGCATTGCGCTATAATTTCCCCTAGAACCGCGCATAATTCTGTGCTGAGAGCGCCCTGCGGCGACCCAAGATTTGCTTCTTTCTTTACATCTTTTAAGTTGGGTGGAGCGTGCATTAACTTAAAGATTTGTTTATCTGCCGTTTCTATGCTCGGCTTCTTGAAGTCTTCTGGGACTCCATCCCTCCATTTTATCAGTACGTATGTTAGAGGGGGTTCTGTTCTGACATCCACTATCCGCGCTTTCTGTTGCGGGGACAGTGACATCACTAACTGTTTCACTGCATCTTCTTGCCAGATCCCTGAGAGTTCTATGATCACTACTCCATCTGGCTCTGTTTTTACTGCTGCGCACCACTTTACTACTTCTAGTGGGTCCATGCTGGTACCTTTTGGCTGCTATTTGCTGCAACAGGATCCCGGACTCAAGAGCCCCCACGTGTAGCGCTACCCCCAGTTAAGAGAGCCGCTGGTTTGTTTTCTCGGGCCCTGTATACAACACTGCCAACCCCCGGCAATCTTACTCGACCCACTCTGGCACAGTTAGTCTAGGGTTAACTTCCCTTCACTCTCAGGTGTATAATACTTAACAGTTTCTAAATGAGCAGACTGTGGCAGGAATGTAAATATAATATAACTTTAGTGTAAAAGGGTGACACAGAATATGGCATGCAACACACACATGGGCCTGCAGAGCCCTGCATTAATCAATGTATCAGAAGCAGCACTATAATATGGCGCCGCGCAGTGTCCACCACACGGAGCTATTATGGCGTGCGCGCCCTATGGCAAAGTAACACAAACTCTCTAACTTTCTCCACCTATGTCAGGCCTGACAGTGTATGAAATAGTCCCTTTCCCTAATGGAGGAAGGTTTCTTCACCGGCCAGCTTTCGTTGGTGCACTTGAAGAAATGACCAAATTGTAATCCAATAGGTGGTAACTTGTAGCAACAACATGCAAACAGGGGGGGGTAGGTACTTCAGCTCTGTCCCAACTACCGGACCCCCCAAAGAAACACAGGTGAGCGGACAGTAGGCCTAGGCAGTCTACAGGCCTGAATACAACTCAGTATGTGGATATGGGCAGGTGCCCGCTCACCGCTCCAGGCGCGATCCCAGCCTGGGACTTCCACCGCGTGTGTGTGTCGCACACAGCGTCCGCATCGATGGGGTCCCCGATCCAACTGGCGTCCTTCACCGACGATCCAGGATCCACACAGGCTCCGCAGGATGGTGGAAGGCTCTTCGGACTTCAGGTAAGGCCTCAGGCCTTACCCCGCAGCAGATCCGCGCAGGATGACCTGTTGCTTGCAGCGCGGCGTCCCAAGAGAGCGAGCTCCGCCTCGCCTCTTGCTTAAATAGGCCCTCCCATGAGTCTGTGCGGTGGAACCTCCGCCCTGGGCTGAGTGGGGTTCTGGGTAACGTAGTCCCGGGGCCTTAAAGGAGACCCTGCTACATATATATATATATATATATATATATATATATATATATATATATTGTGAGGGGGTTAGCTCGGCAGCGGGTGTGTGTGACCCCCGGGATGGGCTCCCCAGACAAAAACAGGCCCAGCAAACGGAGGTTGTGGTTTTCAAAATCAAAAAGTTGCGGTTTATTTTCTATTTACAGTGACAAAACACAGCAAAGCAAAAGAAACATAAATAAAATAAATCCTGGTCAACTTGACCTCTGACTAAACATACAGGTTTCCTAACTAACAACTGGGATCAGCCTAGTGCTGTCCTAGTCCCTAAGTCCCTGGTTTTAAATGTCCAAGCAAATAGCCACACAGGCTTTGTCTCACCGCACAGGGGTTCACTCTCCCTAGACAGTCCACACAGGTCTGGTTCCAGGCATGAGCTAACACCTAATGAATCTGGGAGTTCTTATAGAGGCCTAAATGAGCTGACAAGCTTCAGCTGGCCTCATCAACTCCCTGTCTGTACGACGCCCCACACTCTCCCTAGAGGTATGAGTCATCCATGAGCCCACTAGCCTTATACAACTCTCCACCTAGTTGTATAAGTCGGCGTAAAGCCTGAATCTGGGCGAAATATATCTACCCCCCTGGATGCAACCAGGTGACTTTACCTTCCTGCTGTCACATACCCCCCCCTCTTGTTTTAACCTCGGGGTTGGAACACCAGCAATCAGGCATTCATGTACTCGAGACAAAGCATCCACATTCCCCATTTGAACGCCAGGGCGATGCTTTACTGTGAAGTTGAATTCCTGGAGGGCCAGGAACCACCTATTCACTCTTCTATTTGTTTCCTTGTTTTGAGCCATCCACTTTAACGGAGCGTGATCCGTAACCATGTCAAAGTGCCTATCTAGCAGGTAGTACCGAAGGGAATCTAGAGCCCACTTCACCGCTAAACACTCCTTTTCAACGGTGGCGTAATTTACCTCATGGGACTTCAACTTCCTGCTGAGGTAAATGACTGGGTGCTCTTCCCCGTTCCAGACCTGGGACAATACTGCTCCTAACCCCACATCTGACGCATCACTTTGTACGACAAAGTCTTTAGAGAAGTCGGGTGAGTACAACATTGGAATGCTGCCTCAGCCTCGGGGGTCCATTTAATCATGACCGACCCTTTCCCCTTCGTCAGGTTGGTTAGGGGCACAGCCTTAGAAGCAAAGTGGGGAATGAATCGCCGATAATACCCAGCGATTCCCAGAAAGGCTCGTACCTGCTTCTTGCTGTTGGGACGTGGCCAACTCTGGATGGCCTCGACTTTGTTGAGTTGGGGTTTTATTACTCCCCTCCCAATGGTGTACCCAAGATATTTGGCCTCCTCCTGCCCAATGGTACACTTCTTGGGGTTAGCCGTAAACCCCGCTTCCCGAACAGAGTCCAGGACTGCTTGCACTTTTGGCAGATGTGAGGCCCAATCTGTGCTATGGACAATTACGTCATCCAGGTAAGCCGCAGCATACTTCCGATGGGGCCTCAGCATCTGGTCCATTTTCCGCTGGAATGTGGCCGGCGCATTCTGTAACCCGAACGGCATTCTTTTATATTGGAACGCCCCGTCTGGGGTTACAAATGCGGTTTTCTCTTTGGCCGACTTGGCCAGGGGGATTTGCCAATACCCTTTTGTGAGGTCAAGAGTCGTCATGTATCGGGCTGTTCCCAGCCGGTCGATCAACTCATCTATACGTGGCATGGGGTAGGTGTCAAATTTTGTAACTTTGTTCAACTGACGAAAATCGTTACAAAATCGCCAGCTCCCATCCGGTTTAGGCACCAACACAATGGGACTAGACCAATCACTTTGGGACTCCTCTATCACCCCTAAGTTCAGCATTTTCTGTACTTCCTCCCGTATTGCCTCCCGTCGGGCCTCTGGGATCCGATAGGGTTTTAACTTCACCCTTTCACCGGGCGGGGTAATGATGTCATGCTCTACCCCAGATGTTTGTCCCGGCAGCTCAGAGAATACCTCCTTGTTGCGAAGCACAAACTCCTTAACCTCCTGTTGTTGGGGTTGTGACAAGGTGGCTGCTATTCCAACCTCAGGAATCACGCAACCAGTTTGAGCTGGTGACCAAGTGTCTGCGACTAGGGACTCTCTATCCCTCCAGGCTTTCAACAGATTAACGTGATAGATCTGTTCGGGCTTTCGCCTTCCTGGTTGTCTGACCTTGTAATTCACTTCGCTCACTTTTTCCATTATCTCATAGGGGCCTTGCCATTTGGCAAGGAATTTACTTTCAACCGTAGGGACAAGTACCAGTATCCTATCCCCCGGGGAAAAGGTACGGGTCTTGGCTCCACGGTTGTACACTCTCTGCTGTGCTAACTGCGCTTGGGCCAAATGTTCCTTCACGATGGGCATTACCTGTGCAATTCGGTCTTGCATCAGGGCGACATGCTCAATCACACTCCTGTGGGGAGAACTCTCACTTTCCCAAGTTTCCTTGGCAATATCCAACAGCCCTCTTGGGTGTCTCCCATACAGTAACTCAAAGGGGGAGAATCCCGTAGAGGATTGGGGCACCTCCCTAATAGCAAACATCAGATAAGGAAGTAGACAGTCCCAATCCTTTCCATCTCTATCCACCACTTTCTTCAACATTTGTTTTAGGGTTTTGTTGAATCTTTCAACCAGCCCATCGGTTTGGGGGTGATACACAGATGTACGTAATTGCGTCACTTTGAACAATTTACACAGCTCCTTCATAACCCGGGACATAAAGGGTGTACCTTGGTCCGTAAGCAGTTCTTTACAAATACCCACCCGGCTAAACACAAGAGATAGCTCTTTGGCTATGGTTTTGGCCGAGGTATTTCGGAGAGGGATCGCTTCTGGATAACGGGTGGCATAGTCCATTATAACTAATATGTACTGGTGCCCCCTAGCGGACTTGATTATAGGCCCTACCAAATCCATGGCGATCCTCTCAAACGGGACCTCAATGATGGGTAGAGGGACCAGCGGGCTACGGAAATGTGGCATCGGGGCCGACCTCTGACACACAGGGCAGGAGGAACAATAATTTTCTATGTCCTTCATCACCCCCGGCCAATAGAATCTCTGTAATACCCTCTCTCGGGTTTTCTCTGTCCCCAGATGACCTCCAAGAATGTGCCCATGGGCCAACTCCAACACCAACTTCCTGTAAGGTTTGGGCACCACAAGCTGCTCAACGGTTTCTTCTGCCCTTTTTGCCACCCGATACAGTAGGTCCTTCTCTACGCTGAAGTATGGGTAAGTGCAGGTATTATCTGGGTTCACTAACTCGCCATCTATTTTCACTACGTTTTCCCGTGCCTTTATTAGGGCGGGGTCTTTCAACTGTTCTGTGGCAAAGTTTTCCCTGTGAACCTCAAGATCAGAAAACTCCACAGACGGTAGGTTTTCGTCTGAGGAGGTGGGCTCCTCTCCAGTTTCTTGAGTCTCCCCTGCCAATACTGATAAGGGAAATTCCGGAGAGTCCTCACCACTCTCAGGGGAGTTCTGGCTATCACATTCCTGGTACATAGGGGCACCAGTGGGGGGCTCAGGATCATCCCACAGTTCCCAGAACTTCGGAAAATCCCTTCCCACAATGGCGTCATGCAGTAACTGAGATACTAAGCCCACTGGATGAGAGAGGGTACCTTTGGGGGTCTCGAAACACACTGTAGTCACTGGATACTCTCGGGTGTCCCCATGCACACAAATAACAGCTACCTTGCTATTCCCAAAGACCTCTGTTTTAACTAACTCAGCCTTTATCAGGGTCACAAGGCTACCTGAATCCAGCAATACCACAACATTTCTACCATTAACACACATTTTGCATAAATGTTTCTCAGTTCCTCGAATGGCAGTGCATGCGACTGTCGCACACAGCGACTGACGTCTGCCCGTCAGAAAGTCACACTGCATGGGTTCCTCCACAACCGGGCAATTGGCTGCAATATGTCCCGCTTGCCGGCAGCGGTAGCAAACGATCCTTCTTGCCGCCTCTTGAGCCGCTGATTTCCCAGGCTGTTCTCGCCAAACTTGGGGTAGAGCTCCCACCCTCTCACTCTCTCCACCCTCACCCCTTGGAATCCTCTTATCCGCCCCTGGGGATGGTCTGGTCTTAGGGTGGAAAGTCCGAGTGTCTCTGGAAGAGGCCGTCAGGTTCTCTGTAGCCAAGTATTTCTCCACACGATCCACAAGACCATCGGCCGTCTCTGGGTCTCCATGGCTTACCCACTTTTGGATGGCAGTAGGAAGAGCTCTCAAAAACCGATCCATTACAACACGTTCCACAATCTTTGGTGCGGACAAAGTCTCTGGCTGTAGCCACTTTCTGCTCAGGTGAATGAGATCATACATTTGAGACCTGTGGGGTTTTCCAAGCTGGAAAGTCCAGTTATGCACACGCTGAGCCCGGACAGCCTGGGTGACACCCAGCCTTGCCAAAATTTCAGCTTTTAGCATCACATAGTCTTTTGCTTGGTTAGGCTCTAGGTCATAGTAAGCTTTCTGCGATTCACCAGTTAACAGAGGAGCCACCAGTCCAGCCCACTGCTCCTCAGGCCACTTTTCTCTTTCAGCGGTCCTTTCAAATGTGGTCAAAAATACCTCTGGATCATCCTCTCCAGTCATTTTTGTCAATAAACGACTCACCCCAAAGGACGCGGTATTAGTGGGACGGCTTTCCTCACTGGTCTGCGGACGTTGCTGCATTACTGCTTCCATTTGTTGTAGTCTCTGCTCTTGCTTCTGTAACAGGTCTATGAAGCGGGCCTCAGATTGCTGCTGGGCTTGTTGCTGAGCTTCCAGACTCTGTTGGTGAGCTTGCTGCTGGGCTGCAAGGCTCTGTTGATGAGCTTGCTGCTGGGCTGCAAGGCTCCTTTGCAAACCTGCATTTGTCTGCTGTTGATTGGCATTTGCTAGAGCCAGCTGTTTCAGTATCTCCTCCATGCTGGCTTAAAAAAAAACTGCCCGCATTCTCCACCAACTGTGAGGGGGTTAGCTCGGCAGCGGGTGTGTGTGACCCCCGGGATGGGCTCCCCAGACAAAAACAGGCCCAGCAAACGGAGGTTGTGGTTTTCAAAATCAAAAAGGTGCGGTTTATTTTCTATTTACAGTGACAAAACACAGCAAAGCAAAAGAAACATAAATAAAATAAATCCTGGTCAACTTGACCTCTGACTAAACATACAGGTTTCCTAACTAACAACTGGGATCAGCCTAGTGCTGTCCTAGTCCCTAAGTCCCTGGTTTTAAATGTCCAAGCAAATAGCCACACAGGCTTTGTCTCACCGCACAGGGGTTCACTCTCCCTAGACAGTCCACACAGGTCTGGTTCCAGGCATGAGCTAACACCTAATGAATCTGGGAGTTCTTATAGAGGCCTAAATGAGCTGACAAGCTTCAGCTGGCCTCATCAACTCCCTGTCTGTACGACGCCCCACACTCTCCCTAGAGGTATGAGTCATCCATGAGCCCACTAGCCTTATACAACTCTCCACCTAGTTGTATAAGTCGGCGTAAAGCCTGAATCTGGGCGAAATATATCTACCCCCCTGGATGCAACCAGGTGACTTTACCTTCCTGCTGTCACAATATATATATATATATCTATATATATTTTTTATTTTCTATCCAAAAGATAGACTACCCAAAAAAAAATGAATTTATTATCCGGACTCATGGATGGGCCTACATTGACATTCTGCTCACTCTCCTATCTTTCCCTGCCTGACATCACTTAATTTATTCACTGCACTAACAAAATAATAGAAGAATGTCTGTCTGTGGAATAGAAGGGATTTAAAAAAAAAAAAATGTATACCATGTGCCCAAACATGGGGCCAACCTACTGTCAAAAGTATCTTATCAAATTTTATTAAATTTTTTTTTGACCAGTGTAAAAAAAAAAAAAAAAAAAAGACATATCTTGGATCAAACTGATGAATGAAATATTTCCAATGTGACAGGTCCTATGTACTTGCAATGTGCTTGCTTTTGAGGCGTAGATGTGTTTGCACTGTTTCATTCATATGTATAACTCGGTAGAGACAGCCATTAATGGACCAGTCTGAGTCACGCTGACCTTTTCCAGTGTCTGACCAGAGCCTGTGTGTGACAGTTTTTCATGGCTGATCGTCAGCCATCTTGAAAAAAAACTTGGAAGACATCACACCTTTCCCGTTGTAAAATGCACTGTGTATGTTTTTGAATTTTTTTTTTGTACGGCGGTAAAATATATGTTGGACATGGAGCAATGAGGGTTGTTTACCAACATTGGAAAAGGATGTAAATTCTTAAAAGAATTTAGTGACCAACCAGAATCTCATCATTCTTGTCTGTGAACAGTGTGGGTGAATAATCCTCATTTGGGCTTATCTTCTACTGTAAATGGCAGCAATATCCAGTATTCCTTTGCAGCCAAGTGGAAATGAACAGTTAGCAACATCTATTGGATAGATCAAAGGTGCACGGCATTCAAATGGTAACATTTGCTATTAAAACACATCCAGGGAATATGGCCTGTTTATCCGGTGCCTTGTTTCTCATCCCAGCTTTGCTTGTGTACTCTAGGCCTCCCATTTTGCAGAATCCTGATCATAAATTGGTGTTCTGAAACTCCCTCTTCTTAAACAAAGGGTTATACAGGCTGGGAAGTCGCACAGGAAACCTAAGAGAGGCCTGTATCTTAACGTAGAATTCGAGTCAAATACTATATTTAAACCTGCTCCCACCACCATTCTAAAGCTGGCCATAGATGGATTGAATCTTGGCTGGTTCAGCAGGGACTGGACAAGCTATGGGGTTGTATTTTTTTTTGCTTGTGATTACGGTCTTCGGCTATAGTAGTGATCATTGTGTTCTGCTGGCAGAAAAGGCTCCCCGCTGGCAGAACACAATAGCACTGCGGGAGGGATTCCCCCATCAACACTGACTGTATCGATGGGGGAATCTAGTGATTTTTCTTTCCTTCCACCACACGTGGAAGGAAAGAAATTGTATTCTTTTATAGCTTGTTTAAGCCTGTACTAACTACCCTCTAAATCAGGCGTCTCCAAACTACGACCCTCCAGCTCTTGCCGAACTACACGTCCCATGAGGTATTGTAAAACGCAGACATTCACAGGCATGAAGGGAATTGTAGTTCCTGAACAGCTGGAGGGCCATAGTTTGGAGACCCCTGCTCTAAAGGAAGCCTGTCTATACTTACTAATTCTAAGGGCGCCCCAGTCTGGTCACATGATCTTTCCAGTGGCTGTCTTCAGTGAAGAGGAAAGATCAATGACAAAGGCTGCAAAGCCTGGGGAGTGACATCGCCCATAGGCCCACTATGGGGCCTTGGCTGTCTCTTCTCTACACTGAAGCCAGTGCTGGGAGCTGATCGTGTGACGGGACTGGAGTGTCCTTAGAATAGGTAAGTATAGACATCTTTCCCTAACGGGATAGTTAGAATAGGTTTAGAATGGGAATGGGAGCAGGTTTAGATATAGTTGGTATTTGACTGGAATGTTACGTTAAATGTAAGCACACACTCCCCAGAACTGCCTTTACCAGCCTTTGCATCTTAAACAAATAAATACCCGCCCCCCATTCTAAGGACTTGTTTACACTTACAGCAAGAAAAGTCTCCTCTGAAAAGTGCTCTAAATGCTTTTCAGAGGTGTTTGACAGGTGCTGAGAAGACTATATGTCACCTCATTGCCGAAATGCTGCTCTACTGCCTACCAAACATGACGGGGAGTAGAATTCCTGGCAGCTGCCTTTTCAGCTTAATGTGGAACTACGCTGCATCTGAGCACCACAAACCAAAAACGCTGCTAAATTCATTTTCAGTATTCAAAGTAAGCTCGCCTATCCTGAGGCCATCTTAAGCAAGGGCAGATGATTCGTGTAGCATTTACTTCCTGGAATCCATCTGCCCTTAGCTCAGGCATGCAGGCAAGAAGGGTGTGCTTAGCTGAGAGAACCCCTCCTGAAGACTCCTGGGATGTACATAATTTGCCTAGGCCTGGAAACCAGGAACTAACTGAGCAAATGTAAAAAAAAATAAGTTTAAAACGAGTAAATATGATGTACTTTCCAATCTATTTACTAATGCTAGGAGCATGAGGATTGAAAATAATGCTGATTAAGAGAGTGAAGTGCCGCTTTAAAGGGGTGCAGTTGTAAGATACAAGTGTAAACGAGCCCTAAGGGCGGGGGAGGCTAACTGCTCAGGCTGTAGTAAGAGGCTGAAGTCCTATCCAATGGCACCATGAGTACCTTTTGATCTGACTGCAAGGCATCATGTGCAATTTGTTACACTCAGAATAATATAAGTTGACGCATTTTATGTCTCTAGCGTGCAGTGACAATATTTCCTTTTGTAGCTTTAGCAGTGTACTGGATGATAATTGTTACCTGTGGTTGCTTTTTTCTGAACAATTATTTCTGATTGGTTGCTGGAAACATCAATATACTGTCACGCTTTATTGTCACATCCTGCACCATTGTATTTTATTTAGCAATCATCGATTAATTGTATTTTAAGGTTGTTTTTTTGATATTTCATATTATTTTATACACCCTATCACGTAGCACTTTTATTTGCTGGCAAAACAAGGCACCTTATTTATACAAGTAGTATATTAAGGCTCTGGATTATCTGCACTTGCATTTTTGCACATTTTGACGTTATAAGGTTTTTGCATATTTGCACTTTCTGCTTTCTACGTTTATATTAGTACTTTGTGTACACTAATTCATGTGGAAATACTAATTATTGACCTAGAGTCAATTACAACAGCTCGGCACTATCTTTTATACTCTTTCTTATAAGGTTATGGTTTTTACCTTTTTCAGTGTCTAGTAGCAGTTGCACTATCACCTGTTACCTCATAGTAGCGCGGAAATACTTTTTTTATATACATCTGTCACCCTTTATCCATTCATTTTCGCAGACACTATGGAAGTATTCTCCTTTTTAGAAAAAAGGAAAATTAATCTAGAAGAGGTATTTAATGCTGAAAATCCAATCAATACAAAAAATGACAACCTAGAAAGCCTAATGCGGAAATTAGGCCAAAATATGGAAAAAAAGATTAGTCTGTGGTGGGACACCATAACTTTTGAAAGATATTTGAAGGACAGTATAGTTCCAAGACGTCTACGGTGGGATGTACCACCCAATGATGGACTTATAGACCAAGAGTCAAATGACGACTGGTTTAAATTCTTTAATGGCAAGGGGTTGGAGCTTCTAACATTTCTATTAGAAAGGAAACATAAGAAGATGAAAAAGATAGATCAAACTATAGCAGAAATAAAAGAAGAATTAGATAAATCTAAAGAGACAGCTGAATTTGTTACACTCACATCACAATTAAATAGAGATCTTACAAAAAAAGACAAAGATGTACAACAGAGAAAAAGCAAAAAATATACAAGAGACATGAATGATTTTAGAAATGACCAGACATTTAAGTGGCAGAGCCAACTAGGACAAACTGAACCTACCTCAACGTTTTCAACACCTGAGAAAACAGTTCGGATGCAATCACAACAAATCAATCCAAATCAGATTCAGAATACACCAAATAGACCAAATCAAGACTCCAGAAATAGGGGACAATCACCAAGACATCCAAAAAACAGCACAGGAAATGGGAATCAACAATATCACACCCCCTATAGAGGAGACAGAAGACCTCACAATAACAGAACCCCACAAAATGGTTGGAAGAAACCACATTGAAAGAATAATAAAAAACCAAATCCGGGACACAACAACTGGCACCAAACACAATATGACCAAAGGGAATATAGGGGACACCCACAAGAATATGGAAACAACAAAGGATGGCAATATGAACAAAGAGGACCATATTATGAACAAAGACCAAGAGGTAGAAGTCCTGCACCATACCAGGATAATGGATATGGGGAGAGGAAGGTCCCCTATCCCCAAGGCCCCTATCGACAATATGAACGTAGCCCAATCCCTACTCACAATTACTATGCCCCTCTAAGGAATCAACATGATGATTATAGACAAGAGGGACAACATTCAGAAACCAACTACAGTAGGTCTTTTTTAGAGAGAGGTCGGGATCACTATCCACCGAGGAATCCGGAAGAAATGAGGAACGGAAGGCGAAGTCCAGAAACAAGAGAGGATGCCGGTCAGGCAAGAGACAACAAAAGAAAAAGGATGTCAAGGGAGAGGGCATCTTCAACCTCAGCGGACAACCATTAACGCATGAAGAAATAGGAGTCCTGGACAAAGGTTTGAAGTATGCCCCGACAAAAAATCTGGATAAATTCCAAACCTATATTGGCACACAAAAATATATCAGAAAAATAAATATAAAAAAATATATTGCAAGTAATATAGCCAAACCAAAACTAATCACTTATAAGGAAGAGATGGTACATAGCAATTTAAGAAATAAATCGGTCTTCAACCCCCCACCAAAAGATAACAAACACATCGAAGTTTTTAAAAAGCTAGTAGTAAAAGGATCTATTGAACTTAAAAATACGGAAAAAAGAAGAACCTAAACATATCCAAAGTGGCATAAGGAAACTCACAAAAAGAAAAGATCTGGTTATCCGCCCAGCGGACAAAGGAGGAGGAATAGTAATCTTTACAAAAGAACAATATAATGAAAAGATGAATGGACTACTACAAGATGAAAATACGTATATTAATCTATTGGGGAATCCTATGTTCAAATGTAGAAGAGCATTGGAACAAATAGTACATTTAGGCCTCAAAAAAGATATTCTTAGCAAAAAGGAAGCAAAATATCTAATTCCTGAATCATGTCGCACCCCAATTATATACTCTATACCCAAAATACATAAAGACAGTACTAACCCACCATCAAGGCCGATAGTCAATGGGATAGATTGCCTTACATCTAGAATGGGGGAATATATTGACCATTTCCTACAGCCAGCAGTACAAGGGACACGGGCTTACCTAAGAGACACGAAACAAATACTGCAAATCTTGGAGAAGATACCAACAACAGAAACACCGTGGATTATGGCCACGGCCGATGTCTCGTCGCTTTACACGGTCATCCCACATCATCTAGCATGTGAGGTGGTGAAATGGGGACTAAGAAAACATACATCTCTGCCATGCGTACAGAGAAAATATTTGGTAAAAAGTCTAGATTTTTGTCTCAAGAACAATTATTTTTGGTACAATCGCAGGTACTATCATCAGAGAACAGGAGTTGCGATGGGAGCAAAATTTGCACCAAGCGTCGCAGGCCTTTTTATGGCACAGTGGGAGGAAGAAGCAGTGTTTTCAGAAATTCCAAGTGAACTACTCATTTTCCGAAGATATATTGATGATATTTTCATTTTATGGAAGGGAGAAAGAGACCGACTGGTCCTATTTCTCGAAAACCTCAACAAAAATGACAGGAATATCGAACTATCCTGGGACATCAGCGACAAAACAGTCACTTTTTTAGATCTGGAAATTATACAGGAAAATCTGAATATTACTACAAAGACACACTTCAAGAATGTAGATAGGAACAGCTACCTACCCCTCGAAAGCTGCCACCATAGAAATTGGCTGTGCAATATCCCAAAAGGACAACTCATGAGATTGAGACAAAACTGTAGCCACATAGACACGTTCACCTTTCAAGCAAATCAAATAGGAGAGAGATTTATTAGAAAAGGCTACAGCCCCAAAGACATCGAAGGAAAAATAAAAGAAGTAACAACAATGAATCACAGTGATTTGATTAAAGATAAAGAAAAACAAGATTTTACCGTGGATAAGGTCCCCATCATTCTAGATTTTAATATACAACATAAGAAAATAGAACAAATTTTTAAGCGACATTGGAGCATTTTACTATCCGATAAACAACTACAAAGAGTATTACCTAAACATCCCAATTTTATCTATAGAAAAGCTCCTACACTTCGAGATAAGCTAGTAAAGAATATACCAGACCCTCCGAATAAAATCCTAACCTTTTTCACTGGTAAAGGATTTTTTCCCTGTAAACGCTGCTTTGCATGCACAAAAACAAAAAAAACAAATGAGAAAAAATTCAAATTTACCGCAACCAGCACGGGCAACACACATGAAGTAAAAGAATTTATCTGTTGTAATACAGAAGGCGCAGTATACGTATTGGAATGCAGTTGCGGACTACAGTATGTAGGACGCACAAAGAGACTATTGAGGGTCAGAATAAAAGAACATGTGCAAAATATCATAAAAGGATTTGATAAGCATAATGTTTCCAAACATTTCCTATTACATCACAACAAGGACCCCACCCAGCTCAAATTCTGGGGGATTGAGCCTTATAATAGACATTGGAGAGGAGGTCATAAAGTAAGGACACTTAGCCAACAGGAATCCAAATGGATATTCTTGTTGGATACTTTTGTACCTCGAGGCCTCAATGTAGAATTTGATTTAAATTGCTTCCTCAGTGATTTTTAGCTTTCGTTCCTCAATTTTACCACCCCTTTTTCTGTCGGCTCATTTTTACCACCCCCCACTCGGGTTTTATTTCTCTTCCTCACTCCTCATCTACAATATAGGATAAGATTAAGTATTTTATCTGATGTTCACTATCATTTTATTAGAGAGTTCATTGATTGTCACCCGTGTCACATCCGGTGCCAATTTTAATTAAATATTTAATTAATATTTTTTAATAATTTTTTAAGATATTTTATTAAACTACCAATTTTTCTTAAAACATTTCAAATTCCCAATTTTTATTTTTTATTTTATTTTAAATAACCTTGCTGCTGTCAATTAATATGGGTTTTGTATTCCCCAGACACCAAGTTTTAAAATTATGCAAGGTTTTTCATTCATGCTCATTATATTAACAGTATAACCACCAAAAAAATGGCCGCGCTCATCATGTCATACACCTCCAGGAATATGGCCGCCGACCATTTCCTGTGATTGGACTCCAGGAAAATGGCCGCCGTAATTACCCTATTACATACCTGTAGCACTACCCCCGTAGGAGCTGCTGTTTGTTTGATTTGGGTCTACGTCCTGCCTATCAACCCCTGGAAGTGGCTCAAACCTTCCCTTAGCACAACTGATATGAATAAGGAGTGTGAGACCTATTGAGTATTAGGAGACACAATCCTGCATACATCACACAATAACCTGTAAATGTTATTACCTTTGCTGGTCACTAGTCCTTCTAAGTGACAGAGATACTTCACACAAGTTATATGCTTAATCAAAGGTACCTTTACTCAGTATAAAAGGGAAGGGTAAAGAATCACATTAATACACACAGTTGACTCTGCATGCGCATTGCAGAGTCAATAAACCAATAAGGATAGGTATCACTGAGATTAGGTAATAACAGAAAATAACATCAGCTATATATATGTACATGTATCTATATGTGTCTCTGCACGGCTAACTGGTTGCTCGCAAGCTCCCCCTTTGTTGCAATACCTTGCACGTGTTCATTCCCTATAATAGGTAAGCAAGGCCTATCTGCGTCCCACTCAAAGTTCCTTTCTCCAATGAAGTCTTTGCTAGCCACCGTCGGTGCACAAGTTAAATTGTAATCCACAGGGTTTCAACAAGATGCTGTAATTATCCGCAATATACCTGAGTACTCGTGTGCCTGCCACCCACTAATGACGGATGCACCAATCTCTGATCACATAGTCTCCAGTGAGATACACTAGGCCGCAAGCTGTGGCGTGATAGGTGAAGTGTGGCTGGCACTAACTAAATCACTTTCCTCTAAGGTAGTAGTCAATTCTGGGCAGGTGCCCTTCTCACCAAACAGGCCCGACTTTCAGATAGTCTCCTCTGGCTTGTCCCGGTCACTCGATCTCCACGCTTCTGCTTCAGCTGCAGTCTCCGGACTCCGTCACTAACAGCATATGGTGATGGACGACTCCGGTCTCTGCTGGGCAATCACAGGACGCTGTGGACGATCCTCTGCTGGAAATCACTCAGGCACTCCCGTAATTTAGGCCCAGGCTTCTGGCCTAATCCTTAGGAAGCAGGCCTCCGTGCCGACTTCCTGCTTGATTGAGAGCTGGATCCAGAGAGAGAGACGCTGGCCCCTCCCCTGGTTTAAGTAGTCTGCCCAGAATGCTTTGCGGTGTTGCAATGCACCCTGGGTAATGTAGTCTGTCTTTTACTAAAAGCAACAAAGTCTTTTCTCCTAGCTGATATCTGTCCCAAAGTGCATTAGTTGCATTGTAACACTTATACCACCGGAGGGAGCCGGATTCCTTCTTACATATGGACATCCTGCTACACACTCCCCCCACTTAAAGTCTTTGGTCCCCAAAGAGGACAACAGTATGTAACCTAACACATACTTTGGCAATACCTGCAGGGAAATTTGTTAGTTTATGCATGACAGTAAACAACTTGCCTTTTCATAAGCAGGATTTAAACTTAAACAGCTCATATCATAACACAGAGCCGACAGAGGAACCTCCCACCAATTATCACAAGGAGGGAGGTTGTCCTGTATACGGACCACCGACACTTGGGTGTCTGTTTCAGATGTGCTAGGGAGTGAGCTGGGGTTGTCTTCCACTGAATCTGAATCTGGAGTGGAAGAGCTAGACTGATCAATGGTTCTCTTAGAAGTGATGATGGCCTCCTCAGAGCATTCACCCAATTGGTCGTACGTCAGTCTTTTTGGGGGGTGAATTACTCTTCTTTCCCTCTGCTCTTTAGGTATCATATTCTCAAGGACATTGGGGCTGGCTGTTTCTAGAAGCTCTTCAGGGGCTTCCTCATCTAGTTCAGGCATGTTGGGCTCCAGAACTTCAGGAGCGTCCCGCTCTCCTTCAGATAGAGACAACGACCCTTCTTCTGGGTCTTCCATTGACAAAGAGTCTGAGTCATCAGCTACCTCCTCAATGAGAATGTTTGAAGGCACGAATTCAGGAGCTTCTGCCCGAAGAGTTCCATTGTCAACTGTTTTGGGAGGTGGTCATGGGTTCTGGCAATTGGGATGATCACAACCAGTCAGATTCTGCTTCTTCATCCTCTTGACCTTCATTGTCAGAGTCTCCATCTCTCACATCTGGAAGCACTGTTTGAGATCGGGTGATGGGTCTGGAACCTTGAGAAGTTGAAGGGGTTTCTTGTGAGTCAGATGCAGGAGGCATGCGAACTGCCTCGGAGAGGGGCAACAAGTGATTCCTGTGCCAGGTCTTTAACGGTCCCACGCTTCCTTCTGGCCTAATTTGATACACAGGAAGGTTTTCCAGCTTCTTGCAGATAACATAAGGTTGGGATTTCCAACGGTCAGCCAACTTATGTTTTCCCGGAATTCCCAAGTTCCTCAACAGCACTCTATCTCCTGGCTGTAAATCTTGAATTCTGACTCTTATGTCAAAGTTTCTTTTATTTCTCAGCCCCCGTTGGTCAGATGCTGCTTGGGCCTTTTCAAAAGCTGTCTTCAGACTCTCTCAATCGGTCTACATACCCCTTGTGGGATGCTGCTGAGGTATGATCCAGCGATATGCCAAAGGCCAAGTCCACTGACAACCGAGCCTCCCGCCCAAACATCAAACGGTATGGGGAATACCCGGTGACATCACTGGCAGTGCTATTGTAGGCATGCTGTCACGGATGCCTAACACGGCATCCAGCACAGGGTACGCAGATCAGTGGGCTGCACTAAAGGAACTAGGCACAAGGTAAGTAAATATATATATGAGTTTATTGAAAGGATAATTCCTAAAACAATAAAGGCAACCAGCAAACAACCACAGTGACACACAAAACAACTCCCTACACCAACGTGAATACAGTTTAGAGATTAAAGCGTAAATGTAATCAAGCCAGGGTCATACACGAGAGATCAGTCCGATTGAACAGGGAGCTGGAAGGGACAACAGGAGGAAGGGATGAGTCTGCAAGACAGGGGTCCAGGGATGGATGCAGGGTTCAGGAACACAGGATACAAGGTACAGAGGCAGGGGTCCAGGGATGGATGCAGGGTTCAGGAACACAGGATACAAGGTACAGAGGCAGGGGTCCAGGGATGGATGCAGGGTTCAGGAACACAGGATACAAGGTAACAGATAACAGGTCACAAGGTTCAGGTTCAGGTTCAGGCATACAGGTCTGGGTTCCAAGACAATACCAGAGCAAATGCTTTAGTGTCTGCTGGGTATTTATACACACCTCCTGCAATCAGTCTCAGGTGACGCCTGATTGCAGGAGATGATTTTGGCTCCAGACAAATGGGAGACACACCCGCTGGTGGCCACCAGAACTGCACCCTTTGGTGCTGAAAGCAATAGCACCAGGTGACCCAGGCAATGACACTGATCATGACAGTTCCCCCTCCCAAGGAGTGGCCTCCGGACGCTCCATTCTGCCCTTGATCTGGCAGTGCTGGTAGGTGCGGAAAGGTCCCAAAAAGTCTCCCCTGTGTCTGCGGACTACTTGTGCTCCTCCTGCCAGAGTCCTTAAACTTACTGGGAGGCGTGGCACCTGAGTCCGGCAATGGAACACGCACCCCACCACCAGGGTCTGGAAGTTGGGATCTGGAAATGAAAACAGGCAGGGCAGTGTGCATGAACCTAACGGAGGCGAACAACACAAGGGCATCACAGTCAGGCTGGGAATCAAGCAGGGCAAAATCAGCTGCAAGCCGGGCATCGAGAACGGGTTTAGCAGGCACCATGTCAGCGGGCTGGGCAAATGGCGCTGGGTCTTCAAGCTGGCCACCGGGCAGAGGCACTTCAAACTGGCCACCGGGCAGAGGTTCAGCAAGCCAGATGGCAGGCACTGGTTCAGCGGGCTGAAAGACGGGCACCAAAACGTCAGGCTGGGTGACGGGCACCGAAAATCCAGGCTGGAACAGGTTGGCTGGTGTGGAAACAGGCTGGAACAGGTTGGGTGGTGTGGAAACAGGCTGGAACAGGTTGGCTGGTGTGGAAACAGGCTGGAACAGGTTGGCTGGTGTGGAAACAGGCTGGAACAGGTTGGCTGGTGTGGAAACAGGCTGGAACAGGTTGGCTGGTGTGGAAACAGGCTGGAACAGGTTGGCTGGTGTGGAAACAGGCTGGAACAGGTTGGCTGGTGTGGAAACAGGCTGGAACAGGTTGACTGGTGTGGAAACAGGCTGGAACAGGTTGGCTAGTGTGGAAACAGGCTGGAACAGGTTGGCTAGTGTGGAAACAGGCTGGAACAGGTTGGCTGGTGTGGAAACAGGCTGGAACAGGTTGGCTGGTGTGGAAACAGGCTGGAACAGGTTGGCTGGTGTGGAAACAGGCTGGAACAGGTTGGCTGGTGTGGAAACAGGCTGGAACAGGTTGGCTGGTGTGGAAACAGGCTGGAACAGGTTGGCTGGTGTGGAAACAGGCTGGAACAGGTTGGCTAGTGTGGAAACAGGCTGGAACAGGTTGGCTGGTGTGGAAACAGGCTGGAACAGGTTGGCTGGTGTGGAAACAGGCTGGAACAGGTTGGCTGGTGTGGAAACAGGCTGGAACAGGTTGGCTGGTGTGGAAACAGGCTGGCTGGTGTGGAAACAGGCTGGAACAGGTTGGCTGGTGTGGAAACAGGCTGGAACAGGTTGGCTGGTGTGGAAACAGGCTGGAACAGGTTGGCTGGTGTGGAAACAGGCTGGAACAGGTTGGCTGGTGTGGAAACAGGCTGGAACAGGTTGGCTGGTGTGGAAACAGGCTGGCTGGTGTGGAAACAGGCTGGAACAGGTTGGCTGGTGTGGAAACAGGCTGGAACAGGTTGGCTGGTGTGGAAACAGGCTGGAATAGGTTGGCTGGTGTGGAAACAGGCTGGAACAGGTTGGCTGGTGTGGAAACAGGCTGGAACAGGTTGGCTGGTGTGGAAACAGGCTGGAACAGGTTGGCTGGTGTGGAAACAGGCTGGAACAGGTTGGCTGGTGTGGAAACAGGCTGGAACAGGCTGGCTGGTGTGGAAACAGGCTGGAACAGGCTGGCTGGTGTGGAAACAGGCTGGAACAGGCTGGCTGGTGTGGAAACAGGCTGGAACAGGCTGGAACAGGTTGGCTGGTGTGGAAACAGGCTGGAACAGGTTGGCTGGTGTGAAAACAGGCTGGAACAAGTCGGCTGGTGTGGAAGCAGGCTGGAGCGAATCGGCTGGCGTGGAAGCAGGCTGGAGCGGATCGGCTGGTGTGGAAGCAGGCTGGAGCGGATCGGCTGGTGTGGAAGCAGGCTGGAGCGGATCGGCTGGTGTAGAAGCAGGCTGGAGCGGATTGGCTGGTGTAGAAGCAGGCTGGAGCGGATCGGCTGGTGTGGAAACAGGCTGGAGCGGATCGGCTGGTGTGGAAACAGGCTGCAACAGGTCGCTTGGTTTGGAAACAGGCTGCAACAGGTCGCTTGGTTTGGAAACAGGCTGCAACAGGTCGCTTGGTTTGGAAACAGGCTGCAACAGGTCGCTTGGTTTGGAAACAGGCTGCAACAGGTCGCTTGGTTTGGAAACAGGCTGCAACAGGTCGCTAGGTTTGGAAACAGGCTGCAACAGGTCGCTTGGTTTGGAAACAGGCTGCAACAAGTCGCTTGGTTTGGAAACAGGCTGCAACAAGTCGCTTGATTTGGAAACAGGCTGCAACAAGTCGCTTGGTTTGGAAACAGGCTGCAACAGGTCGCTTGGTTTGGAAACAGGCTGCAACAGGTCGCTTGGTTTGGAGACAGGCTGCAACAGGTCGCTTGGTGCGGAGACAGGCTGCAACAGGTCGGCTGGTGCGGAGACAGGTTGCAACAGGTCGGCTGGTGCGGACACAGGCTGCAACAGGTCGGCTGGTGCGGAGACAGGCTGCAACAGGTCGGCTGGTGCGGAGACAGGCTGCAACAGGTCGGCTGGTGCGGAGACAGGCTGCAACAGGTCGGCTGGTGCGGAGACAGGCTGCAACAGGTCGGCTGGTGCGGAGACAGGCTGCAACAGGTCGGCTGGTGCGGAGACAGGCTGCAACAGGTCGGCTGGTGCGGAGACAGGCTGCAACAGGTCGGCTGGTGCGGAGACAGGCTGCAACGGGTCGGCTGGTGCGGAGACAGGCTGCAACGGGTCGGCTGGTGCGGAGACAGACTGCAACGGGTCGGCTGGTGCGGAGACAGACTGCAACGGGTCGGCTGGTGCGGAGACAGACTGCAACGGGTCGGCTGGTGCGGAGACAGGCTGCAACAGGTCGGCTGGTGCGGAGACAGGCTGCAACAGGTCGGCTGGTGCGGAGACAGGCTGCAACAGGTCGGCTGGTGTGGAGACAGGCTGCAACAGGTCGGCTGGTGTGGAAACAGGCTGGGTTACTGGCAGGATCGTGTGAGTTGGAAAGAACTTCCGTTTTTTCTTTGGTTTAGCCACCGAAGATTTGTATATGTATACAGGGCTGTAGGTGGTGGATGCAGCTGGTAGAGGCGAAGATCGGAAGGATGGTGAAGCAGAGGGTGTGGATTTTGAAGGGGGTCTTAGGGGAACTGATGGAGGCAGCCGAGACGAAGCAGGAGGGTTAAAGGCAGGGTAAGTGCAGCAGGGGGAAACAGGGTACTGGTACTTTATTGGTAGGAGGGTGTATTGGTTGGCCACTGTGGTAGTTGGGAGTAAAGGAGACGCAGACATCCCAGCAGGCTGGTGTCTAGACACAGGAATGGGTGGCAGGGAACCGACAGGGGCTGAGTACAATAAACTTGACCAGGCCTGTAGTAATGATTGCACAAAGTTAGGTTTGCATACTGCTTGTCTGACCAGAGACTGCACTGACTCAATACATGCTGCAAGCACCTGTGTAGGACAAGTTGAGTACTGCTCAAGGAAAAAGACTGAGTCATCTTCCAACAGCCACACCAAGGACTCTACCTGAGCTGCACTAAAAGGGGGTGTATAGTCATCGTCTCCACTGGAGGCATCAGACAGGGCCAACTCTGTACAGATACAGATCAGATCTTGCACATCCTCAAACACAAAACTGCCCAGATCCACAAAAACATGGGCTATGCGGATGCATTCCAACAACTGCTCTCTAGTGTGTTCACTTAATGTTTGAGAACAAAACTCCCTGTCCTCTGTTGCTAGTAGCGAAAAATACAGAATATCGTCAAGCTGCATTTTTAAAGCAATAGCAGTGCCCAGACCCAATTCCCAAGTGCAGCCGATCTGCTTGAATGGCTCTGGTATTCTGTCACGGATGCCTAACACGGCATCCAGCACAGGGTACGCAGATCAGTGGGCTGCACTAAAGGAACTAGGCACAAGGTAAGTAAATATATATATGAGTTTATTGAAAGGATAATTCCTAAAACAATAAAGGCAACCAGCAAACAACCACAGTGACACACAAAACAACTCCCTACACCAACGTGAATACAGTTTAGAGATTAAAGCGTAAATGTAATCAAGCCAGGGTCATACACGAGAGATCAGTCCGATTGAACAGGGAGCCGGAAGGGACAACAGGAGGAAGGGATGAGTCTGCAAGACAGGGGTCCAGGGATGGATGCAGGGTTCAGGAACACAGGATACAAGGTACAGAGGCAGGGGTCCAGGGATGGATGCAGGGTTCAGGAACACAGGATACAAGGTACAGAGGCAGGGGTCCAGGGATGGATGCAGGAACACAGGATACAAGGTAACAGATAACAGGTCACAAGGTTCAGGTTCAGGTTCAGGTTCAGGTTCAGGTTCAGGTTCAGGTTCAGGTTCAGGTTCAGGTTCAGGCATACAGGTCTGGGTTCCAAGACAATACCAGAGCAAATGCTTTAGTGTCTGCTGGGTATTTATACACACCTCCTGCAATCAGTCTCAGGTGACGCCTGATTGCAGGAGATGATTTCGGCTCCAGACAAATGGGAGACACACCCGCTGGTGGCCACCAGAACTGCACCCTTTGGTGCTGAAAGCAATAGCACCAGGTGACCCAGGCAATGACACTGATCATGACACATGCACTATGGCAGCTACATGCTTGCTCCAATGCTGCTTTTTCTCTGAACTCAGAGTCCCCAACATATCCAAGAGAGTCCGGTTAAACCGTTCAGGCTGAGCATCTCCTTGTGGGTGATAAGGGGTTGTCCTGGTCTTCTGGATGCCTAACAGGTCTAATAACTTATTTATTAATTTGCTTTCAAAGTCTCTGCCCTGATCTGAATGAAGGCGTTGGGGTAGACCATAGTGCACAAATAATTTTTCTACCAGTACTTTGCCTACTGTTGAGGCCTTCTGGTCTTTTGTTGGGAATGCTTGAGCATATCTGGTAAAGTGATCTGTTATCACCAAGACATTCCCTTGACCACTCAGATCAGGCTCCAGGCAAAGGAAGTCAATGCACACCAGTTCCATAGGTCCCTGACTTTGCAGATGGCCCATTGGGGCTGCTTGACGTGGCAAGGTCTTCCTTTGAATGCATCGGACACAGGAATGGCAATATCCTTCCACTTCAGCCCGCATGCAGGGCCAATAGAACCTATCCCGTACAAGGTGAAAAGTCCGTTCGGACCCTAGGTGACCATGGTTGTCATGGAGGGCAGCTAGGACCGCTTCTCGATATTTGGCTGGTAGAAACAGCTGCCACTTCTCTTCTGAGTCGTCAGAGGGGCCCCTTCGGTAGACCACCCCTTGACGTATGTGTAGCCGATCCCACTCCCTGCGCAACAATCGGGCTTCTCTTGGGGAGTCTGTTTCAAGCATCTCGGGACGCTGGCTTTCCAGGGCCTTTATCAGGAGTTTCCCTAATAAGTCTACTTCTTGCTCCTTTCTCAAATCCCTTTTTGTCAGCTTGGGCAAGCCCTCCCCTTCGACTTGGGTCACACTGCAATAGCACTTCGGTACTCCAACAGCTGAGACCCCAATTTCTTCGGCTCTTGACCCACCTCTGGCTTGAAGTTCTGTCCCCTGATATAGGGCTCGCACTCCCTCTGGGTCTAGTTGGGCCCATTCTTCGGTAGGGTCGGTGGGGGCATGAGACCTCCTGGACAGGGCATCTGCATCCCTATTTCCCACTCCGGGTCGGTACTTCAAGCTGAAGGTGAAGCTTGAAAGGGCAGCCAACCACCGGTGTCCCGTTGCATCCAACTTGGCAGTGGTCAGAAGGTAGGTGAGCGGGTTATTATCTGTCTTCACCACAAACTCCGCCCCATATAGGTAGTCTCTCAGTTTGTCTACCACTGCCCATTTCAAGGCCAGGAATTCAAGCTTGTGGGTGGGGTAATTCTTCTCAGCAGGTATCAGACTCCTGCTCACATATGCGACGGGTCTTAGGTAACCATCATGTTCCTGGTACAGCACCCCACCCAGCCCATCTCGGCTGGCATCTACATGCAGTTCATAAGGCTTCTTTGGATCAGCATAGGCCAGGACTGGTGCAGTGGTAAGACTCTTCTTTAACATCTGGAAGGCTTCCTCGCACTCCCCTGTCCACTGGTCTTGAATCGACTCTTTGGGCCTTCGGGGTCCCATGGTGAGTTTCACTGGTTTGACCAGCTCTGGAACATCATCTTCCCCTTCGTTTCTGAGTAACTCGTTCAGGGGTCTGGCAATCTTGGCGAATCCTTCTACAAATCTTCTGTAGTAAGAACAGAACCCCAGGAATGACCGAAGCTCAGTCACGTTGGTAGGTCTCGGCCAAGAGGTGACGGCATCCAGCTTCTCTGGGTCCGTGGCCACCCCTTCTGCAGAAACGATATGGCCCAGGTAATGGACTGAGGACTGGTAAAATTGACACTTCTCTGGGGAGAGTTTCAGGCCCTCTTCACTGAGCCTCTTCAGGACCTTCTCCAGTCTCTCTTCATGCTCTTCTAGGGTTCTCCCGAACACGATGACGTCGTCCAAATATACCAGTACCTCTATTAGATTCATGTCCCCGACGGTTCTCTCCATTAGCCTTTGGAAAGTGGCGGGGGCTCCTGATAACCCTTGAGGCATACGGTTGAACTCAAAGAACCCCACAGGGGTGATGAAGGCTGTCTTCTCCCGATCCTCAGGGTGCATGGGGATTTGGTAATATCCACTTTTTAGATCCATTACACTGAACCACTTGGCCCCTGACAGACTCTGCAGGGCGTCTTCAATTCGGGGAGTGGTGTATTGATCTGGGATGGTCCTTCTGTTTAGTGTTCTGTAGTCGATACACAGTCTCAGCGACCCGTTCTTCTTTCGGACTACCACTATTGGAGAAGCGTAAGGGCTCCTGGATTCTCGAATAATCCCCGTCCTCTTCAGCTCAGCCAACTGTTCCCGCAAGTCTTCTAAGTCACCCAGTGGGACCCGTCGAACTCTCTCTCTAAAAGGCTTATCTTCTTGTAAGCGTATCTTGTGAGTGGCACTCCTTGCGCACCCCACATCTAACTCATCTTTAGAGAAGATCTTTTCCCACCTTGCAAGTTGAGCTTTGGCCCTTTTTCTCCATTCTGGTGGGAGGGCCGTGTCTTCAGAACAGAGCTTCTCTATGGTGACTTCACCCCTTTCTTCTTTCTTCAATTCACACGGGGCAATGGGGGTGGCTGGATTCACCTGACCCAACAGCATTCTGGCCGGCACCTTCACTGGTGTATTAGCAGTGTTCCTTATACTCACGGAAACCCTCCCATGGCTTTTCTGTAGGGCCTTCAATGGGATCACTTCGGGGATTACTTCAATCGCTTTCTGTCTTTCCTGTGGGCCTGGTTCGAAGACAATGAAGGGGCCTGGCTGTTTCCATGTGAGCTTGACAGAAGCCCTCAGGCAAGTCACCTCTCCCGGTTGTAATACCTTCTCCGTCTTGTCTAGCTTCCAAATCTTGCCAACTCCCTCAGCCGGGGCCTTCTGCTCCAGTACCAGGCGCTGGTAGGCTTGCCTTAACATGGGGTGGACTCTTGTGGTCGGGGCTTCTTCCTGTTGGGCCAACGGTGTCAGCAGTCGCCTGACTAGATCAGTGTTGGTCCCTATGATGAGTGAGCTCTTGCTGGCCCCTGGTGGGCGAGGGCACACTACTGCCAGAGTATCGAAGGTCTCTGTCTCCCCAGCCACTGAGGGATCAAAAGTCAACTTGATTGGCAGGTAACCGTCATAGGGAAAGCTCTGAGTTCCAATACCCCATATTTCCAGTTCCTCTAATTTCTGTAGGGGCAGATGTTTAAGATGTTTATCATAGAAATCCCTATACAGAAGAGTCACTTGAGCCCCAGTGTCAAGAAGAGCCTTGGTGTAGATCCCTTCTACTTGTATGGAGACTACTGGAGAAGGCCCCACTAACTTGGCAGGGAACTCCTTCAACACAGACTTCTTGCTGGGTTCAGTTACCTGTACCCTCACTTCTTTTTTTCTTGAGTTTCCGGTGGGTCTCAGTCCCTTCTGGGTCTGGTGTGCACTGGCCTTCTGTTCAACAGCAGCCTGAGTTGTGGGACGGGGCCTAATTGGCAGAGGTTTAGGTCCCTGACTCTGATGTTTTGGACCATTGGACTTCTTGAAGGAGTTCGTGGAAACTGGTGGGCGCCCGGCTGACTCCTTCACCGGGCCCTCTGAAGTTTTCCGCCGGCTTGCGATGTCTGGATGCAACTTCATCTGGGCTGGGACACACTGCTCTAACATGCCCGATTCCCCCACAATTGAAGCATGTTATCAATCTCTTAGGCTTCTGTACTAGTTCCATATTGGAGCTAGGAGGTTTTTTTGGTTCCTCTGACGTGTTCTTGTTGTGTGGCACAGAGGCCTGGCTAGTCAGCATGGACACCATTTCTACTAGTTGTGACACCTGGGTCTTTAGGAGTTCAACTTCTGAATCACCTTCTTCTGCACTTAACATTCTGACTCGGGCAGTTGGTTCGGTGTGTTGACTCCTCCTTTTGTCTTCCAACATGGCCTCCTCCTCCCTGACTATCCGGATCAAGTCGGGGTATCCCAGGCTGCTCCCGTCCCGCCGGGTGCGTAGCAATAATGCGATGGGGTCCAAGGGTTGAGCTCCCCTCAACACCTGCTGGGCACGGGCCTCATCCACTTTTCTTGGATCGATCCCTTTCTTCAGTAGGATCCGATGCAGGATCTTATCCAGGCGTCCTATGAATTCTGACAGCTTCTCTCCCTCTTTTTGGTAGCAATGCCCCAGCTGGTAAGTGAGTTCAGTGACGTTTTCCGTCCCGCCGAACACATTCTGCAGAATATCCAGATAATCCTGTGCATTGCAGACCTTCTTGCTTAACTTGAGGTTACGTATGGCCTCCAGAGCAGGCCCCTTTAAGCTTTCCACAATCCGTTGTTTTTTTTGTTGTTCTGGCACCTCCCATTCTTCTAGGGCCTGAGTGGCGCCATCTAGCCACTCTTCAAATCCATCTTCCACTGAAGGTACAGGTTTCTTCCCAGAAAAGGTCCTGAGTTTCCTGTATCCTGACATCAGGTAGTCTGGAGGGTCCTTTTTACACTTGGTCACAATCTCCCCCAGGACAGCGCACAATTCTGAGCTAAGGGTGGTCAATGGTGGTGAACCGGGACCCTTTTGTTGGGCGCTCCCTCCTGTGCTGGGGCCTCCTGAAGTAGTGGATGTGGGGCCATCTTTATTCTCTTCTGGGTGTATCAGGAGGAGTTCTACTTGGTTTGTAGTTTTTATGCTGGCACCCTTGAAGTAGTCAGAGATTCCGTTCCTCCACTCACATAATGCATAGGTGTGGGGATTTACAGTATCTGTCTTTATGTCAATCACCCATGGCTTCCTGTCCGTGGACAATGCTCTCAAGACTGGAGTTAGCTGCTCCTCTACCCAGGCCTCTCTCTGGATTTCAACCACCAGGCCATTTCCGGGTAGGATGCCTTCATCCCTGCACCACCGGGCTACGGCAGCAGGGTCCATTTCTGTGCTGTAAGGGTTCTGTCTAGGGGGAAAGTTGATTGCAGAACCGTAGAATATCCCGGACGAGCCCCCACGTGTAGCACTACCCCCGTAGGAGCTGCTGTTTGTTTGATTTGGGTCTACGTCCTGCCTATCAACCCCTGGAAGTGGCTCAAACCTTCCCTTAGCACAACTGATATGAATAAGGAGTGTGAGACCTATTGAGTATTAGGAGACACAATCCTGCATACATCACACAATAACCTGTAAATGTTATTACCTTTGCTGGTCACTAGTCCTTCTAAGTGACAGAGATACTTCATACAAGTTATATGCTTAATCAAAGGTACCTTTACTCAGTATAAAAGGGAAGGGTAAAGAATCACATTAATACACACAGTTGACTCTGCATGCGCATTGCAGAGTCAATAAACCAATAAGGATAGGTATCACTGAGATTAGGTAATAACAGAAAATAACATCAGCTATATATATGTACATGTATCTATATGTGTCTCTGCACGGCTAACTGGTTGCTCGCAAGCTCCCCCTTTGTTGCAATACCTTGCACGTGTTCATTCCCTATAATAGGTAAGCAAGGCCTATCTGCGTCCCACTCAAAGTTCCTTTCTCCAATGAAGTCTTTGCTAGCCACCGTCGGTGCACAAGTTAAATTGTAATCCACAGGGTTTCAACAAGATGCTGTAATTATCCGCAATATACCTGAGTACTCGTGTGCCTGCCACCCACTAATGACGGATGCACCAATCTCTGATCACATAGTCTCCAGTGAGATACACTAGGCCGCAAGCTGTGGCGTGATAGGTGAAGTGTGGCTGGCACTAACTAAATCACTTTCCTCTAAGGTAGTAGTCAATTCTGGGCAGGTGCCCTTCTCACCAAACAGGCCCGACTTTCAGATAGTCTCCTCTGGCTTGTCCCGGTCACTCGATCTCCACGCTTCTGCTTCAGCTGCAGTCTCCGGACTCCGTCACTAACAGCATATGGTGATGGACGACTCCGGTCTCTGCTGGGCAATCACAGGACGCTGTGGACGATCCTCTGCTGGAAATCACTCAGGCACTCCCGTAATTTAGGCCCAGGCTTCTGGCCTAATCCTTAGGAAGCAGGCCTCCGTGCCGACTTCCTGCTTGATTGAGAGCTGGATCCAGAGAGAGAGACGCTGGCCCCTCCCCTGGTTTAAGTAGTCTGCCCAGAATGCTTTGCGGTGTTGCAATGCACCCTGGGTAATGTAGTCTGTCTTTTACTAAAAGCAACAAAGTCTTTTCTCCTAGCTGATATCTGTCCCAAAGTGCATTAGTTGCATTGTAACACTTATACCACCGGAGGGAGCCGGATTCCTTCTTACATATGGACATCCTGCTACACACTCCCCCCACTTAAAGTCTTTGGTCCCCAAAGAGGACAACAGTATGTAACCTAACACATACTTTGGCAATACCTGCAGGGAAATTTGTTAGTTTATGCATGACAGTAAACAACTTGCCTTTTCATAAGCAGGATTTAAACTTAAACAGCTCATATCATAACACAGAGCCGACAGAGGAACCTCCCACCAATTATCACAAGGAGGGAGGTTGTCCTGTATACGGACCACCGACACTTGGGTGTCTGTTTCAGATGTGCTAGGGAGTGAGCTGGGGTTGTCTTCCACTGAATCTGAATCTGGAGTGGAAGAGCTAGACTGATCAATGGTTCTCTTAGAAGTGATGATGGCCTCCTCAGAGCATTCACCCAATTGGTCGTACGTCAGTCTTTTTGGGGGGTGAATTACTCTTCTTTCCCTCTGCTCTTTAGGTATCATATTCTCAAGGACATTGGGGCTGGCTGTTTCTAGAAGCTCTTCAGGGGCTTCCTCATCTAGTTCAGGCATGTTGGGCTCCAGAACTTCAGGAGCGTCCCGCTCTCCTTCAGATAGAGACAACGACCCTTCTTCTGGGTCTTCCATTGACAAAGAGTCTGAGTCATCAGCTACCTCCTCAATGAGAATGTTTGAAGGCACGAATTCAGGAGCTTCTGCCCGAAGAGTTCCATTGTCAACTGTTTTGGGAGGTGGTCATGGGTTCTGGCAATTGGGATGATCACAACCAGTCAGATTCTGCTTCTTCATCCTCTTGACCTTCATTGTCAGAGTCTCCATCTCTCACATCTGGAAGCACTGTTTGAGATCGGGTGATGGGTCTGGAACCTTGAGAAGTTGAAGGGGTTTCTTGTGAGTCAGATGCAGGAGGCATGCGAACTGCCTCGGAGAGGGGCAACAAGTGATTCCTGTGCCAGGTCTTTAACGGTCCCACGCTTCCTTCTGGCCTAATTTGATACACAGGAAGGTTTTCCAGCTTCTTGCAGATAACATAAGGTTGGGATTTCCAACGGTCAGCCAACTTATGTTTTCCCGGAATTCCCAAGTTCCTCAACAGCACTCTATCTCCTGGCTGTAAATCTTGAATTCTGACTCTTATGTCAAAGTTTCTTTTATTTCTCAGCCCCCGTTGGTCAGATGCTGCTTGGGCCTTTTCAAAAGCTGTCTTCAGACTCTCTCAATCGGTCTACATACCCCTTGTGGGATGCTGCTGAGGTATGATCCAGCGATATGCCAAAGGCCAAGTCCACTGACAACCGAGCCTCCCGCCCAAACATCAAACGGTATGGGGAATACCCGGTGACATCACTGGCAGTGCTATTGTAGGCATGCTGTCACGGATGCCTAACACGGCATCCAGCACAGGGTACGCAGATCAGTGGGCTGCACTAAAGGAACTAGGCACAAGGTAAGTAAATATATATATGAGTTTATTGAAAGGATAATTCCTAAAACAATAAAGGCAACCAGCAAACAACCACAGTGACACACAAAACAACTCCCTACACCAACGTGAATACAGTTTAGAGATTAAAGCGTAAATGTAATCAAGCCAGGGTCATACACGAGAGATCAGTCCGATTGAACAGGGAGCCGGAAGGGACAACAGGAGGAAGGGATGAGTCTGCAAGACAGGGGTCCAGGGATGGATGCAGGGTTCAGGAACACAGGATACAAGGTACAGAGGCAGGGGTCCAGGGATGGATGCAGGGTTCAGGAACACAGGATACAAGGTACAGAGGCAGGGGTCCAGGGATGGATGCAGGGTTCAGGAACACAGGATACAAGGTAACAGATAACAGGTCACAAGGTTCAGGTTCAGGTTCAGGCATACAGGTCTGGGTTCCAAGACAATACCAGAGCAAATGCTTTAGTGTCTGCTGGGTATTTATACACACCTCCTGCAATCAGTCTCAGGTGACGCCTGATTGCAGGAGATGATTTTGGCTCCAGACAAATGGGAGACACACCCGCTGGTGGCCACCAGAACTGCACCCTTTGGTGCTGAAAGCAATAGCACCAGGTGACCCAGGCAATGACACTGATCATGACAGTTCCCCCTCCCAAGGAGTGGCCTCCGGACGCTCCATTCTGCCCTTGATCTGGCAGTGCTGGTAGGTGCGGAAAGGTCCCAAAAAGTCTCCCCTGTGTCTGCGGACTACTTGTGCTCCTCCTGCCAGAGTCCTTAAACTTACTGGGAGGCGTGGCACCTGAGTCCGGCAATGGAACACGCACCCCACCACCAGGGTCTGGAAGTTGGGATCTGGAAATGAAAACAGGCAGGGCAGTGTGCATGAACCTAACGGAGGCGAACAACACAAGGGCATCACAGTCAGGCTGGGAATCAAGCAGGGCAAAATCAGCTGCAAGCCGGGCATCGAGAACGGGTTTAGCAGGCACCATGTCAGCGGGCTGGGCAAATGGCGCTGGGTCTTCAAGCTGGTCACCGGGCAGAGGCACTTCAAACTGGCCACCGGGCAGAGGTTCAGCAAGCCAGATGGCAGGCACTGGTTCAGCGGGCTGAAAGACGGGCACCAAAACGTCAGGCTGGGTGACGGGCACCGAAAATCCAGGCTGGAACAGGTTGGCTGGTGTGGAAACAGGCTGGAACAGGTTGGGTGGTGTGGAAACAGGCTGGAACAGGTTGGCTGGTGTGGAAACAGGCTGGAACAGGTTGGCTGGTGTGGAAACAGGCTGGAACAGGTTGGCTGGTGTGGAAACAGGCTGGAACAGGTTGGCTGGTGTGGAAACAGGCTGGAACAGGTTGACTGGTGTGGAAACAGGCTGGAACAGGTTGGCTAGTGTGGAAACAGGCTGGAACAGGTTGGCTAGTGTGGAAACAGGCTGGAACAGGTTGGCTGGTGTGGAAACAGGCTGGAACAGGTTGGCTGGTGTGGAAACAGGCTGGAACAGGTTGGCTGGTGTGGAAACAGGCTGGAACAGGTTGGCTGGTGTGGAAACAGGCTGGAACAGGTTGGCTGGTGTGGAAACAGGCTGGAACAGGTTGGCTGGTGTGGAAACAGGCTGGAACAGGTTGGCTGGTGTGGAAACAGGCTGGAACAGGTTGGCTGGTGTGGAAACAGGCTGGAACAGGTTGGCTAGTGTGGAAACAGGCTGGAACAGGTTGGCTGGTGTGGAAACAGGCTGGAACAGGTTGGCTGGTGTGGAAACAGGCTGGAACAGGTTGGCTGGTGTGGAAACAGGCTGGCTGGTGTGGAAACAGGCTGGAACAGGTTGGCTGGTGTGGAAACAGGCTGGAACAGGTTGGCTGGTGTGGAAACAGGCTGGAACAGGTTGGCTGGTGTGGAAACAGGCTGGAACAGGTTGGCTGGTGTGGAAACAGGCTGGAACAGGTTGGCTGGTGTGGAAACAGGCTGGCTGGTGTGGAAACAGGCTGGAACAGGTTGGCTGGTGTGGAAACAGGCTGGAACAGGTTGGCTGGTGTGGAAACAGGCTGGAATAGGTTGGCTGGTGTGGAAACAGGCTGGAACAGGTTGGCTGGTGTGGAAACAGGCTGGAACAGGTTGGCTGGTGTGGAAACAGGCTGGAACAGGTTGGCTGGTGTGGAAACAGGCTGGAACAGGTTGGCTGGTGTGGAAACAGGCTGGAACAGGCTGGCTGGTGTGGAAACAGGCTGGAACAGGCTGGCTGGTGTGGAAACAGGCTGGAACAGGCTGGCTGGTGTGGAAACAGGCTGGAACAGGCTGGCTGGTGTGGAAACAGGCTGGAACAGGCTGGAACAGGTTGGCTGGTGTGGAAACAGGCTGGAACAGGTTGGCTGGTGTGAAAACAGGCTGGAACAAGTCGGCTGGTGTGGAAGCAGGCTGGAGCGAATCGGCTGGTGTGGAAGCAGGCTGGAGCGGATCGGCTGGTGTGGAAGCAGGCTGGAGCGGATCGGCTGGTGTGGAAGCAGGCTGGAGCGGATCGGCTGGTGTAGAAGCAGGCTGGAGCGGATCGGCTGGTGTAGAAGCAGGCTGGAGCGGATCGGCTGGTGTGGAAACAGGCTGGAGCGGATCGGCTGGTGTGGAAACAGGCTGCAACAGGTTGCTTGGTTTGGAAACAGGCTGCAACAGGTCGCTTGGTTTGGAAACAGGCTGCAACAGGTCGCTTGGTTTGGAAACAGGCTGCAACAGGTCGCTTGGTTTGGAAACAGGCTGCAACAGGTCGCTTGGTTTGGAAACAGGCTGCAACAGGTCGCTTGGTTTGGAAACAGGCTGCAACAGGTCGCTTGGTTTGGAAACAGGCTGCAACAGGTCGCTTGGTTTGGAAACAGGCTGCAACAGGTCGCTTGGTTTGGAAACAGGCTGCAACAAGTCGCTTGGTTTGGAAACAGGCTGCAACAAGTCGCTTGATTTGGAAACAGGCTGCAACAAGTCGCTTGGTTTGGAAACAGGCTGCAACAGGTCGCTTGGTTTGGAAACAGGCTGCAACAGGTCGCTTGGTTTGGAGACAGGCTGCAACAGGTCGCTTGGTGCGGAGACAGGCTGCAACAGGTCGGCTGGTGCGGAGACAGGTTGCAACAGGTCGGCTGGTGCGGAGACAGGCTGCAACAGGTCGGCTGGTGCGGAGACAGGCTGCAACAGGTCGGCTGGTGCGGAGACAGGCTGCAACAGGTCGGCTGGTGCGGAGACAGGCTGCAACAGGTCGGCTGGTGCGGAGACAGGCTGCAACAGGTCGGCTGGTGCGGAGACAGGCTGCAACAGGTCGGCTGGTGCGGAGACAGGCTGCAACAGGTCGGCTGGTGCGGAGACAGACTGCAACGGGTCGGCTGGTGCGGAGACAGACTGCAACGGGTCGGCTGGTGCGGAGACAGACTGCAACGGGTCGGCTGGTGCGGAGACAGGCTGCAACAGGTCGGCTGGTGCGGAGACAGGCTGCAACAGGTCGGCTGGTGCGGAGACAGGCTGCAACAGGTCGGCTGGTGTGGAGACAGGCTGCAACAGGTCGGCTGGTGTGGAAACAGGCTGGGTTACTGGCAGGATCGTGTGAGTTGGAAAGAACTTCCGTTTTTTCTTTGGTTTAGCCACCGAAGATTTGTATATGTATACAGGGCTGTAGGTGGTGGATGCAGCTGGTAGAGGCGAAGATCGGAAGGATGGTGAAGCAGAGGGTGTGGATTTTGAAGGGGGTCTTAGGGGAACTGATGGAGGCAGCCGAGACGAAGCAGGAGGGTTAAAGGCAGGGTAAGTGCAGCAGGGGGAAACAGGGTACTGGTACTTCATTGGTAGGAGGGTGTATTGGTTGGCCACTGTGGTAGTTGGGAGTAAAGGAGACGCAGACATCCCAGCAGGCTGGTGTCTAGACACAGGAATGGGTGGCAGGGAACCGACAGGGGCTGAGTACAATAAACTTGACCAGGCCTGTAGTAATGATTGCACAAAGTTAGGTTTGCATACTGCTTGTCTGACCAGAGACTGCACTGACTCAATACATGCTGCAAGCACCTGTGTAGGACAAGTTGAGTACTGCTCAAGGAAAAAGACTGAGTCATCTTCCAACAGCCACACCAAGGACTCTACCTGAGCTGCACTAAAAGGGGGTGTATAGTCATCGTCTCCACTGGAGGCATCAGACAGGGCCAACTCTGTACAGATACAGATCAGATCTTGCACATCCTCAAACACAAAACTGCCCAGATCCACAAAAACATGGGCTATGCGGATGCATTCCAACAACTGCTCTCTAGTGTGTTCACTTAATGTTTGAGAACAAAACTCCCTGTCCTCTGTTGCTAGTAGCGAAAAATACAGAATATCGTCAAGCTGCATTTTTAAAGCAATAGCAGTGCCCAGACCCAATTCCCAAGTGCAGCCGATCTGCTTGAATGGCTCTGGTATTCTGTCACGGATGCCTAACACGGCATCCAGCACAGGGTACGCAGATCAGTGGGCTGCACTAAAGGAACTAGGCACAAGGTAAGTAAATATATATATGAGTTTATTGAAAGGATAATTCCTAAAACAATAAAGGCAACCAGCAAACAACCACAGTGACACACAAAACAACTCCCTACACCAACGTGAATACAGTTTAGAGATTAAAGCGTAAATGTAATCAAGCCAGGGTCATACACGAGAGATCAGTCCGATTGAACAGGGAGCCGGAAGGGACAACAGGAGGAAGGGATGAGTCTGCAAGACAGGGGTCCAGGGATGGATGCAGGGTTCAGGAACACAGGATACAAGGTACAGAGGCAGGGGTCCAGGGATGGATGCAGGGTTCAGGAACACAGGATACAAGGTACAGAGGCAGGGGTCCAGGGATGGATGCAGGAACACAGGATACAAGGTAACAGATAACAGGTCACAAGGTTCAGGTTCAGGTTCAGGTTCAGGTTCAGGTTCAGGTTCAGGTTCAGGTTCAGGTTCAGGTTCAGGTTCAGGTTCAGGCATACAGGTCTGGGTTCCAAGACAATACCAGAGCAAATGCTTTAGTGTCTGCTGGGTATTTATACACACCTCCTGCAATCAGTCTCAGGTGACGCCTGATTGCAGGAGATGATTTCGGCTCCAGACAAATGGGAGACACACCCGCTGGTGGCCACCAGAACTGCACCCTTTGGTGCTGAAAGCAATAGCACCAGGTGACCCAGGCAATGACACTGATCATGACACATGCACTATGGCAGCTACATGCTTGCTCCAATGCTGCTTTTTCTCTGAACTCAGAGTCCCCAGCATATCCAAGAGAGTCCGGTTAAACCGTTCAGGCTGAGCATCTCCTTGTGGGTGATAAGGGGTTGTCCTGGTCTTCTGGATGCCTAACAGGTCTAATAACTTATTTATTAATTTGCTTTCAAAGTCTCTGCCCTGATCTGAATGAAGGCGTTGGGGTAGACCATAGTGCACAAATAATTTTTCTACCAGTACTTTGCCTACTGTTGAGGCCTTCTGGTCTTTTGTTGGGAATGCTTGAGCATATCTGGTAAAGTGATCTGTTATCACCAAGACATTCCCTTGACCACTCAGATCAGGCTCCAGGCAAAGGAAGTCAATGCACACCAGTTCCATAGGTCCCTGACTTTGCAGATGGCCCATTGGGGCTGCTTGACGTGGCAAGGTCTTCCTTTGAATGCATCGGACACAGGAATGGCAATATCCTTCCACTTCAGCCCGCATGCAGGGCCAATAGAACCTATCCCGTACAAGGTGAAAAGTCCGTTCGGACCCTAGGTGACCATGGTTGTCATGGAGGGCAGCTAGGACCGCTTCTCGATATTTGGCTGGTAGAAACAGCTGCCACTTCTCTTCTGAGTCGTCAGAGGGGCCCCTTCGGTAGACCACCCCTTGACGTATGTGTAGCCGATCCCACTCCCTGCGCAACAATCGGGCTTCTCTTGGGGAGTCTGTTTCAAGCATCTCGGGACGCTGGCTTTCCAGGGCCTTTATCAGGAGTTTCCCTAATAAGTCTACTTCTTGCTCCTTTCTCAAATCCCTTTTTGTCAGCTTGGGCAAGCCCTCCCCTTCGACTTGGGTCACACTGCAATAGCACTTCGGTACTCCAACAGCTGAGACCCCAATTTCTTCGGCTCTTGACCCACCTCTGGCTTGAAGTTCTGTCCCCTGATATAGGGCTCGCACTCCCTCTGGGTCTAGTTGGGCCCATTCTTCGGTAGGGTCGGTGGGGGCATGAGACCTCCTGGACAGGGCATCTGCATCCCTATTTCCCACTCCGGGTCGGTACTTCAAGCTGAAGGTGAAGCTTGAAAGGGCAGCCAACCACCGGTGTCCCGTTGCATCCAACTTGGCAGTGGTCAGAAGGTAGGTGAGCGGGTTATTATCTGTCTTCACCACAAACTCCGCCCCATATAGGTAGTCTCTCAGTTTGTCTACCACTGCCCATTTCAAGGCCAGGAATTCAAGCTTGTGGGTGGGGTAATTCTTCTCAGCAGGTATCAGACTCCTGCTCACATATGCGACGGGTCTTAGGTAACCATCATGTTCCTGGTACAGCACCCCACCCAGCCCATCTTGGCTGGCATCTACATGCAGTTCATAAGGCTTCTTTGGATCAGCATAGGCCAGGACTGGTGCAGTGGTAAGACTCTTCTTTAACATCTGGAAGGCTTCCTCGCACTCCCCTGTCCACTGGTCTTGAATCGACTCTTTGGGCCTTCGGGGTCCCATGGTGAGTTTCACTGGTTTGACCAGCTCTGGAACATCATCTTCCCCTTCGTTTCTGAGTAACTCGTTCAGGGGTCTGGCAATCTTGGCGAATCCTTCTACAAATCTTCTGTAGTAAGAACAGAACCCCAGGAATGACCGAAGCTCAGTCACGTTGGTAGGTCTCGGCCAAGAGGTGACGGCATCCAGCTTCTCTGGGTCCGTGGCCACCCCTTCTGCAGAAACGATATGGCCCAGGTAATGGACTGAGGACTGGTAAAATTGACACTTCTCTGGGGAGAGTTTCAGGCCCTCTTCACTGAGCCTCTTCAGGACCTTCTCCAGTCTCTCTTCATGCTCTTCTAGGGTTCTCCCGAACACGATGACGTCGTCCAAATATACCAGTACCTCTATTAGATTCATGTCCCCGACGGTTCTCTCCATTAGCCTTTGGAAAGTGGCGGGGGCTCCTGATAACCCTTGAGGCATACGGTTGAACTCAAAGAACCCCACAGGGGTGATGAAGGCTGTCTTCTCCCGATCCTCAGGGTGCATGGGGATTTGGTAATATCCACTTTTTAGATCCATTACACTGAACCACTTGGCCCCTGACAGACTCTGCAGGGCGTCTTCAATTCGGGGAGTGGTGTATTGATCTGGGATGGTCCTTCTGTTTAGTGTTCTGTAGTCGATACACAGTCTCAGCGACCCGTTCTTCTTTCGGACTACCACTATTGGAGAAGCGTAAGGGCTCCTGGATTCTCGAATAATCCCCGTCCTCTTCAGCTCAGCCAACTGTTCCCGCAAGTCTTCTAAGTCACCCAGTGGGACCCGTCGAACTCTCTCTCTAAAAGGCTTATCTTCTTGTAAGCGTATCTTGTGAGTGGCACTCCTTGCGCACCCCACATCTAACTCATCTTTAGAGAAGATCTTTTCCCACCTTGCAAGTTGAGCTTTGGCCCTTTTTCTCCATTCTGGTGGGAGGGCCGTGTCTTCAGAACAGAGCTTCTCTATGGTGACTTCACCCCTTTCTTCTTTCTTCAATTCACACGGGGCAATGGGGGTGGCTGGATTCACCTGACCCAACAGCATTCTGGCCGGCACCTTCACTGGTGTATTAGCAGTGTTCCTTATACTCACTGAAACCCTCCCATGGCTTTTCTGTAGGGCCTTCAATGGGATCACTTCGGGGATTACTTCAATCGCTTTCTGTCTTTCCTGTGGGCCTGGTTCGAAGACAATGAAGGGGCCTGGCTGTTTCCATGTGAGCTTGACAGAAGCCCTCAGGCAAGTCACCTCTCCCGGTTGTAATACCTTCTCCATCTTGTCTAGCTTCCAAATCTTGCCAACTCCCTCAGCCGGGGCCTTCTGCTCCAGTACCAGGCGCTGGTAGGCTTGCCTTAACATGGGGTGGACTCTTGTGGTCGGGGCTTCTTCCTGTTGGGCCAACGGTGTCAGCAGTCGCCTGACTAGATCAGTGTTGGTCCCTATGATGAGTGAGCTCTTGCTGGCCCCTGGTGGGCGAGGGCACACTACTGCCAGAGTATCGAAGGTCTCTGTCTCCCCAGCCACTGAGGGATCAAAAGTCAACTTGATTGGCAGGTAACCGTCATAGGGAAAGCTCTGAGTTCCAATACCCCATATTTCCAGTTCCTCTAATTTCTGTAGGGGCAGATGTTTAAGATGTTTATCATAGAAATCCCTATACAGAAGAGTCACTTGAGCCCCAGTGTCAAGAAGAGCCTTGGTGTAGATCCCTTCTACTTGTATGGAGACTACTGGAGAAGGCCCCACTAACTTGGCAGGGAACTCCTTCAACACAGACTTCTTGCTGGGTTCAGTTACCTGTACCCTCACTTCTTTTTTTCTTGAGTTTCCGGTGGGTCTCAGTCCCTTCTGGGTCTGGTGTGCACTGGCCTTCTGTTCAACAGCAGCCTGAGTTGTGGGACGGGGCCTAATTGGCAGAGGTTTAGGTCCCTGACTCTGATGTTTTGGACCATTGGACTTCTTGAAGGAGTTCGTGGAAACTGGTGGGCGCCCGGCTGACTCCTTCACCGGGCCCTCTGAAGTTTTCCGCCGGCTTGCGATGTCTGGATGCAACTTCATCTGGGCTGGGACACACTGCTCTAACATGCCCGATTCCCCCACAATTGAAGCATGTTATCAATCTCTTAGGCTTCTGTACTAGTTCCATATTGGAGCTAGGAGGTTTTTTTGGTTCCTCTGACGTGTTCTTGTTGTGTGGCACAGAGGCCTGGCTAGTCAGCATGGACACCATTTCTACTAGTTGTGACACCTGGGTCTTTAGGAGTTCAACTTCTGAATCACCTTCTTCTGCACTTAACATTCTGACTCGGGCAGTTGGTTCGGTGTGTTGACTCCTCCTTTTGTCTTCCAACATGGCCTCCTCCTCCCTGACTATCCGGATCAAGTCGGGGTATCCCAGGCTGCTCCCGTCCCGCCGGGTGCGTAGCAATAATGCGATGGGGTCCAAGGGTTGAGCTCCCCTCAACACCTGCTGGGCACGGGCCTCATCCACTTTTCTTGGATCGATCCCTTTCTTCAGTAGGATCCGATGCAGGATCTTATCCAGGCGTCCTATGAATTCTGACAGCTTCTCTCCCTCTTTTTGGTAGCAATGCCCCAGCTGGTAAGTGAGTTCAGTGACGTTTTCCGTCCCGCCGAACACATTCTGCAGAATATCCAGATAATCCTGTGCATTGCAGACCTTCTTGCTTAACTTGAGGTTACGTATGGCCTCCAGAGCAGGCCCCTTTAAGCTTTCCACAATCCGTTGTTTTTTTTGTTGTTCTGGCACCTCCCATTCTTCTAGGGCCTGAGTGGCGCCATCTAGCCACTCTTCAAATCCATCTTCCACTGAAGGTACAGGTTTCTTCCCAGAAAAGGTCCTGAGTTTCCTGTATCCTGACATCAGGTAGTCTGGAGGGTCCTTTTTACACTTGGTCACAATCTCCCCCAGGACAGCGCACAATTCTGAGCTAAGGGTGGTCAATGGTGGTGAACCGGGACCCTTTTGTTGGGCGCTCCCTCCTGTGCTGGGGCCTCCTGAAGTAGTGGATGTGGGGCCATCTTTATTCTCTTCTGGGTGTATCAGGAGGAGTTCTACTTGGTTTGTAGTTTTTATGCTGGCACCCTTGAAGTAGTCAGAGATTCCGTTCCTCCACTCACATAATGCATAGGTGTGGGGATTTACAGTATCTGTCTTTATGTCAATCACCCATGGCTTCCTGTCCGTGGACAATGCTCTCAAGACTGGAGTTAGCTGCTCCTCTACCCAGGCCTCTCTCTGGATTTCAACCACCAGGCCATTTCCGGGTAGGATGCCTTCATCCCTGCACCACCGGGCTACGGCAGCAGGGTCCATTTCTGTGCTGTAAGGGTTCTGTCTAGGGGGAAAGTTGATTGCAGAACCGTAGAATATCCCGGACGAGCCCCCACGTGTAGCACTACCCCCGTAGGAGCTGCTGTTTGTTTGATTTGGGTCTACGTTCTGCCTATCAACCCCTGGAAGTGGCTCAAACCTTCCCTTAGCACAACTGATATGAATAAGGAGTGTGAGACCTATTGAGTATTAGGAGACACAATCCTGCATACATCACACAATAACCTGTAAATGTTATTACCTTTGCTGGTCACTAGTCCTTCTAAGTGACAGAGATACTTCACACAAGTTATATGCTTAATCAAAGGTACCTTTACTCAGTATAAAAGGGAAGGGTAAAGAATCACATTAATACACACAGTTGACTCTGCATGTGCATTGCAGAGTCAATAAACCAATAAGGATAGGTATCACTGAGATTAGGTAATAACAGAAAATAACATCAGCTATATATATGTACATGTATCTATATGTGTCTCTGCACGGCTAACTGGTTGCTCGCAAGCTCCCCCTTTGTTGCAATACCTTGCACGTGTTCATTCCCTATAATAGGTAAGCAAGGCCTATCTGCGTCCCACTCAAAGTTCCTTTCTCCAATGAAGTCTTTGCTAGCCACCGTCGGTGCACAAGTTAAATTGTAATCCACAGGGTTTCAACAAGATGCTGTAATTATCCGCAATATACCTGAGTACTCGTGTGCCTGCCACCCACTAATGACGGATGCACCAATCTCTGATCACATAGTCTCCAGTGAGATACACTAGGCCGCAAGCTGTGGCGTGATAGGTGAAGTGTGGCTGGCACTAACTAAATCACTTTCCTCTAAGGTAGTAGTCAATTCTGGGCAGGTGCCCTTCTCACCAAACAGGCCCGACTTTCAGATAGTCTCCTCTGGCTTGTCCCGGTCACTCGATCTCCACGCTTCTGCTTCAGCTGCAGTCTCCGGACTCCGTCACTAACAGCATATGGTGATGGACGACTCCGGTCTCTGCTGGGCAATCACAGGACGCTGTGGACGATCCTCTGCTGGAAATCACTCAGGCACTCCCGTAATTTAGGCCCAGGCTTCTGGCCTAATCCTTAGGAAGCAGGCCTCCGTGCCGACTTCCTGCTTGATTGAGAGCTGGATCCAGAGAGAGAGACGCTGGCCCCTCCCCTGGTTTAAGTAGTCTGCCCAGAATGCTTTGCGGTGTTGCAATGCACCCTGGGTAATGTAGTCTGTCTTTTACTAAAAGCAACAAAGTCTTTTCTCCTAGCTGATATCTGTCCCAAAGTGCATTAGTTGCATTGTAACACTTATACCACCGGAGGGAGCCGGATTCCTTCTTACATATGGACATCCTGCTACATACCAATATAAGGACATCTCCGTTGCTTGTTTTCTATCCCCCGATGAAGTCACGTGATCGGTGACGATACGCGTAGGGACACTACAGGCACCGGAGGTGACGTGGACGAGCTCGGCGCTCGTATTTTGTTTTGCATGTATCGATATTTTAAATGTGAGTACGTTTTCATTTATAAGAATAAAAGGACCCCCTTTGTTTGAACATACTACACCATATTGGGAATTGTTTTATTCTTTTTCCCTGCTACAACGTATGTACGCCAATATGGAGAACACACACCACACAGGGAGGATTTTATGGTGAACACATCCAGGCGCCATACACCCAGGTTCAAGGATCTATCCAGGCAGCACCAGGCTGATCAGTATAGGAATTATACACATGCTGTAACCTCACAGCAGTGAGGTAAGAGGCCACCCATTCACTTAACAGCAAGTCATTCACAGCGTGGAAGTCATAGAAGACAAACACCATTCAGCACTTAATCCCAGCACTCATCACTTTATTTGCCAATTTCAGACTTTTAAATACCATCTTTATGGTTCACGGTTCACTACCTCAGAATATACCAAGTCACCATTCTGCATGGAAATAGCTGCACTCAGCTTATATCAGCTGTATCTGGACTATTTGTTATTTTAGTCCTGTACACATCTGCACTGTTTTTTTTGCTCCAGCAGATGCTGGAAACATCAATATACTGTCACGCTTTATTGTCACATCCTGCACCATTGTATTTTATTTAGCAATCATCGATTAATTGTATTTTAAGGTTGTTTTTTTGATATTTCATATTATTTTATACACCCTATCACGTAGCACTTTTATTTGCTGGCAAAACAAGGCACCTTATTTATACAAGTAGTATATTAAGGCTCTGGATTATCTGCACTTGCATTTTTGCACATTTTGACGTTATAAGGTTTTTGCATATTTGCACTTTCTGCTTTCTACGTTTATATTAGTACTTTGTGTACATCATGTGGAAATACTAATTATTGACCTAGAGTCAATTACAACAGCTCGGCACTATCTTTTATACTCTATTTCTTATAAGGTTATGGTTTTTACCTTTTTCAGTGTCTAGTAGCAGTTGCACTATCACCTGTTACCTCATAGTAGCGCGGAAATACTTTTTTTATATACAGTGGTCCTCATAGCCCCAGCGTGGCCCAGAAGACCCTGGTATACAGAGATCATGAGAATGGCAGTAGGAGACACATGGGTCCTTCCGCTGCGTCCAGACCTGCTCTCGCAGGGTCCAGTATTCCATCCTTCCTTACAGAGTCTAAATTTGATGGTTTGGCTGTTGAAACCTACGTCTTAAAGAGTCTGGGGCTCTCATGTTCAGTCCTCTCCACTCTGGTTAATGCTAGGAAGCCAGCCTCCAGGCTCATTTATTACAGAATCTGGAAGGCATATGTTTCCTGGTGTGAATCCAAGGGTTGGCACCCTCGGAAATACATTAGTGGTAGAATTCTTGCCTTTTTACAGTTGGAGGTAGAATGAAGCTGGCCTTGAGTACCATCAAGGGTCAGGTCTCGGCCTTATCTGTGTTTTTCCAAAGGCCGCTTGCCTCACATTCCTTGGTCTGGGCTTTTATTCAAGGGGTAATGCGCTTGAATCAACCAGTTAAATCTCCCTTGTGCCCCTGGGATTTGAATTTAGTCTTATCTGTATTACAAAGGCAGTCTTTTTAACCAATACGTCACATTCCCTTGGTCCTTTTGACAAGGAAATTGTTTTGTTTTGCGATGTTCCGTCTAATGCCGTTCTGCGCATGTGCGGGCAATTACGGACATTTCTGACATTTTCCGAGGCTCCGTCTGGCCGCACATGCGCAGAACAGCAGATGGACCGGGAAGAACGGCAGAGGGTCCCCGCAGTGCCCGGTTCGTAAGTAGGAGGGGTTCGTAAGTTGGGGACCCCCTGTAGTGTTGTGCGCCCCCACCCAACCTTTCTGCCTAAAGTGGTTTCGGGGTTCCATCTGAACCAGGATGTTACCCTGCCTTCCTTTTTTTTCCAGAACCACGTTCTGCGGAAGAAACATTTTTGCACTCTCTTGATGTAGTGAGAGCAATCAAAGTCTATCTGAAAGCGACGGCTCATATACGGAAAACTGATGTTTTGTTTGTGCTGCCAGAAGGTCCCAGGAAGGGCCAGGCAGCGTCGAAATCTACTATCTCTAAGTGGATTCGACAAGTTATTGTTCAGGCTTATTGTTTGAAAAGGAAGGTTCCTCCTTTTCATGTCAGAGCGCAGTCTACCAGAGCAGTAAGTGCTTCATGGGCGGTGCATCACCAGGCCTCCATGGCTCAGATCTGCAAGGCCGCAACTTGGTCTTCAGTTCATACATTCACTAGATTCTATCAGGTGGATGTGAGAGGGCATGAGAATGCCGCCTTTGAGCGTAGTGTGCTGCGGGCAGCAGTATAGGTCCTCACGTCTGATGGTGGTCTGCCTTGTTCTGTGTTTCCCTCCCCTCAAGTTAGCATTGCTCTGGGACATCCCATTTAGTTATTATTAAGGCTCTGTGTCCCGTGATGTATGAGAAAGAAAATAGGATTTTTGTAACAGCTTACCTGTAAAATCTTTTCTTGGAGTACATCACGGGACACAGAGGTCCCTCCCCTCTTGTTGGGATACTTATTACTTTGCTACAAAACTGAGATACTCCCTGTCTGGGAGGGGTTATATAGAGGGGAACTTCCTGTCTTGAGTGTGCCAATGTCCAATCACCTGAAGGTGGAACATAACCCATTTAGTTATTATTAAGGCTCTGTGTCCTGTGATGTACTCCAAGAAAAGGATTTTACAGGTAAGCTGTTGCAAAAATCCTATTTTTTAGCCGGCTATTCCCTGCACCATAAGAACAATCATAGCGGCTGTTCAGAGGCTTTATTACTTTAATTGCTGCCCTGCCGCACTCCTCTGCACAACGTTCCAGCCTGTGGGCAGCCCCTCTGTGTCATTGTGTGCAATGCTATAGCATTGTGTTATATGTAAAGGAGACTGGAGTGCATCCATGGCTGGAGCTTTTTGGAGAGGAGGCGGCGCTGGACTAACCACATGGATCGAGGGAGCCTGCTTAAGTGGGGACATGAGGTAAGTATTTCTCCTTATTTCTTCACCCCTATACTTAACACCAGGCTTTTTTTACCCCCTCCATACCGGGCCTATTATGGCACTTCTCTCCTACATGTACAAATCATCATTCTTTTGCTAGAAAATTACTCAGAACCCCCAAACATTATATATATTTTTTTTAGCAGACACCCTAGGGAATAAAATGACGCTCATTGCAACTTTTTTTCTTGCACGGTATTTGCGCAATAATTTTTCAAACGCCTTTTTTTTGGGGAAAAAAATGGTTTCATTAATTAAAAAAATAACAAAACAGTAAAGTTAGCCCAATTTTTTAGTAAAATATGAAAGATGGTGTTACGCAGAGTAAATATATACCTAACATGTCACGCTTTAAAATTGCGCACACTCATGGAATGGCGCCAAACTTCGGTACTTAAAAATCTCCATAGGCGACGCTTTCATTTTTTTTACAGGTTACCAGATTAGAGTTACAGAGGAGGTCTAGTGCTAGAATTGTTGCACGCGCTCGGCGATACCTCACATATGTTGTTTGAACGGCGTTTACATATGTGGGCGGGACTTACGTGTGCGTTTGCTTTTGATCGCGAGCTACCGCGGACGGGCGTTTTAAAAAATGTTTTTTATTATTTCTTTTTTTATTTTACTTTTTTTTTTTTTTTTTTACACTTTCTTTACTTTTTTTTTTTTTTATCACTTTTATTCCTATTACAAGGAATGTAAACATCCCTTGTAATAGGAATGGTGCGTGAAAGGTCCTCTTTATGGAGAGATGTGGGGTCAATAAGACCCCACATCTCTCCTCCAGGCTGGAAAGCATGAGATCGTGAAAAAAATAGCGGCTTTGTTTACATCTGAGAACCCGGGTGTGACGTCATCACATCGCGCCACGTGACCCACCACCGGCGCTGGACGATTCTTTCTCCGGGCCCCCGATGGCACGGGAGAGCTCGGAGAAGCACCGGTGGAACCGCTTCTTATGGTGCGCAGAATCGCCGGCAGAACAGAAGGATATCTGAATGATGCCTCTAGCTGCAGGCATCATTCAGATATCCCCCCACAAAGCCCAGGACGTCATATGACGCCCACCCAGATGGGAGATCCCATTTGTGGACATCATTTGACTATGGCTGGGTAAGGAAGTGGTTAAAGGTCTGCAGGGCTAGAATAGTTATACTTGTGTGAAAAATCTCTGTTAATTTGGAACTGTGCATTGTCCTGCTCCGCAGGTGATGGGGTGCCAGTGGTGGAGGTGGGTACAGTCAGCAGTCAGGTATTTTGAATATTGGCTGCACTCCTAGTTTCACAAACTGGTACACAATCATTAGTAGGTTGTATTTGGAGATCTAAAAAGCTCTGCTGGTGGAAACTGTATGATTTTTTTCTCTCTTCTCTCTCTCTCTCTCTCTCTCGCTCTCTCTCTTTCTCTCTCTCTTTCCTCTCTCTCTCTTTCCTCTCTCTCTTTCCTCTCTCTCTTCCCCCCACCTCTCTCTTCCCCCCATCTCTCTCTTTCTCTTCCCCTCTCTTTCCCACTCTTCCCCCCTCTCTCTTCCCCCCTCTCTCTTCCCCCCTCTCTCTTTCTCCCTCTCCCTCTCTTTCCTCTCTCTCTCTTTCCTCTCTCTCTCCCTCTCTCTCTCCCCCTCTCTCCCCCCTCTCTCTCCCCCCTCTCTCTCTCCCCCTCTCTCTCCTCTCTCTCTCTCCCTCTCCCCTCCCTATCTCCCCTCTCCCTCTGTCCCTCCCTCCCTATCTCCCCTCCCCCTCTCTCTCCCTCTCTCTCCCCTCTCTCCCCCCTCTCTCTCCCCTCCCTCTCCCCTCCCTCTCCCCTCCCTCTCTCTCTCCCCTCTCTCTCTCCCCTCCCTCTCTCCTCTCTCTCCCTCCCTCTCTCTCTCCCTCCTCTCTCTCCCCTCCCTCTCTCTCTCCCCTCCCTCTCTCTCTCTTTCCTCTCTCTTTCCTCTCTCTTTCCTCTCTCTTTCCTCTCTTTCCTCTCTCTCTCTCCCCTCCCTCTCCCTCCCTCTCTCTTTCCTCTCTCTCTCCCTCTCCCCTCTCTCTCTCCCCTCTCTCTCTCCCCTCTCCCCCCTCTCTCTCTCCTCTCCCCCTCTCTCTCCTCTCCCCCCTCTCTCTCCCCTCTCTTCCCCTCTCTCCCCTCTCTCTCTCTCCCCTCTCCCTCTCTCCCCTCTCTCTCCCCTCTCTCTCCCTCTCTCTCCCCCTCTCTCCTCTCTCCCCTCTCTTTCTCCCCCCTCTCTCCCCTCTCTCCCTCTCTCCCCTCTCTCTCTCCCCTCTCTCCCTCTCTCCCCTCCTCTTCTCTTTCTCCCCCTCTCTCTCTCTCCCCCTCGCTCCTCTCTCTCTCTCCTCCCTCTCTCTCCCTCTCTCTCCCCTCCTCTCTCTCTCCCCCCTCTCTCTCTCTCCCCCCTCTCTCTCCCCTCCCTCTCTCTTTCCTCTCTCTCCCCTCTCCCTCCCCCTCTCTCTCCCCTCTCTCTCTCCCCTCTCCCCCTTTCTCTCCTCTTTCTCTCTCCCCTCTCTCTTTCCCCCCCTCTCTCCCCTTTCTCTCTCACCTTTCTCTCTCTCACCTTTCTCTCTCCCCCCCTCTCTCTCTCCCCCTCTCTCTCCCTCTCTCTCTCCCCTCTCTCTCTCCCCCCTCTCCCCCCTCTCTCTCTCTCCCCCCTCTCTCTCATCTCCCCCTCTCTCTCTCTCATCTCCCCCTCTCTCTCCTCTCTCTCCCCTCCCTCTCCCCTCTCTCCCTCTCTCCCCCCTCTCTCTCTCTCCCCCCTCTCTCTCTCCCCCCTCTCTCTCCCCCCCTCTCTCTCTCTCTCCCCCTCTCTCTCTTTTTTCTGTTAATGAAGGGATAAAATATTCTGGACGTCAAGTGGTTAAAACCCAGTTTCTGTTCTCAGTTTTTATTGTACGAAAAACCTGCAACTACCGAAATGCTCTATATCCAACATAATTGCATCATATCGACATCATTGACTTTATTCACAGAAGAATGACAGTGCTCCTTTATCTGCACACAGACTCTCAAAGCCAAATATTTATTCACTCACTCTTGCTCTTGGGTGTCAAATAATGTCTCATCTGAATTTACCTTTATGAGTAACTTTGCTTACCGTATATACTTGAGTATAAGCCGAGTTTTTCAGCACATTTTTTTTGTGCTGAAAATGCCCCCCTCGGCTTATACTCGAGTCACCTTTTTGCGCCTATTCTCCCAGATTTTGCAAACCGGTACCGGCAGGCCGTAGGTCCCCTGGACCCCACACCTGGCACACAGTAGCCTCACTCTTCCTCCTACAAGTGTGCAACGTTTGTTGTCTGGGGGACCATGTTAAACGGTAATTTCTCTGGTGAATTTGGGGACCTGGTACCGGCTGGCTCGCATGTAGCTCCATTTCTTTTCTACAAGTGTGCAAAGTTTGTTGTCTGGAGACCTACGGCTGGGGAGCAACGATTTTTCAAACCCGGGCTCCCCTTACATAGACTCCCATGTTAAACGTCAGTCTAGTCATGGACACAGTGAGGCATGGGCACAGTGAGGCATGCAAATGGACACAGTGAGGCAAAGTGAGGCACAGTGAGGCATGCAGATGGACACCCTAGGCTTATACTCGAGTCAATACGTTTTCCCATTTTTTGTGGTAAAATTAGCTGCCTCGGCTTATATTCGGGTCGGCTTATACTCGAGTATGTAGCGAACCTCACTCTCCCTCTTTCCTACTGTGAATGGCTTGCGTCTAGGGGAGAGGAGAGTGCAGGGACACTACGTCAAGTTCTCCCTCGTGTGTATAAGAGGGTCGAGCAAAGTTATTTGAATTACCTCCGGGTCTGTCCACTGCATACGAAGCCTCAGTTGTTCCATGGAGACGTGTCTGCCAATAATAGAGCCCCACACCAATCGAAAGTCCAACACTCCTTTATTTCTCATACAATACGATGAACATACTCAGTTGAACTTCCAAGAACAGACGAACATGGGGGGGGGGGGTGTGGGGACGAGTAGGCCAGGAACAACTGAACTCTCCTATTCCTTCTTTAGCGAATACGCTGGCGCACTGTCTCTGCCACCGACCGTGAGTTTTGGTCTCTGCCACAGACCGGATAAACTGTGAGGCCCCTGCCATGGGCCTAATAGCAGGCCCCTGCCACTGACCTGATTGAAATAGTTGGACCGCTGCCACCGTCATTGAACATGGACTGAACTTCCTCTTTGAACTTGGCCCCTGTTCGGGAAAGATACCCCTCCGGGCGGTACCCAGAGGTTCACCCGGCACTGGCAATCTGCTGCACCAGGTCTTCGGGTGAGTCCCTCCTCCGGTCCCTTACGCCTCTGGATTCGGGAGCCCCACTCCCAGGGCCCCCCTAGGATGATCCCTCCCTCACGGGACCCAGCGGAAGGTACTGGGCCCCAGGCTTCCAGCTGAGTACCTCACCCCAGACTGAAGGTGTCTGGGATGGAACACGAACTCCAAGTGTCCAGGCCTAGGCGCCTGGACACCGACTGCAACGACAGCCCTCAGGCTGAAGGTTTGGAAAAAATAAAAAGAAACTGCGCTATAGTGTGAAACCTGGTAAATAATTAAATTTAACTAGAAAAAAGGGAAATAAAGGAAAGCAGCAACTATCTGAAAACAATCATCAGTGCATGTAAATAAGAAAAAATATATATATAGTCGCGCTAACTTATGACTGAACATAAGCCCACCACTGAATAATTGAAAAAATCAAATACCAACAGTGATAAATCATATAAATACTCAATGAAGAACCATGAAAAATCTGTAAATATAAATAATAATAAGGTGAGTGAACCATGAATAAACAGTTAATAAGATGATAGTCCACAACTGCTAATGAAACTCTCAAGGTTCACGTGTAAAGTCCATAATAAACAAAACACCCGTGAGTAAGTGTCCAAAAAAGCCAACGACAGAAATCTTCTTATAATCCGTGACTTTCACCACCACCAGTAAGAATTCTGCTTACCAAAAAGCGATGGTCCCCTATGACAGAGGACCTAAAACAGCCTCAAATGATACTCAGTGGAACCTCCGGATTTCAGCAGATGATGAACTTCAATGGTTTAGTAGCCCGACAGCTCATACAGCCTCATGCGAATGTTCAACATCAAAAAGCGATGTCCCCTATGACAGAGGACCTAAAACAGCCTCAAATGATACTCAGTGGAACTCCGGATTTCAGCAGATGATGAACTTCAATGGTTTAGTAGCCCGACAGCTCATACAGCCTCATGCGAATGTTCAACATCAACATGAAAAGAAGGAAGGACACCGAATAGTGTAAAATCCTTGGTGCACATTTATTAAAAGAATAATGGAATCATACTCACAAAAGCAGTTAAAAAGACAGCCTTAAAGTGCGTCAGCGCCGACCGGTCAGAGGCGCTGGCACACAAATACGTCCGTGGAAGCCGAGCAGTGGAGGGTGACGTCAGCACAAAGCTCGTATCCTGCCCTACGCGTTTCGTGAACATTCACGTCGTCTCGGGGCACGGGCGATGGGCTGCGTCACCCCCTCTTTATAGGGAACACACCAGAGGAAGGTCCAACCCGAAGAGGAGCGCGCGCACGCACGTGCGTCACGCCGCGAGGCAACCACGTCTCGCTAACGTGCAGCTAGGCCAGTCCAACGCCGGGTGCGCACGCATCTCTCCCCACGAGGAAACCAAGCTCGTTTGAAAAAAACGTTATGTGCACGTCATCACGCTAAACCGGAATGAGGAAAGCACAAGGGGAGAGAGTGCGCCGCACATCCGCGTGACCATGGCAACAGGATCATAGCAACGATACGCACGCTCTCCAAGGGGGAGGGAACCCCCCAGGTGTGTCACAGGAAGCAGTAAAGCCCACAACCTCCGCCGCAACCCACAAACAATGGGTGCAGTGGGCACAATGGGGCAATAAGCTGCTCCGGATGTTAAATCCTAACAACATAAAAAATATATACATTGATACTGGAACTAAGGAGCATACTAGTTCATACCGATATCAAAAAAACATACATAATTTACAATAGACAAAAAATAATAAAATAAGTTTGCTAAATAGTATTTAAAAAGTTATTAATAATAAATGACACTAAAACCACATAGATTAAAAGCTGTCATCATTTAGTCACACCCCTCCCTACACCCCATTCAATATAACCAAAAGACAAAGTCAGTAACTGAATGTCCCTAGGAAAAAAAAGGGGGGGAGAAGGGAGGGGGGGGAGGAAAGATTCAAATGCAGCGCAATATCAATCGACACATTATATCATACAGTCAATATTATTAATCCCGGAAATCTGTTATAAAAAACATGATTATCAATGGATAAGAAAAAACCTAGGAATTATTGATAAAGGCATTGACATCGGTGTCAACGTTGAGACAAATGGAACATAAGTCTCAACCTGTACACCCATGCCATTTCCTGCTTAGAGATTTCTCTAACAAGCGAACTGCCTCTCAGTGAGGTCTGTATTTGTCATTGCAATAAATAGCGTACCAGACGGGTCCCTCTTATGGACCTGATCATAGTGCCGGGATACAGAGTGCTTATCGAATCCTTTCCTTATATTAGCTATATGCTCATTAAGTCTTACCCTTACTGCCCTTTTGGTCCTCCCCACATATTGGAGACCACAAGGGCACTGTATGAGGTAGACAACCCCCAAAGATGAGCATGTTATAAAAGGTTCGATTTCATAGGTTCGGCCAGTACTTGTTGAGAAAAATGACTGATCTTCCTGTCCCTGCAGCTATTCAAGCTGCACACTTGGCATTTCTTACATCTATAATACCCTGTCAGGTTCTCTAAGAATGTCCTATTGGCCCGTGGGGGATCCTGGACACTTGGGGCCACTCTATTGGAAAGTGTTGAAGCACCTCTAAACACAATAACTGGTTTTTCTGGAAGAGAAGGTGCCAACACTAAGTCACTGGTTAAGACATGCCAGTGCCTACGTATAAGGCTTTTGATGGTCTGATGCTGCATGGAGAAAGTGGTGATAAATGGTAGAGAAAACTTACCATCCCTCACCACCCTCTCCTTATCAACCAAAAGTGATCTCGATCAACCTCACTCACAGATTGTATCAATCGAGACATGTCAGGTTTGTTGATAACCTTTATCCACAAATCTCTTAGAGAGGATCTCGGCCTGGCCTTTGAAAGCCTCTAGATCTGTACAATTACGTCTCAGTCTAGTGAGTGTCCCCAAGGGGACAGCCTTCAGCCAAGGGGCATAATGGCAGCTGTCAAGCGGGATATATGAATTCTATCGGTTGGTTTGAAATAAGTGGTCGTGACAAATTTGCTGTCAGCCACTGAAATTTCAAATCCAGATAGTGAACTGATTCCTGGCTTGCCTCAAAGGAAAATCTAATTGCCCCTATTGTTATCATTCAGGGACAGCATGTAATCCCGCAAAGCAGGTTCACTACCGTCCCATAGGAGGAGGACGTCGTCGATGTACCTTACCCAGAGTACAACCTCTGGTCTCCGGCAAACATTGACGACGTCCTCCTCCCATTTGGCCATAAAAAGATTGGCCAGGCTGGGGGCATACTTCGCCCCCATCGCCACACCACGGTCCTGGCGGAAAAATTGATTATCACACCAGAAATAATTGTGACTTGCTGCGCATTTCAGCAAAGTCACAATAAATTCAATTTGCCGGGGTGGCAAGTCTGAACCTCTCGTCAAATACAGTTCTACAGCCTCAAAACCACACTCATGGGGGATGATGGTATAAAGTGAGGTCACGTCTGCCGTGACCATCCATATACCCTCTGTGGGAGTAAGGTCTTTAAGGTAAGTTAATGACATGTCTAGTGTCCCTTACATAAGAGGGGATCTGCTGGACCAAAGGTTGCAGAAAAAAGTCAATATACTTCCCCACCCGGGACGTAATCGAATCTATCCCACTAACGATGGGTCATCCGGGGGGGAAGTAAGACTTTTATGGATCTTCGGGAGATAGTAGATGACGGGAGTCCGTGGGGCGCAAGTTATCAGAAACAATCTCTCCCTGTCACTGAGAATACCTTCCCGTATCCCTCATCCACAATAATTTCAAGTTCTAAGTTCTCTTTTATACTTGATGACAGGATCCCTATTAAGAGGAGTATAGGTTTCAGTGTCATCCACGATCCTGTGTAACTCTTTAAGGTAGTCACATCTATCGAGAATGACTATCCCTCCCCCTTTGTCTGCGGGTCTAATGACCAGAGATTTGTTAGAACAGAGGGACTCAAGCCCACTCTCCAAATTCCTCTGCATCTTGACCTTTTTAACCTTGATCTTTTCCAGATCTTTAAGTACCACGTCCCTGAATATTTTAATGCTCGGGGCCAATGAGCCGGGGGGATTGAACAAGGATGCATTGGCTAAACCAGTATGTTTGTACTCAGGTAAAGGATTCACTCTATCCGTAATAGGATTAGACAGAAAATGCCTTTTAATATTGAGCTTTCTCGCAAACTTGTGAACGTCCATAAAGGTTTGAAACTTGCTCAAGCTTCTAGGCGGAGCAAATTTCAAACCCTTATCCAGCAAGCATTGTTCGGATTCTGATAGAGGCTGTTGGCTCAAATTAAAGATGCCCGTGCCTATATTCTTTTTCTTTTTGAGCAACTGGGCCCTCCTCCCCCCTCTGATCCCTCTCTTCGTTCCGGTGGGCCGAACCGACCTTGGTGGCCCATGGGAAAACCCCAACTGGGGTTGGGTCTAAAGTCATATTGACCTGGGGGGTAAGGAGGTCTAGAATAATCGTAACCCCTGTCATAATAGTTAGAATGAGGGAACTGACCATTCCTATCCTGGTTGTCAAATCCAAATCGTCTTTCCACAGGTTCACGGCCTTGAGGCCCCAGTGAGTCTGTTAAAGGAAAAAAAACGATTTTGGGTGGGGGTGTTATACTCCCACCTGCCATTGGTCTCAAAGCTGGGTCTCATAAATCCCTGGTTGTACCCCACATCATAATGGGTGGATCTAGATGAAGGATGCTCCCAACCTCCCAAAGATTCATCCCGATAGTGTTGAAACTGTGCATCAGGTTTATGAGTTTTCATTTTTTTAGGCGTTTTAGGTGAAAAAGTGCCTTGTTTGGGCCCATTCTTAGTTTTGGCCTTATTATTGCGTTGAGCTGGAGTCGGTATGGGGGGGTTAGAAACCCTCCCCTACCAGTCATAGGAGGAATGCCAACCAAACCTGGTGGCACTACACCCTGAGGGGCAGTGTCATTTATTATTAATAACTTTTTAAATACTATTTAGGCAAACTTATTTTATTATTTTTTGTCTATTGTAAATTATGTATGTTTTTTTTGATATCGGTATGAACTAGTATGCTCCTTAGTTCCAGTATCAATGTATATATTTTTTATGTTGTTAGGATTTAACATCCGGAGCAGCTTATTGTCCTATTGTGCCCACTGCACCCATTGTTTGTGGGTTGCGGCGAAGGTTGTGGGCTTTACTGCTTCCTGTGACACACCTGGGGGGTTCCCTCCCCCTTGGAGAGCGTGCGTATCGTTGCTATGATCCCTGTTGCCATGGTCACGCGGATGTGCGGCACACTCTCTCCCCTTGTGCTTTCGTCATTCCGGTTTAGCGTGATGACGTGCACATAACGTTTTTTTCAAACGAGGCTTGGTTTCCTCGTGGGGAGAGATGCGTGCGCACCCGGCGTTGGACTGGCCTAGCTGCACGTTAGCGAGACGTGGTGGCCTCGCGGCGTGACGCACGCACGTGCGCGCGCTCCTCTTCGGGTTGGACCTTCCTCTGGTGTGTTCCCTATAAAGAGGGGGGTGACGCAGCCCATCGCCCGTGCCCCGAGACGACGTGAATTTTCACGAAACGCATAGGGCAGGATACGAGCTTTGTGCTGACATCACCCTCCACTGCTCGGCTTCCACGGACGTATTTGTGTGCCAGCGCCTCTGACCGGTCGGCGCTGACGCACTTTAAGGCTGTCTTTTTAACTGCTTTTGTGAGTATGATTCCATTATTCTTTTAATAAATGTACACCAAGGATTTTACACTATTCGGTGTCCTTCCTTCTTTTCATGTTGATGTTGAACATTCGCATGAGGCTGTATGAGCTGTCGGGCTACTAAACCATTGAAGTTCATCATCTGCTGAAATCCGGAGGTTCCACTGAGTATCATTTGAGGCTGTTTTAGGTCCTCTGTCATAGGGGACCATCGCTTTTTGATGTTGAACATTCGCATGAGGCTGTATGAGCTGTCGGGCTACTAAACCATTGAAGTTCATCATCTGCTGAAATCCGGAGGTTCCACTGAGTATCATTTGAGGCTGTTTTAGGTCCTCTGTCATAGGGGACCATCGCTTTTTGGTAAGCAGGAATTCTTACTGGTGGTGGTGAAAGTCACGGATTATAAGAAGATTTCTGTCGTTGGCTTTTTTGGACACTTACTCACGGGTGTTTTGTTTATTATGGACTTTTACACGTGAACCTTGAGAGTTTCATTTAGCAGTTGTGGACTATCATCTTATTAACTGTTTATTCATGGTTCACTCACCTTATTATTATTTATAATTTACAGATTTTTCATGGTTCTTCATTGAGTATTTATATGATTTATCACTGTTGGTATTTGGATTTTTTTCAATTATTCAGTGGTGGGCTTATGTTCAGTCATAAGTTAGCGTGACTATATATATATTTTTTCTTATTTACATGCACTGATGATTGTTTTCAGAATAGTTGCTGCTTTCCTTTATTTCCCTTTTTTCTAGTTAAATTTAATTATTTACCAGGTTTCACACTATAGCGCAGTTTCTTTTTATTTTTTTCCAATTCTTACATAAACTACCATTTATTGCTGCTTAGTGAGTGGTCGATATTTTGACCAATATGGATATTTTTGATTTCCGAGCGAATCGGATAGTCAATACGACTGGGGTGTTTGATTCCACCCCGGCCTCGGGAGGTTCTGATATCAGTGGTCTCTTTATGAGACTAAAGAACCTCATGACGACCGAGATACATACTCAGTGGGACATAGCGTTTCTTGAGAATTATATTAGAGATGCTATGGTCCCTAGAAGCCTCCGTTGGGAGGTAAGCCCTCAAAAGGGCGAGTCAGATTTAGAGGTTTGGGCCAAATATTTTAATGAGGCTGGAGTCTCTTTTTTGCGATTTCTGGCTCAACGAAAGAGCGAGAAGTTGCAAAGACTCGATACCGAAATTAAAATGGTTAGGGACCTGCTGGCCTCTTCGAAAAATGGAGAGGAATATAGGGAGTGTTCCAACTCTCTCCAAAAAACTTTGGAGAGGGAAGAAAAGGACCAAAAAGTGAAAAAGAAGAAAAAGTACCTTAGAGACTTTGAAGATTATCAGTCTGGTCTGGTTTTTTTGTGGCAGAAGAAGCTGGCAGCTGAGGAGACAAACGAGGTTGTAATGGATACTGCCCCTCAGGGTGTAGTGCCACCCGGTTTGGTTGGCATTCCTCCTATGACTGGTAGGGGAGGGGTTTCTAACCCCCCCATACCGACTCCAGCTCAACGCAATAATAAGGCCAAAACTAAGAATGGGCCCAAACAAGGCACTTTTTCATCTAAAACGCCTAAAAAAATGAAAACTCATAAACCTGATGCACAGTTTCAACACTATCGGGATGAATCTTTGGGAGGTTGGGAGCATCCTTCATCTAGATCCACCCATTATGATGTGGGGTACAACCAGGGATTTATGAGACCCAGCTTTGAGACCAATGGCAGGTGGGAGTATAACACCCCCACCCAAAATCGTTTTTTTCCTTTAACAGACTCACTGGGACCTCAAGGCCGTGAACCTGTGGAAAGATGATTTGGATTTGACAACCAGGATAGGAATGGTCAGTTCCCTCAGTCTAACTATTATGACAGGGGTTACGATTATTCTAGACCTCCTTACCCCCCAGGTCAATATGACTTTAGACCCAACCCCAGTTGGGGTTTTCCCATGGGCCACCAAGGTCGGTTCGGCCCACCGGAACGAAGAGAGGGATCAGAGGGGGGAGGAGGGCCCAGTTGCTCAAAAAGAAAAAGAATATAGGCACGGGCATCTTTAATTTGAGCCAACAGCCTCTATCAGAATCCGAACAATGCTTGCTGGATAAGGGTTTGAAATTTGCTCCGCCTAGGAGCTTGAGCAAGTTTCAAACCTTTATGGACGTTCACAAGTTTGCGAGAAAGCTCAATATTAAAAGGCATTTTCTGTCTAATCCTATTACGGATAGAGTGAATCCTTTACCTGAGTACAAACATACTGGTTTAGCCAATGCATCCTTGTTCAATCCCCCCGGCTCATTGGCCCCGAGCATTAAAATATTCAGGGACGTGGTACTTAAAGATCTGGAAAAGATCAAGGTAAAAAAGGTCAAGATGCAGAGGAATTTGGAGAGTGGGCTTGAGTCCCTCTGTTCTAACAAATCTCTGGTCATTAGACCCGCAGACAAAGGGGGAGGGATAGTCATTCTCGATAGATGTGACTACCTTAAAGAGTTACACAGGATCGTGGATGACACTGAAACCTATACTCCTCTTAATAGGGATCCTGTCATCAAGTATAAAAGAGAACTTGAAATTATTGTGGATGAGGGATACCGGGAAGGTATTCTCAGTGACAGGGAGAGATTGTTTCTGATACCTTGCGCCCCACGGACTCCCGTCATCTACTATCTCCCGAAGATCCATAAAAGTCTTACTTCCCCCCCGGGACGACCCATCGTTAGTGGGATAGATTCGATTACGTCCCGGGTGGGGAAGTATATTGACTTTTTTCTGCAACCTTTGGTCCAGCAGATCCCCTCTTATGTAAGGGACACTAGACATGTCATTAACTTACTTAAAGACCTTACTCCCACAGAGGGTATATGGATGGTCACGGCAGACGTGACCTCACTTTATACCATCATCCCCCATGAGTGTGGTTTTGAGGCTGTAGAACTGTATTTGACGAGAGGTTCAGACTTGCCACCCCGGCAAATTGAATTTATTGTGACTTTGCTGAAATACGCAGCAAGTCACAATTATTTCTGGTGTGATAATCAATTTTTCCGCCAGGACCGTGGTGTGGCGATGGGGGCGAAGTATGCCCCCAGCCTGGCCAATCTTTTTATGGCCAAATGGGAGGAGGACGTCGTCGATGTTTGCCGGAGACCAGAGGTTGTACTCTGGGTAAGGTACATCGACGACGTCCTCCTCCTATGGGACGGTAGTGAACCTGCTTTGTGGGATTACATGCTGTCCCTGAATGATAACAATAGGGGCATTAGATTTTCCTTTGAGGCAAGCCAGGAATCAGTTCACTATCTGGATTTGAAAATTTCAGTGGCTGACAGCAAATTTGTCACGACCACTTATTTCAAACCAACCGATAGAAATTCATATATCCCGCTTGACAGCTGCCATTATGCCCCTTGGCTGAAGGCTGTCCCTCGGGGACAACTCACTAGACTGAGACGTAATTGTACAGATCTAGAGGCTTTCAAAGGCCAGGCCGAGATCCTCTCTAAGAGATTTGTGGATAAAGGTTATCAACAAACTGACATGTCTCGATTGATACAATCTGTGAGTGAGGTTGATCGAGGATCACTTTTGGTTGATAAGGAGAGGGTGGTGAGGGATGGTAAGTTTTCTCTTCCATTTATCACCACTTTCTCCATGCAGCATCAGACCATCAAAAGCCTTATACGTAGGCACTGGCATGTCTTAACCAGTGACTTAGTGTTGGCACCTTCTCTTCCAGAAAAACCAGTTATTGTGTTTAGAGGTGCTTCAACACTTTCCAATAGAGTGGCCCCAAGTGTCCAGGATCCCCCACGGGCCAATAGGACATTCTTAGAGAACCTGACAGGGTATTATAGATGTAAGAAATGCCAAGTGTGCAGCTTGAATAGCTGCAGGGACAGGAAGATCAGTCATTTTTCTTCAACAAGTACTGGCCGAACCTATGAAATCGAACCTTTTATAACATGCTCATCTTTGGGGGTTGTCTACCTCATACAGTGCCCTTGTGGTCTCCAATATGTGGGGAGGACCAAAAGGGCAGTAAGGGTAAGACTTAATGAGCATATAGCTAATATACGGAAAGGATTCGATAAGCACTCTGTATCCCGGCACTATGATCAGGTCCATAAGAGGGACCCGTCTGGTACGCTATTTATTGCAATTGACAAATACAGACCTCACTGGAGAGGCAGTTCGCTTGTTAGAGAAATCTCTAAGCAGGAAATGGCATGGGTGTACAGGTTGAGAACTTATGTTCCATTTGGTCTCAACGTTGACACTGATGTCAATGCCTTTATCAATAATTCCTAGGTTTTTTCTTATCCATTGATAATCATGTTTTTATAACAGATTTCCGGGATTAATAATATTGACTGTATGATATAATGTGTCGATTGATATTGCACTGCATTTGAATCTTTCCTCCCCCCCTCCCTTCTCCCCCCTTTTTTTTCCTAGGGACATTCAGTTACTGACTTTGTCTTTTGGTTATATTGAATGGGGTGTAGGGAGGGGTGTGACTAAATGATGACAGCTTTTAATCTATGTGGTTTTAGTGTCATTTATTATTAATAACTTTTTAAATACTATTTAGGCAAACTTATTTTATTATTTTTTGTCTATTGTAAATTATGTATTTTTTTTGATATCGGTATGAACTAGTATGCTCCTTAGTTCCAGTATCAATGTATATATTTTTTATGTTGTTAGGATTTAACATCCGGAGCAGCTTATTGTCCCATTGTGCCCACTGCACCCATTGTTTGTGGGTTGCGGTGGAGGTTGTGGGCTTTACTGCTTCCTGTGACACACCTGGGGGGTTCCCTCCCCCTTGGAGAGCGTGCGTATCGTTGCTATGATCCCTGTCGCCATGGTCACGCGGATGTGCGGCACACTCTCTCCCCTTGTGCTTTCGTCATTCCGGTTTAGCGTGATGACGTGCACATAACGTTTTTTTCAAACGAGGCTTGATTTCCTCGTGGGGAGAGATGCGTGCGCACCCGGCGTTGGACTGGCCTAGCTGCACGTTAGCGAGACGTGGTTGCCTCGCGGCATGACGCACGCGCGTGCGCGCGCTCCTCTTCGGGTTGGACCTTCCTCTGGTGTGTTCCCTATAAAGAGGGGGTGATGCAGCCCATCGCCCGTGCCCCGAGACAACGTGAATTTTCACGAAACGCGTAGGGCAGGATACGAGCTTTGTGCTGACGTCACCCACCACTGCTCGGCTTCCACGGACGTATTTGTGTGCCAGCGCCTCTGACCGGTCGGCGCTGACGCACTTTAAGGCTGTCTTTTTAACTGCTTTTGTGAGTATGATTCCATTATTCTTTTAATAAATGTACACCAAGGATTTTACACTATTCGGTGTCCTTCCTTCTTTTCATGTTGATGTTGAACATTCGCATGAGGCTGTATGAGCTGTCGGGCTACTAAACCATTGAAGTTCATCATCTGCTGAAATCTGGAGGTTCCACTGAGTATCATTTGAGGCTGTTTTAGGTCCTCTGTCATAGGGGACCATCGCTTTTTGGTAAGCAGGAATTCTTACTGGTGGTGGTGAAAGTCACGGATTATAAGAAGATTTCTGTCGTTGGCTTTTTTGGACACTTACTCACGGGTGTTTTGTTTATTATGGACTTTTACATGTGAACCTTGAGAGTTTCATTTAGCAGTTGTGGACTATCATCTTATTAACTGTTGTGACAGCAGGAAGGTAAAGTCACCTGGTTGCATCCAGGGGGGTAGGTATATTTCTCCCAGATTCAGGCTTTATGCCGACTTATACAACTAGGGAGAGAGTTGATGAAGCCCAGCTGAGGCTAGTGGGCTCATGGATGATTCATACCTCTAGGGAGAGTGCTGGGCGTCGTGCAGGCAGGGAGTTGATGAGACCAGCTGAAGCTTGTCAGCTCGTTTAAGGCCTCTATAAAAACTCCCAGCTTCATTAGGTGTTTGCTCATGCCTGGAACCAGACCTGTGTGGACTGTCTAGGGAGAGTGAACCCCTGTGCGGTGAGACAAAGCCTGTGTGGCTATTTGTTTGGACATTTACTAAACCAGGGACTTAGGGACTAGGACAGCACCAGGCTGATCCCAGTTGTTAGTTAGGGAAACCTGCATGTTTAGTCAGAGGTCAAGCTGACCAGGATTTATTTTGTTTATGTTTCTTTTTGCTTTGCTGTGTTTTTGTCACTGTAAATAGAGAAATAAACCGCACCTTTTGATCTTGAAAACCACAACCTCCGTCTGCTGGGCCTGTTTTTGTGTGCGGAGCCCATCCAGGGGGTCACACACACCCGCTACCGAGTTAACCCCCTCACAGTTGGTGGAGAACCAGTGGCAGTTTTTTTTAAGCCAGCATGGAGGAGATACTGAAACAGCTGGCTCTAGCAAATGCCAATCAACAGCAGACAAATGCAGGTTTGCAAAAGAGCTTCGCAGCCCAGCAACAAGCCCAGCAGCAATCTGAGGCCCGCTTCATAGACCTGTTGCAGAAGCAAGAGCAGAGACTACAACAACAGATGGAAGCAGTAATGCAGCAACGTCCGCAGACCAGTGAGGAAAGCCGTCCCACTAATACCGCGTCCTTTGGGGTGAGTCGTTTATTGACAAAAATGACTGGAGAGGATGATCCAGAGGTATTTTTGACCACATTTGAAAGGACTGCTGAAAGAGAAAAGTGGCCTGAGGAGCAGTGGGCTGGACTGGTGGCTCCTCTGTTAACTGGTGAATCGCAGAAAGCTTACTATGACCTAGAGCCTGACCAAGCAAAAGACTATGTGATGCTAAAAGCTGAAATATTGGCAAGGCTGGGTGTCACCCTGGCTGTCCGGGCTCAGCGTGTGCATAACTGGACTTTCCAGCTTGGAAAACCCCCCAGGTCTCAAATGTATGATCTCATTCACCTGAGCAGGAAGTGGCTACAGCCAGAGACTTTGTCCGCACCGGAGATTGTGGAACGTGTTGTGATGGATCGTTTCTTGAGAGCTCTTCCTACCGCCATTCAAAAGTGGGTAAGCCATGGAGACCCAGAAACGGCCGGTAAACTTGTGGATCGTGTAGAGAGATACTTGGCTGCAGAGAACCTGACGGCCTCTTCCAGAGACTCTCGGACTTTCCACCCTAAGACCAGACCATCCCCAGGGGCGGATAAGATGATTCCAAGGGGTGAGGGTGGAGAGAGTGAGAGGGTGGGAGCTCTGCCCAGGGTTTGGCGAGAACAGCCTGGGAAGTCGGGGGCTCAAGAGGCAGCCAAAAGGATTGTTTGCTACCGCTGCCGGCAAGCGTGACATATTGCAGCAAATTGCCCGGTTGTGAAGGAACCCATGCAATGTGACTTTCTGACGGACAGACGTCAGTCGCTGTGTGCGACAGTCGCATGCACTGCCATTCGGGGAACTGAGAAACACTTATGCAAAATGTGTATTAATGGTAGAAATGTTGTGGTATTACTGGATTCAGGTAGCCTTGTGACCCTGATAAAGGCTGAATTAGTTAAAACAGAGGTCTCTGGGAATAGCAAGGTAGCTGTTATTTGTGTGCATGGGGACACCCGAGAGTATCCAGTGACTACAGTGTGTTTCAAGACCCCCAAAGGTACCCTCTCTCATCCAGTGGGGTTAGTATCTCAATTACCGCATGATGCCATTGTGGGAAGGGATTTTCCGAAGTTCTGGGAACTGTGGGATGATCCTGAGCCCCCCACTGGTGCCCCTATGTACCAGGAAGGTGATAGCCAGAACTCCTCTGAGAGTGGTGAGGACTCTCCAGAATTTCCCTTGTCAGTATTGGCAGGCGAGACTCAAGAAACATGAGAGGAGCCCACCTCCTCAGACGAAAACCTACCGTCTGTGGAGTTTTCTGATCTTGAGGTTCACAGGGAAAATTTTGCCACAGAACAGTTAAAAGACCCCGCCCTAATAAAGGCACGGGAAAACGTAGTGGAAATAGATGGCGAGTTAGTGAACCCAGATAATACCTGCACTTACCCATACTTCAGCGTAGAGAAGGACCTACTGTATCGGGTGGCAAAAAGGGCAGAAGAAACCGTTGAGCAGCTTGTGGTGCCCAAACCTTACAGGAAGTTGGTGTTGGAGTTGGCCCATGGGCACATTCTTGGAGGTCATCTGGGGACAGAGAAAACCCGAGAGAGGGTATTACAGAGATTCTATTGGCCTGGGGTGATGAAGGACATAGAAAATTATTGTTCCTCCTGCCCTGTGTGTCAGAGGTCGGCCCCGATGCCACATTTCCGTAGCCCGCTGGTCCCTCTACCCATCATTGAGGTCCCGTTTGAGAGGATCGCAATGGATTTGGTAGGTCCTATAATCAAGTCCGCTAGGGGGCACCAGTACATATTAGTTATAATGGACTATGCCACCCGTTATCCAGAAGCGATCCCTCTCCGAAATACCTCGGCCAAAACCATAGCCAAAGAGCTATCTCTTGTTTTTAGCCGGGTGGGTATTTGTAAAGAACTGCTTACGGACCAAGGTACACCCTTTATGTCCCGGGTTATGAAAGAGCTGTGTAAATTGTTCAAAGTGACGCAATTGCGTACGTCTGTGTATCACCCCCAAACCGATGGGCTGGTTGAAAGATTCAACAAAACCCTAAAACAAATGTTGAAGAAAGTGGTGGATAGAGATGGAAAGGATTGGGACTGTCTACTTCCTTATTTGATGTTTGCTATTAGGGAGGTGCCCCAATCCTCTACGGGATTCTCCCCCTTTGAGTTACTGTATGGGAGACACCCAAGAGGGCTGTTGGATATTGCCAAGGAAACTTGGGAAAGTGAGAGTTCTCCCCACAGGAGTGTGATTGAGCATGTCGCCCTGATGCAAGATCGAATTGCACAGGTAATGCCCATCGTGAAGGAACATTTGGCCCAAGCGCAGTTGGCACAGCAGAGAGTGTACAACCGTGGAGCCAAGACCCGTACCTTTTCCCCGGGGGATAGGATATTGGTACTTGTCCCTACGGTTGAAAGTAAATTCCTTGCCAAATGGCAAGGCCCCTACGAGATAATGGAAAAAGTGAGCGAAGTGAATTACAAGGTCAGACAACCAGGAAGGCGAAAGCCAGAACAGATCTATCACGTTAATCTGTTGAAAGCCTGGAGGGATAGAGAGTCCCTAGTCGCAGAAACTTGGTCACCAGCTCAAACTGGTTGCGTGATTCCGGAGGTTGGAATAGCAGCCACCTTGTCACAACCCCAACAACAGGAGGTTAAGGAGTTTGTGCTTCGCAACAAGGAGGTGTTCTCTGAGCTGCCGGGACAAACATCTGGGGTAGAGCATGATATTATTACCCCGCCCGGTGAAAGGGTGAAGTTAAAACCCTATCGGATCCCAGAGGCCCGACGGGAGGCAATACGGGAGGAAGTACAGAAAATGCTGAACTTAGGGGTGATAGAGGAGTCCCAAAGTGATTGGTCTAGTCCCATTGTGTTGGTGCCTAAACCGGATGGGAGCTGGCGATTTTGTAACGATTTTCGTCAGTTGAACAAAGTTACAAAATTTGACACCTACCCCATGCCACGTATAGATGAGTTGATCGACCGGCTGGGAACAGCCCGATACATGACGACTCTTGACCTCACAAAAGGGTATTGGCAAATTCCCCTGGCCAAGTCGGCCAAAGAGAAAACCGCATTTGTAACCCCAGACGGGGCGTTCCAATATAAGAGAATGCCGTTCGGGTTACAGAATGCGCCGGCCACATTCCAGCGGAAAATGGACCAGATACTGAGGCCCCATCGGAAGTATGCTGCGGCTTACCTGGATGACGTAATTGTCCATAGCACAGATTGGGCCTCACATCTGCCAAAAGTGCAAGCAGTCCTAGACTCTATCCGGGAAGCGGGGTTTACGGCTAACCCCAAGAAGTGTACCATTGGGCAGGAGGAGGCCAAATATCTTGGGTACACCATTGGCAGGGGAGTAATAAAACCCCAACTCAACAAAGTCGAGGCCATCCAGAGTTGGCCACGTCCCAACAGCAAGAAGCAGGTACGAGCCTTTCTGGGAATTGCGGGTTATTATCGGCGCTTCATTCCCCACTTTGCTTCTAAGGCTGTGCCCCTAACCAACCTGACGAAAGGGAAAGGGTCGGTCATGATTAAATGGACCCCCGAGGCTGAGGCAGCGTTCCAATTCTTGAAACAAGCCTTATGTAGCCAGCCAGTGTTGTACTCACCCGACTTCTCTAAAGACTTTGTCGTACAAAGTGATGCGTCAGATGTGGGGTTAGGAGCAGTATTGTCCCAGGTCTGGAACGGGGAAGAGCACCCAGTCATTTACCTCAGCAGGAAGTTGAAGTCCCATGAGGTAAATTACGCCACAGTTGAAAAGGAGTGTTTAGCGGTGAAGTGGGCTCTAGATTCCCTTCGGTACTATCTGCTAGGTAGGCACTTTGACATGGTTACGGATCACGCTCCGTTAAAGTGGATGGCTCAAAACAAGGAGACAAATAGAAGAGTAAATAGGTGGTTCCTGGCCCTACAGGAATTCAACTTCACAGTAAAGCATCGCCCTGGCGTTCAAATGGGGAATGTGGATGCTTTGTCTCGAGTACATGAATGCCTGATTGCTGGTGTTCCAACCCCAAGGTTAAAACAAGAGGGGGGGGTATGTGACAGCAGGAAGGTAAAGTCACCTGGTTGCATCCAGGGGGGTAGGTATATTTCTCCCAGATTCAGGCTTTATGCCGACTTATACAACTAGGGAGAGAGTTGATGAAGCCCAGCTGAGGCTAGTGGGCTCATGGATGATTCATACCTCTAGGGAGAGTGCTGGGCGTCGTGCAGGCAGGGAGTTGATGAGACCAGCTGAAGCTTGTCAGCTCGTTTAAGGCCTCTATAAAAACTCCCAGCTTCATTAGGTGTTTGCTCATGCCTGGAACCAGACCTGTGTGGACTGTCTAGGGAGAGTGAACCCCTGTGCGGTGAGACAAAGCCTGTGTGGCTATTTGTTTGGACATTTACTAAACCAGGGACTTAGGGACTAGGACAGCACCAGGCTGATCCCAGTTGTTAGTTAGGGAAACCTGCATGTTTAGTCAGAGGTCAAGCTGACCAGGATTTATTTTGTTTATGTTTCTTTTTGCTTTGCTGTGTTTTTGTCACTGTAAATAGAGAAATAAACCGCACCTTTTGATCTTGAAAACCACAACCTCCGTCTGCTGGGCCTGTTTTTGTGTGCGGAGCCCATCCAGGGGGTCACACACACCCGCTACCGAGTTAACCCCCTCACACTGTTTATTCATGGTTCACTCACCTTATTATTATTTATAATTTACAGATTTTTCATGGTTCTTCATTGAGTATTTATATGATTTATCACTGTTGGTATTTGGATTTTTTTCAATTATTCAGTGGTGGGCTTATGTTCAGTCATAAGTTAGCGCGACTATATATATATTTTTTCTTATTCTCAGGCTGAAGGTGCCTGGGACTCCCACCTCGTGGCGAAGATGTCCGCCCCCTTTATACCCTCTCCCAGCAAGCACGGTGGGTTCCCCGCCCCGCCGTGCAACTGCCGCGAGAGGCCACAAAGGGTACGGCACTGCAGCGATGGTTCAACCCCGGCCCAAGGCGACAGCGCCACCTGCTGGGCCGCAGGGAACTATGCATCATTGGTGTCCTCACCAGTTTAAAAAAGTACATACCCGCTACAAGTATATACGGTAATACTTGTATTTGTTATTCTTTTAACAAGTCTTGTTCACTTCCCCATTGACAGTCAAACACTCTCCCTGAAATTGAGCCTAGCACGTACCAGTTCCATTACATAAATCGCAAAACTCACATCCAGCACAAACCTTGTCTGCTACAGTCTTGGCTTGCATGCACACCAAGCCCCACCCGAGTCTTGCTTCCACATTCACGCTAGTCAGGCCTTGCTGTCAGACCTTTTCAAGTGTCTCTTTACCATTTATGTGTACACCAGCCTTTCCTGCAGACATTCCACTGTCTTCCACCTTTAGTCTATTGCCAGCTTTGTTGCTGCAAAGGACTGGGACTATGCAGGTTAGTATGTATACAGTATAAAGAAGCTGTGTGTGTGTATAAAGTCTATAGAAAACCCACTAGGTAGTGCAGGACCCAGAAATGCTGCATTATTTGCCATAGGAATGTGGGGAAACTTATGTGCTGACAATCTGAGCTCAACCAAATATTTGATCTCAACCTGTGATGACTAGACCAGAGATGGAGAAAGATCTACTTCTTAGGCCGCGTACACACGACCGGTTTTCTCGGCAAAAAACGACAAGAAAACTGCCGGGAGAGTTTTCTTGCCGAGAAAACCGGCTGTGTGTACGTGGGTTTCAGTTTTCTCGTCGAGAAAACTGCCCAGATTCCCCGACGAGAAAAAAGACGACCTGCGGTCTTTTTTTCTCGTCGAGAATCTCGTCGGCCTGTTTCTCGACGAGAAACCCGAGCGTGTGTACACTTACCTGTCGCCGTGGAAACCCGCGCATGCTCGAAATTACTTTGACGCATGCGCGGTAGCTTCCTAGGCATAGGTAGGGTGTAGCAAGATGGCGGCGACGGCATCGAATGTGACGAGCGCACACTCGTTGTAGTCGATGACGTCACCGCGTGCTTGCCATTCAAAAGAACGGCGGTTCTTTTGAATCGTACGTGTGTACACTCGGCCGGGACAAGTTTCTTGTCAAGATTCTTGTCAGGAAAAACGACGGGTTTTTCCTGACGAGAATCTCGGCCATGTGTACGAGGCTTTAGAAGTATAGTCCCAACAGCAGATAAAAAAAGTCTAACTGTAACAGATTGCACATTTCTGCAATGCTTTTGTGAATCTCTACTGATTCAAGTATTGCTAGCATCTTGATATTTTTGTCTGAATTAGATACATTTTGCACCATTTTTGGATGTTCTTTTTTTTGTTTTTTTTAAGGCTTGCTCGTTGCATTTCTGTCCTGTGCATGAAATTATTGCATTTTATAAAAGTGAAGGAAATTAAAGTTTGTGATGACCAGGTAACTGATATCTGTAATTTTCTAGTGCAGGTGTCAGCAACCCCCATGTAATGCTCTATGGTTTGGTCAGCCCCAGTGGCGGCTGGTGAAGTTTTAGGATGGGGGGGCGCAAGACCCCGCCCCTCCATGTTTGGTCCCTTCCACTTCTCATAAGCCACACCCCTTATAGAATCCACCCTCTCCGTCCCCTGTATTCCACTTGCTTCCACTCAGTGTCAGGAGTATACAGCCCCAGCATCACAGGACAGAGTATATAGCCCCAGCATCACAGGACAGAGTATATAGCCCCAGCATCACAGGACACAGTATACAGCCCCAGCATCACAGGACATAGTATATAGCCCCAGCATCACAAATCATGGTATATAGCGCAGCCTTACAGATCGGTGCAAACAAACTGTAAAATTACACTGTTAGTAATAAAGGACTCTAAATGGGCATTATGTGTCATTCCTGCTAGAAATAATAGAAAATATTAATGTTTAAGTCAACTGTTAAAGAATGCAATAAATGTACCACTAATCAGTGAATTTTTTTAAAACAGTAAACAAAATGTATTGAACAACAAACAGCAACAAACAAACTCTGAATCAGAGTAAAGGTGACTGAATACAAATGAACGCCACATTCACATTAGCGCCAGTAGAATTATTTCAAAATAAATTTGGCTCTCTTTTCTTTCTGGCTTGCAAATTTCTCAATGACCTTCTGGTTGAAATCAGTCATCTCTGTCACCACTCTCTTTTCCATGGACAGCATGGCCAATGCATTCAGCCTTTCCTGGGTCATGCTATTTCTCAAAAAAGTCTTAATTCTTTTTAAGGTTGAGAAGCACCTCTCAGCTTCTGCTGTGGTCATGGGTGTGTGGTGATGAGAATCTTCAGAAGAGTGACAGTCTCTCTAAATACGTTTTTAAGATTGTTCTCCATAAACAGCTGGAATAGGTCCAAAGCACCATTACATTTTCTGAACTCGTCTGTGCGGTAGATGAGACTAAGCTCTGTCTTTAACTTGCTCTTATTGAGCAGTGGATAGGCCTTCAAAGTATTACTCAGTGCATCCTCCGGAAACCTTATTGCGTACTGATCAAACCTGTCTGCTTGAAGCAAGGTGGCACTAACCAGGTGGTTTGTGAAGGAGAAACATTGCATGGTGTGCAAGAGTATGGTATCACAGACCTATAGATTGAAGGATAAAAACAAAAATTATGTAGTGATGACAAATGTCAATGTCATCTCTGTTAGCTCCCTGAGCATCAGAAATGCATGAAACCTGACAAACTGATCTCCCTTCAGAACTTAAAACTGGTCATTTTAAATGTTCAGTTTTAAGTTATAAAGGGAGATCAGTTTCAGTGGTTTTGAATCCATAACTTCTCAGAACTCCATACACATGGACAAGACATTCTTGGTAAATAGGTCAGGTTTCATGCATTTCTGATGCTCAAGCAGCTAACACAGATGAAGGCTGTAATACTCATGTTATCCACTAGAGGGAATAACAAATCCTTTTAGATCACATCATTTTAATATGAATATTGTAAGAAAAATATTTTTCTTGCCAATCTTCATATCTATAAGGCCCCTTTCACACATGCGGACCGTATGTCCGTTTTTTCATCCATCCGTTTTACGGATGAAAAAGGGACATACATTGGTTCCTATGAGATAGTGGGTGTCAGCAGATGAACATCCGCTGACACCCGATCTCCTCCGTGTCCGCAATCCCCCGATTCTGCAGACGGAGGAAAATCCTATTTTTCTATCCGTCTGCAGATCGGATGAACACGGACAGACGGTCCATGTTCATCCGATTCCCCCATAGAAGAGAACGGAGATCTGACAGGGCGGTCCCTGCACAGTGTGCGGGGACCGCCCTGTCACCCACCGGTTCAACGGGGATCAACGGAGCGATCACCGCTGAGCAAGCGGAGGTTCACGGGGTGGATCATTATGGATCCGTACGGATCCGTCCCGTGTGAAAGGGGCCTAAGAGGGAGCTATCAAAAAGACAAATATTGCAACAAATAAAAACTCACCTCAGATGCAATGCGTTCATGTTCTCCTGGATTTAGCGAGCACCGCCTCCTCGGTTAAGAACCACCTTAACTGCTTTGGTCAACCAGGGATGGGATAGAATCTCTGCAAAATGTATGAACAATAATAAAAATAATAATAACAAAAACAACAACACATGAAAAGGAGGAATACAGCTGCTACCTGATCTTCTGTATGTCCTTCTGGAACTGCTGGATGCTCCCCTTAATGTGGACTGAATCTATGTCCTTCTTCTGGAGTTTGGCATAGAGGAGGTCCACATGCGGCATTATGTTGTGGAAAAGAGTCAGAAAAAATTTAAAATCTTGATCACCCAGTAGCACGGCAAAGCCTGCTGACTCTCTCATTGTAACAAGGTCAAAGTCGCCTGAGTCTCGCATTGTTTCAAAACAGCGGATGAGGTCCTCTCTGTGCTCAAACACCGTATTGACGGCACGGCTGTGGAAGTTCCATCTGACACTGCTTGATGTCGGTAGTCTATGGGCAACTATTTTATCAAGAACATCTGTGCGCTTGGGTGATCTGGCAAAAAAGCTGGCAAATCCTCCAAGGTTAGCAAAAAATAGTCTCACTTTGGGCATTTGAGAAGTGGCCTGTTGCATTATCAGATTGAGCTGATGTGCATAGCAGTGGATGTAATGGGCATTTGGGTACACATCTTGAATTTTCTTTTGAACACCTGCAGTGGCACCCCTCATCACGCTGGCTCCATCATACGCTTGGGAGATTAGTTTTTGCTTCTGATCCTCTGGAAGGATGACAGCAAGGCGCTCTTGTAGTGCTGTAGCGATGGAATCCGCTGTTGTTGAATGCAGAGGAATAAACTCAAAAAACTTCTCCTGTATGTTGTTTTTGGCATCAATGTAGAGCAGTACAATCACAAGTTGGCACTGTGTGGCAATATTGGTGGTCTCGTCGGCCTGAATTGAGATGAAATCGCTGCTCCGTGCTTCTTGAATAATGTGCTCCTTCACAACAGACAACATACAGTCCAACAGCTCGTTCTGCACAGTTTTTGAAGTTCCCTTAAAAACAGTGGCATTCTCAAGGTGCTCTTTCAAAACTCCATCAAGTGAAGCAACAAAATCGATCAAGCCACGGAATATCCCAGGATTCTCTGATGTCTCGCTCTCGTCATGGCCACGCAAAGCCAGCTCAAATGCACCACAAAATTTCACGCAGTCTATTATTCTAGACAGGATGTGTCGATTTTTTGTGACCTCTTCATTGTGTCTTCTAATGGCAATTCTGTAGCCGGCATCTAGCTGTTCACCAATGCTACACTTCCCAAAAAACTCGAGCCTCATAATATTGTCAAGATGGCTTTGGGTAATTTCATGCCGCTTGCACTTTTCAGTGAGATGCTTTAGGTCGCAAACTCCTGTTGATATCCACAACATGTCAGTGCCATGACTTTGAAAAAGCAAACAGGGAAAACAATAATAGGCATTAGTCACATCACATCCAGCTAGCCAACTCCATTTGCTATATGAAGTGGCAGAAAAGCTTTGAGTGTAAACTCGACCACGATCACTTGACCTCTGCTGAATTTGCAGTTTGGGTTAATGTGGTCCAAGCTCCTTTATCCTCTTTTTTTCATCATCTGAACGCCTTGTGAAGGGCACTTGCTTCAAAGATAGAACCGAATTGTCATTCATTTTGAAAAACAAATTCCACAATGATCAGTACCTAATTAGTCAAATGAAAATCAGGGTAAGGTTAAGAGATAGGTATGGCTGCCAAATCCAAGTGTCTATTTCATTGAATGTAGCCTCACTGTGTACATAATGAGGGGTTCCCACCATCCCTGTGCTGAGTTCCCGGGTCTGTACACCCACTGTGCCCATTATGAGGGATTCCCACCATCCCTGTGCTGAGTTCCCGCGTCTGTACACCTGCTGTGCCCATTATGAGGGGTTCCCACCATCCCTGTGCTGAGTTTGTGGCTGGCTTTTATACTGGCATCAAACTTCAGAGAACAAGTGTACATTATGTAGGTTCAACCTGATCACCACATTTTTCAAGTTGTTCTGGATGCATGTTTATTCAATATTGCCATGTGAAAAACACAACCAGAAATTTTCAGTTTATCTTGGAAAAACAATAGCTATCAGTTGTTATTTTGGGGTATTTCCCTTTAGAATGCACACTTGAAAGGAAGTATAGACTAGGGGTCTCCAAACTATGGCATGAGAACCACATCCGACCCACTACAAGATTTTACCGGTCTGCATCATATACCAGGCTGCACATTATACACAGAGCTCTGCACATTATATACCAGGCTGTACATTATACACAGGGTTCTGCACATCATATACCAGGCTGCACATTATACACAGGGCTCTGCACATCATATATCAGGCTGCACATTATACACAGGGCTCTGCACATCATATACCAGGCTGCACATTATACACAGGGTTCTGCACATCATATACCAGGCTGCACATTATACACAGGGCTCTGCACATCATATACCAGGCTGCACATTATACACAGGGCTCTGCACATCATACACCGGGCTCTGCACATCATACACCGGGCTCTGCACATCATATACCAGGCTGCACATTATACACAGGGCTCTGCACATCATATACCAGGCTGCACATTTTACAAAGAGCTCTGCACATCATATACCAGGCTGCACATTATACACAGGGCTAGTGGTGCAACGGATCGGTGGTGATCCGTGATCCGAACGTAGGAAAGGCGGCGGCTTTGGCCTAGCTCCGGAGCGGCGGCCATCTTTGTACACCCGGCGGCGGACGCTGTAGTGACGTTTCGCCCCCATATTGCTCCACCCCACACTCCTCACTATCATTACTGTGCAGAAGGGGCCAAGCGGACATCTTGTTACACCCAACAGAGTTTTAGATTTCAGTATATTTCAACACAAAACTGAGCTTATAAGCTTAAATACATTATTTGGAAATCCAACGGACTGTTTACATGTTAAATTTAAAAGCAGCAGCAAACCTTGCATGCTTGCTAATGTGACGGAACACCTCTGATTTTCACATTTAACATTTAGTTAAATGTGAAAATCAGAGGTGTTCTGTCACATTAGCAACCATGTAAGGTCAGCAGGTTTGCTGCTGCTTTTAAAATTTAACATGTAAAGAGTCCGTTGGATTTACATATACTGTATTTAAGCATATAAGCTCTGTTTTGTGTTGAAAATAACTGAAATCGAAAACTCCGGTGGGTGTAACAAGATTTTGTCTTTTTTTTTTTTTGATGACCTGAAAAATTATCCGATCCGTGACTCTGATCGGAGGATCGATCCGATCCGTGAGTTTTTTGATCTGTTGCACCCCTACACAGGGCTCTACTAAAGCAGATGAATCATGCCTATCTTGTGTATAACCACATCGGGCACCTCTGCCAATCGGAAAAAAGAAAGAAAAAACTGCGCTAATTCAAAAGTTGAATAGCCGTGAATAGCGTCACGGTTATGGAAGGGGAGCTGCGACTGGCATGTAAACAAAAGTACAAGAAATAATTGTGGAAAGAAAAAACAATTGCGCTATCCCATACACCTTACAGTCCCTGTAAGATCGTATGGAGCACGAGGTGACGTCAGCGCGTCGCTCCATACGATCTTACAGGGACGGGTATCTGAATGTGCACCGGCCGGCACATCAGATTTAAAGGCTGTCTTTTATCTACTTGAATGTAAGTGCAATATGTTAGATTTTAATTAAAGGTTTTAAAACGTTAATACACCATGTGGAGCGTCTCATCTTTTCCATATTGGATATCTACTGATGACCTGCTGACCGGGTATTACCTAACGTATCTGCATCTGCTGATTGGTGGGGAGAGTGGATCTATTACATGTGGTTTTTTATTCTCTGTTATGGGGGATCAACACCAGCTGGTAAGAGGCAACTTCTACCTCTGCCAATCGATCTACCAGCTGGCTGTTTTTGTACTGACTTTTCTTACCAATTCGTGACAGCAGAGTGTGTGGGGGAGGGTAATGATGTGGGTTGATAGTTGACTGTGCGATGTGACAGTTGAGTATGAAATGTGACAGCAGCGGGTGGGGGATAGTATGGGATGACAGCAGAGTGTGCAGTATGCCCTGATCTGTCTCCGCACCGCTTTCCATATAAGGCAGAGGTCTCAAACTGGCGGCCCTCCAGCTATTGCAAAACTACAAGTCCCATGAGTCATTGCAAGGCTGACCGTTACAAGCATGACTCCCACAGGCAAAGGCATGATGGGACTTGTAGTTTTGCAACAGCTGGAGGGCTGCCAGTTTGAGACCCCTGATATAAGGATATAAGGAATTGTTGTTGGTCTCTTTTTCTGTCATTCCCCTCATATTTTTATATATATATATATATATATATATATATATATATATATATATTGTGACAGTAGGAGCTACTGTCACGGTAAAATGGACAGTTTGCTGGACACAGGGTGTGCACATTTGCGAAGTGCAAGACTACAGAGCGTAGATGTGGACTGGAGAAGACTGCTCTCGCAGCTTTCTCCAGGTTTTGGTATTCTGGAAAGGGGCTTTGTAGTTTGGAGATTCCACAGTGTCTTGGGAGGGATGGGATCTCCAACTCTGTGTCCAGACTTTGCTGATTACCAGCAGGGTGTGTGCTCAGGTGAGCACAGCCCTTATAATGAGTGTATGGGAAGACCTCATGGCTCCCAGTTGGAGACGGCTCCACACCAAGAGACAGGAGGTCTTCAGGAGTCAGAGAGGCTGTAGGAGGCAGCCAGAAAGTTGGTGACGGCAAGAGGCAGCCAGAAAGTTGGTGACGGCAAGAGGCAGCCAGAAAGTTGGTGACGGCAAGAGGCAGAGCTGTAGACGCTAAAGGGAAGCCGTCTATTTTGAGGAGTCCGATGGTCTGGGTGACCAGGATAAAGTGCAGAAGTACTGTGACAGAGAGCCAGGTGGGCTAGCATTTTCTGTTATGTGGATTTAATGGAGAAGAACCCCTGCGTGGGAAAACTTTGTTTGGACTTTTATTTTGCCTTTTTAATAAAAATGGGCTACCATGCCCTTAAATATAGTTCCTGACTGGCTTGAATCGCTGAAAAAACGCATCTATCACTTGAGCTAAACAACCTCCATCTCACAAGTGGTGGAGAATGCGGGCACAAGACGGTGGAATCCGGGTCCTTGCTCCACAGTGAGTTCAGGTCAGGAACTGTTGGCTGTGTGTGGAAGTGCAGCCAGGTAAAAGGCATTGCGTGTTGCAGGTGGTGTACCTGTGAATGAAAACTCAATTTTTGAACTGCTGCTAGCTGTGTGTGGCAGTCAGGCGAACTGCATTTCACAGGAGTTCAATTGATGGACTGTGTTGCATACAGGTGGTGTACCTGTGAAAGTGAGCTCAGCGTGGCCTGAGAAGATGTCTCCACCTAGAAGGGTCAGTCCAAAAGGCCTAGTGATGCGTGAGACAGTGAATGGATGGTTCAAGCGGAATCGCAAAGACTGGGATGCAGTGCAAGGGGCTGTGATCGTGGCCTCTGACTATATGCAACCCATGCTGCCTACAGAGGAGGTTGGGGACTTCTGCTAAGTTTTGAAAAAGTTGCTGTAAAGAGAAAATGGCCTAGGAATCGGTGGCCAAAATTGCTGCAAACATTGTTACGGATAGAGTACCGGTCGGTTTACCATTTGATGGATGGGGACCAGGATGACTACTGCAGGTTTAAAGAGGAAATCCTTCTCAGAAGAGAGTTCCATCGTATCATGGGCCGCCAGCAATGCTCCAGGATGGGAGAAGTGTCACCGGTAGACTTCGGTTTTGGAAATCCAGAGTTACCTGCTACAGGATATGGTAAGACTGTTGCAATTTGTGGGTCTAATCCCAGTGAAGTGGCATTGTGTTCGGTGGGGAAATCCGCAGGTGAAAAAATGGACTTGCTGCAGTGTGCTACCCAGATCAGCGGAGAGACACAGGTTAAAACCCAGCTTGCAGCAAGGTCAAGGACTGAAAAGGACATGTGGACTCTGTGTGCACCTAAGGTAATCCAGCAGAGTGCTGGGAGAGATGTGCTAGGGGTAACCAAAGCAGTTGGTGTGCCATGTTCCCTAGTGACAGTGACAGATGCTGCAGAGTTGCCAAGGGAAACCGCCAAGGAGCCTGCAGTGGTGAGGCAAGTGGTTTCCCAGGACAACTGTGAAGCCGCCCTAGTAGGAAAAATAATTCCTTTGGAGGGGAAGGGTGGTGTGCTGAGTGGCACGCAGGGTGCCATGCGTTATGACAAAAGAAAACCTGGTAGAGCTTATGAAACTGCTATGTTTATGAATGCTGATGATAAAGGTATTGCTGATGATGCATGTACTTATGGTGATGTGTTCTTTAGTAATGAGAAAAGGGGGATGTCTCCCTTGGCAACCAGAAGCGGAGTCACAGTGTTGTCCATGGAAATCTCTGGGGGTCTCCAGGTGTTGGAGCCAGAGATTGTCCAGGACAGCCCTGATATTGCTCTGATGGAACAGACTGGGTCTACACCATGCAATGAGAGTTTGTGTGAGCAGTCCGTTTACCATATGTGTAATCCAGTTGGTAAGGGGTTAAGTCAGCTTGCCAGAGCTGAAGGTACACAGCTGAGTGTGTTAGCGCCCCCAGAGAAAGGTAGTGATGGTGTATTGCAGCCTGCCTTGTTTGATGAAGCTTTAGCAAAGAGTAAAAGCATGTTGTCAAAATGTGATTTATATAGAACTGACAAAGTTACTGTTTGCACTGCAGAATCCCAGGTGCCTCCTAGAGCCGATGATGAGGTACTGCTGAGCCCTCATAATGGAAGCACAACGGATTGGGACAGTTGGGCCAAACAATTACTAGCCATGATAGACAAGGCTATGTTGAGCTACAGGGGTGTGAATACAACTGCTATGCCAGACAGGGAAATCGCAGAGCGACCGATGGTTGAGGGTGCGTTGGTCCCTACAAGAGTTGTTTCCCCCCAGTCGGAAGGACCAAATCAGGGCGCATGCATGGCAGATGTGGTGTTCACAGCCCAGCCGCTGAAGGTCAAGTGTGAGGGTGACAATGTAAAAAATGTTTACGTGCAGGGGCTCATTGTTGAGTTGGAAGGGATGAGTGGGAGACATGCATCTGACAGTGTTCCAGAGGAGCATCAGGCTGTGATGGGTACCGCCAGTGAGGTGGAGGCCTGTTTAAATGTCTCTGCCCCTCAAGCCGCAGTGAATGAGCCCCTCCATGTCTCTGATGAGGTTAAGGTCACCAAAAATGTTTTGCATATTGATGTGGAGTGTGTAGAAATTACAGATATGTTAGTGGAACTGCTTGAAATGGTGAAAGCACAGTCCTTGTATACCTGGGTGCCTCCATTACAGTCGGATGTGGTGGTGCTGCGTGGTACCAATGGATGGAGTCAGGTAGTACAACCTGTGCTGGTTAAAATTAATCACCAGTGGAACTGGTTGGTACAGTGCTTTCTAATAGTGTGGCAAATGATCTCCCGGTTTCCTGTGAGGGTGCTTCCGGATACGGTTCAGTATGGAAGGCGCTCTGGGGGGCTGCTGGAGACAGAGGTCTCTCCGCCTGATGCGGTGATGGACATGTCTGCTAGTGCGGTCCGAGGTGCGGCTGAGCAGGGATTAGTAAATGGCGCGGATACTGCCTCACCCGCTAGACCTCCTAAGAAGGAATGGCCAGATATGGACGCAGCAAAAGCAGAGATTCTGTCTGTCACCTGCAGAGAGGTACAATTTGGGGTACCCAGAGACACTCTCAAATATAGTGTGGAGAGGAACAAAAATTGTAACATGGAAAAGTGTGAGTTGGCAAAGATGGGTACTGCTAGAAATGGGTCATGCGTTATTCAGTGTCAGTTGTTGGGACAACTGCCCACAGAGATTGACAACAGGTGAAGTGAAGCCTTGTGAAGGTATCATAGGGGATAGCTGCTCACCTGTGTGTTGTTCCTCCTTTGGGCTTGGCCCTAACAAACCCTGAACAAGAAATAACTGATGATATTGCTAATTGGAGAAATGGTGACTTATTACTGAATGTTAATGTAAATAATGGCCTGGATATGAAAATGAATAATTTCTTGGAAAATGAGTGTGATACACAGATGTTGAGCCCTGGGGAGTTGGTAGTCAAGGGCAAAGGAGTTGGTAAACCCAAGGGACCTATTGTGATGGGGAAAACGGGGTACCAGTGAGGGAAAAGGTGGTTCCTCATCAGGCGTAGTGTCTGGAGCAGGTTCCTTACAGAATCCAGAAACTGAGTTTAAAGGAAGTAGCAGGAAAGGCAGGGGGCTGCCAGAAAAGAAACGTGAGCTCAGGAACCCCAAGGACAGAGGGAGTAGGCTGGGGATACAGAAAGGTAAGACCCCGTTGCGAACCTGGGTAAGGCGTGCCTGGAAACGCACCCGGAAAAAAGATTGGGCCTACGCAGCGAACAGCTGGCACAGAGGTGCCCCAATCAAAGATTCAGGCTTGTGTGTTCCGCCCCCTTCGGGTCTGAAACATGGGGGGGAGATATGTGACAGTAGGAGCTACTGTCACGGTAAAATGGACAGTTTGCTGGACACAGGGTGTGCACATTTGCGAGGTGCAAGACTACAGAGCGTAGATGTGTAAAAATTTAAAGTGTATAGTACTGCGCCAATCCTATAATAGAAAACTTGTTATGTGCAGCCAACCACTCAAAATCAGACAGGAAAAGGTTAAATAAATATTTAAAAAGTGTGGCGCCAATGAATGATGAGGAATGACCTCAACCGTGCAATATAATGAAATAAATATATGTAAATTTAAATTAAACACAATATAGTGGTAAATATACCCTGTGACATGTGCATGAGATACAGTTTCACATGAAAATACCATTTAGCATAAAACGATGCTTCATCCACCTGTCTCTACTGACAGTCAGCAGGTGGTGAACCAATAGCTATATCGTGCATATACAAACAAAACAAACAAAACTTTTATATAATGGGTGTCAAGTTCATATGGGGTAACTTTGATGAGTGTGTGCCAATATAATGGTCATACACTGAAGGAAAGTTCCAACAAAGAATCTCCCGAAGGACTTGGGATAACCTTATCTGTATACCGGGAAGTATATTGGATGTAGTAGACCAATAGGTATATACTTTGTCACCCGGGGGTGCCTTCACCATGGATCCATAAAAGAGAAAGGGATACTCTTACCAGCTATGGTGGATCCAATGCGCCGTACGGCGGATGGATCTTTCAGGCTTTGTCTCTTCAGAGACAGGGGAGCGACAGCCGGAGTCTGTGGAACGCCTCCTCTTAAAGCTGGCAGCACTTCTATTTTGTCAGGAAAGATCCAATCCCAAATCGCAAAGCACCTCAATAGGTCATAGCCATGAAAAACAGGGAAAAGATTCTCCACATGGTGTAAATCCAAAAACGATTTATTAAAACATCCGTTTTAAAGTTCAAGCAATGTGAACACTCGGTAAAAATTCTGGTATACACCAGCTCCAGCTGACTTGACCACGCTGTCTTCGTTTTTGTACTGCTGTGCTGTGGAGTGTCTTGGCTTTTTTTATATTTGCTTTTTTTATATTTGCTTTTTAAGAATTTTTACCGAGTGTTCACATTGCTTGAACTTTAAAACAGATGTTTTAATAAATCGTTTTTGGATTTACACCATGTGGAGAATCTTTTCCCTGTTTTTCATGGCTATGACCTATTGAGGTGCTTTGCGATTTGGGATTGGATCTTTCCTGACAAAATAGAAGTGCTGCCAGCTTTAAGAGGAGGCGTTCCACAGACTCCGGCTGTCGCTCCCCTGTCTCTGAAGAGACAAAGCCTGAAAGATCCATCCGCCGTACGGCGCATTGGATCCACCATAGCTGGTAAGAGTATCCCTTTCTCTTTTATGGATCCATGGTGAAGGCACCCCCGGGTGACAAAGTATATACCTATTGGTCTACTACATCCAATATACTTCCCGGTATACAGATAAGGTTATCCCAAGTCCTTCGGGAGATTCTTTGTTGGAACTTTCCTTCAGTGTATGACCATTATATTGGCACACACTCATCAAAGTTACCCCATATGAACTTGACACCCATTATATAAAAGTTTTGTTTGTTTTGTTTGTATATGCACGATATAGCTATTGGTTCACCACCTGCTGACTGTCAGTAGAGACAGGTGGATGAAGCATCGTTTTATGCTAAATGGTATTTTCATGTGAAACTGTATATCATGCACATGTCACAGGGTATATTTACCACTATATTGTGTTTAATTTAAATTTACATATATTTATTTCATTATATTGCACGGTTGAGGTCATTCCTCATCATTCATTGGCGCCACACTTTTTAAATATTTAGAGTGTAGATGTGGACTGGAGAAGACTGCTTTTGCAGCTTTCTCCAGGTTTTGGTATTCTGGAAAGGGGCTTTGTAGTTTGGAGATTCCACAGTGTCTTGAGAGGGATGGGATCTCCAACTCTGTGTCCAGACTTTGCTGATTACCAGTAGGGTGTGTGCTCAGGTGAGCACAGCCCTTATAATGAGTGTATGGGAAGACCTCATGGCTCCCAGTTGGAGACGGCTCCACACCAAGAGACAGGAGGTCTTCAGGAGTCAGAGAGGCTGTAGGAGGCAGCCAGAAAGTTGGTGACGGCAAGAGGCAGAGCTGTGGACGCTAAAGGGAAGCCGTCTATTTTGAGGAGTCCGGTGGTCTGGGTGACCAGGATAAAGTGCAGAAGTACTGTTACAGAGAGCCAGGTGGGCTAGCATTTTCTGTTATGTGGATTTAATGGAGAAGAACCCCTGCGTGGGAAAACTTTGTTTGGACTTTTATTTTGCCTTTTTAATAAAAATGGGCTACCATGCCCTTAAATATAGTTCCTGACTGGCTTGAATCGCTGAAAAAACGCATCTATCACTTGAGCTAAACAACCCCCATCTCACACTATATATATATATATATATATATATATATATATATATAATTTACCCAGAATAGTTTAGTATGAGCATTGCCTGTGTTTATTTTTTTCTCATGTTGGGTTTGTTATATAACCGGATTATTACTGTATTTATTGGCGTATAACACTCACTTTTTTACCCTGAAAATAGAGGGTAAACTGTGCCTGCGTGTTATACGCAGGGGGCTGTGGAAAGTCTTTTTCCTGAAACTTCCCTCTTAAAGTTAGGGTGCGTGTTATACGCCGATAAATACGGTATATGCATTTCTCATTACTTTCTCCTCGATTGATCAGGTCCATTCGTCTATGTATTATTATTTTCTTCTTGTTGATTAGTACCATTATTGTATATATGATTTTTTTTTTTGTGTTTTTTTTTTTTTTTTTTTCACCTGATCAGGTTCATTATTGTGTATATATGATTTATTATTTTCTCCTGTATACATTGTATAGTGTGGATTGAATGATTCTTTGTGTGCATGTCTGGAGATCAAGCCAGATCCATCAAGGAGAGGAGAGAAGCCATGCTCTGTCTCCTATCTATATCTATATACGCAGCAGCCCGCACAGTCCCTGGCACTCAGAACCCCATGTGAGCATCTAGATCACACTGCAGATCGGGGGCTCCCCATGACACCACTACAACTTGCACATGTGCCACATTCAAAGGATTTGGACAAATATATATATATATATATATATATATATATATATATATATATATATATATATCTCTTTTTTTTTTTTAAGCAAAAATAGATTGCTGCACCCAAATCCAAGGACTGCAAGTGGACCGGCCGCTACTGCTGTCCATATGCATATCCTAGAAACTGTGTTCAGTAATCTGCACATGTGTGATTTAGGTAGGAGCCGATGGACCTATCAGTGTGTTTGAAGTGTGGGAGGAAACACAAGCACAGGGAGAGCATGCAAACTGGGTTTTGGACCCGGTGCTGCAAGGGAAGAGTGCTGACAACTAAGCCATGACGAGCCAATTGGTCTATCAACAGGTCTTTAGAGAGTAATGCCTCGTACACACGGCCGAGATTCTCGTCGAAAAAAACATGTCGTTTTTTTCGACGAGATCCTTGGACAAGAAACTTGTCCCAGCTGAGTGTACACACGCTCCTTTCAAAGAACCCGCGGTTCTTTGAATGGAGTGAACGCGGTGACGTCATCGAATATGACAAGCATGCGCTTGTCACATTCGATGTCGCCGCCATCTTGGTTCACCCTACCTATGTCTAGGAAGCTACCGCGCATGCGTCGAAGTCATTTCGAGCATGCGCGGGCTTCCCGGCGAAAAGGTAAGTGTACACACACACCATTTTCTCGTCGAAACAGGCTGACGAGAATCTCAACAAGAAAATAGAGAGCAGGATCTCTATATTTTCTCGTCGAGATTCGAGACGCTTTTCTTGACGAGAAACCATACACACGAACGAATTTCTCGGCAAGAAATCTCTGCCAGCAAGTTTCTTGCTGGTTCTTGCCGAGAAACTCGGTCGTGTGTACGAGGCTTAAGAAGGAACCCATGCAAGCACTTGGGGAAGTGTGTGTGTGTGTGTGTGTGTGTGTGTGTGTGTGTGTGTGTGTCCGTCCTAGAAACTGTGTCCAAAAATCTACATTGAGTACACGTGTGATGCCCAGGTTCTTTCAGTGCAATGTGTGCTGCTGCTCCATGTGCATCGCTAGAGCTGTGACATGCAGATCATACGAGTTGTTAGAACACAGTACACTGAAAGAATCGTGACCCACAACCAGTAAAACAATACACTAAAGCAGGGGTCTCCAAACTTTTCAAACAAAGGGACAGTTTATTTTCCTTCAGACTTTAGGGGGGCCGGATTGTGGCCAACAGGGGCAGAAAATGTCATGGGCCCATCAGTGAGAATAAATATGGCCTCAGGGTTGGTGGTCAATAGGAGTGGTGCCCCTATTAGGAGGAATAGTATCCCATCATTAGTATCCATAGAAGAAAAAATGCCCCATTGTTGGTGTAAGTGGGAGGAATAGTGCCCCAAGGGCTGGATAAAGGCTACCAAAGGGCCACATCTGGCCCTCGGGCCGCAGTTTGAAGACCCCTGCACTAAAGCAATGATCAGGTAGCAGCAGTGATGAGGTGCTACAGACAATCTGAGGCCCTTTCACACTTGTGCGACTTGGGACTGCAAAGTCGCATGACAAGTCATACCCCATGATTTCCAACGAGTTCAATTCATATCTGTGTGACTTCAAAGTAGTCCCTGTACTACTTTTGTCCAACTTTGATGCGACTTGAGGCAGAGACCTCAAGATTACACAGACATTGCTTCAAGTCGCGGCAAAAATCATGGCAAAATCACGTGACTTTCAAGTCGCACAAGTGTGAAAGGAGCCTTAACGATTGGATTTTACTACCATGGGCAGTAGTAAAATCTGATCATTATTCCTGTGCATGTGCTGTAAAGACTACGGACAAATCTGATGGCTAGCATTAACAGTGAAGTTTGCCCATCAGAATGCAGTTCACATGCACAAAAACCCGCTTTTCATTTAGGTACCATTTCCACTTGTGCAACTTGTCCTGCGACTTGGGACTTCAACGTTGCATGACAAGTCGTACCCGATAATTTCCAATGAGAACCGTTCATATCTGTGCGACTTCAAGTCACAGCGACTTCAAAGTAGTCCCTGCACTACTTTGGTCCCACTTTGATGCAACTTGAGGTTCATAGACCTCCAGAATACACAGGAATTGCTTTAAATCTCATCAAAATTGCGTCAGAATCATGCAACTTTCAGGCTGCGTTAGCCTGAAAGTCGCAAGATTCTGTCACAATTTTTTTGCCGCGATTTTGCAGTAACTTGAAGCAATGCCTATGTAATCTGGAGGTCTATGGACCTCAAGTCACATCAAAGTGGGACAATAGTGCAGGGACTACTTTGAAGTCGCTGTGACTTGACGTTTGACAGATATGAACGGTTCTCATTGGAAATCATCGGGTACTACTTGTCATGCAACTTTGCAGTCGCAGGACAAGTTGCACAAGTGGAAACAGAGCCTAAATGAAAAGCGGGTTTTTGTGCATGTGAACTGCATTCTGATGGGCCAACTTCAGTTAACATTGCTAGCCATCAGATTTGTGGAAACCTATTCTTAGGGCCAGTTCAAACTGCTGCGTGGTGCAAAAACGAACGGTTTGGCTGAAAACGAATCGCACGGACATCGCATGTGATACAGTTAGTATGGCTGAAATGGTATGCCGCCGACCACAAACCTGGTGAATCAGTTGACTCATCTCTATGAAAACACAAGTGAACAGTGAAATACTCAGAAATAACCACCACATGCTGTCACAGCGCCATTTTTATTTTGAGGCCTGCAACCAGGGAAAGCCAAACACCTGCAGCACTGTTATCTCATACCTCCCAGCATTTCAACTATGAACTGAGACTTGGGACATTGATGACCAGGGGGGGGAGGGATAGGGGTGTCGCTGCTGCTGCTGACCACAAATCAGTTGACTTTGACTCCTCTCTATGAACACTGAAATACTCAAATAGCCACCACATGCTGTCACAGCGCTTTTTTTTATTTTATTTTGAGACCTGCACAAAAATAAATTAATAAGCAGGGGGGGGGGGTGCTGGTCGATCCATGACGCTGCTCTTCCGCCAGCCATCTAATGTTAAGAAAATACATTTATAAGTGTGGGGGGGGGGGGGGGGGGTGCCGCTGCTCCGGCCGACTAGTTAATAATGACACCGAATGTGACAGACGAGTTGTTTGTTGATCAGCGGGGGGGAGGATTTCTATTACAATAGCGATGGCGACGAGCTTCCGCTTACCTCCCTCCTGACGATCCTCTCAGGCGGTACGTTCGACGGAGCTGCCGAGTGCCGACGTCACTTCCTGTACTGTGTGTGATGTCAGTACTAGAACAGAAAGCACCGCCCATGTCCCAGGGCGGTGAATGTCAGTATGCAGTGGCCAGTCCATCGCACCGGAAGCTCGTGGCGCGCTCGAACGCGCCACAGAGCGAGTTTTTGGCCGCAAATGAAGCGTCTCATCTGCAATCTCGTGATTGCATTGACGTGGCGTTTCCCATATAGCACTGTGCCCGATGTCCGGACACAGTGCACATAAGGATTTTTTTTTTTTCTTAAAGGGACATGTTTAAATATTTTTTTTTATATATATATATATAATACAATTTTTTTTTTTTTTTTTTTTTTTTTTTTTGACTGCCTGGTGGGGGCAGCGCCCAGGCGCCCCCTATGGACGGGCCGCCACTGGTCAGCCCTATGCTATTGCTGCCTCTTAAAACTTGTTTTATTAGTGAGGCAGAGAGATTACTAATTGCATCTCTATCACACTTTGACTTGTGACACTACGGATGGTATGTGTACCATCTGGTTCAGTGGGAGGTGTTGCATGGTAGTGTTGTACCAGACTACATTCTGTTGAGGTTTAGATTTTAACTCCTCTGTATCCTCCCTTTTTTTTTTTTTTTCCCTGTACCCCAACTGATCTTTCTATATTTTTATTACTTTCAGGTTTTCGTGAGCGGAAGTAAAGCTAACCATGGGAATGGACGACCGTTTGGGTTTATAAAGGCAAGCACCACCATGGCTTTTGTAAACCTATATATTTTGCCATTTAACTACCCCCCATTACTTCCCTTACTTGGTGAGTCACTACACTGAAAATACCATTCAATCTCCAGCAAGTTCTGTGACCATTCTTACATTGCTTCAACATCCTTGTGTTCTCCTTTTAGGCCTCATGCACACTAGGCGTTTTTACAGCTGCTGTTTTGGGCTTCAGACTTTTTTTAACTGCCTCATAACTCCCCATGCATGTTATCCTATGTGTTCATGCACACACAGGCTTTTATCAGCGTTTTTTGGCATGAGAGTTTAGTGGTAGAAAAAAAAATGTCTCCCTGCATGCCCTCAGTTGGTGACATCACAAAGGGGCGGTGCCATTCGGTGACGTCATTTAGTGGCCTTGCCCCTTAGTTGTTTAAGAGCTGTTAGATGACAGGAGTCTTCCTCCAGGACCGGACGTTGTTTGTTTTTTGTTTATTCAGGCCCGAGGGCTTTCACACTGAAGTAACTGGTAAAAAAAAGTCCTGCTAGCCGCATATTTGGAATGGTGTGTTTACCGCTCCTGCCCATTGAAATCAATGGGACAGCACGGCTATACAATGCAGCTTCAGCAGCGCATTGTGGGCGGTTTTAACCCTTTCTTGGCCGCTAGCGGGGGCTAAAAGCGCCCCGATAGCGGCCAAAATGAGGCCCAAATCCACCCATAGCTTCGACGGTAAAAATAGCGGAGGTTTACCGTCGACGCTATGGGCGGCTCAGTGTGAAAGGGGTATTGGAGCTGAGGCTTACAGCAGAAAAATGCCCAAAAATGGCAGGAAAATACATAGAATTAAAACCACTGACTTTCATTTTTGTACAGTAAATGGCATTATAGTTGCTATGAATTACTGGGCTTTGCTTGTAATTATTGCTCTTTGTACTTTTTAATAAGCCAGTATGTGTTTTATATTCAAGAGAATGTCATTCAGTACCATAAGAAGTTTACAGTGTCTTGAAATAGTATTCATACCCCTTGAAATTTTCCAAATTTTGTCATGTTACAGCCAAAAACATGAATTAATTTTATTGGGATTGTATGTGATAGACCAACACAAAGTGGCACATAATTGTGAAATGGAAGGAAAATGATAAATGGTTTTCAATTTTTTTTTTTTTTTTTTTTAATATGTGAAAAGTGTGACATGCATTTGTATTCAGCCCCCCTAAATCAATACTTTGTAGAACCACCTTTCGCTGCAATAACAGCTGCAAGTCTTTTTGGGGCGGTCTCTACCAGCTTTGCACATCTAGAGAGATGTTTTTGCCCATTCTTCTTTGCAAAATAGCTCAAGCTCTGTCAGATTGGATGGAAAGGGTCTGTGAACAGCAATTTTCAAGTCTTGCCACAGATTCTCAATTGGATTTTGGTCTGGGCTTTGGCTGGGCCATTCTAACACATGAATATGCTTTGATCAAAACCATTCCATTGTAACTCTGGCTGTATGATTAGGGTCGTCGTCTTGCTGGAAGGTGAACTTCCACCACAGTCTCAAGTCTTTTGCAGACTCTAAAGCCCTGTACACACGATCGGTTTTACCGATGAAAACAGTCCGATGGACCGTCTGTGTGGAACTGCATCGGATAAAAAACCCACGCATGCTCAGAAGCATTGAACTTAATTTTTCTCGGCTCATCGGAGTGTTTTACGTCACCGCGTTTGGGACGGATGTTTTTTTGACTGATGGTGTGTAGGCAAGACTGATGGAAGTCAGCTTCATCGGATTTCCGAGGGGAAAAATCCATCGGATTAGAATCCATAGGAAATCCGATCGTGTACAGGGCTTTACAGGTTTTCTTCTAGTATTGCTCTGTATTTGGCTCCATCCATCTTCCCATTAACTCTGACCTGCTTCCCTGTTCCTGCTGAAGAAAAGCATCCCCACAACATGATGCTGCCACCACCATGTTTTACGGTGGGGATGGTGTGTTGGGGTGATGTGCAGTGTTTTCTGTCACACAATTTTTTCTTTTTTTGCCTAAAAGGAAAACGCTTTGGTCTCATCTGACCAGAGCACCTTCTTCCACATGTTTACTGTTTCCCCTACATGGCTTCTCGCAAACTGCAAATGGTACTTATGGCTTTCTTTCAACCATGGCTTTCTTCTTGTCACTCTTCCATAAAGACCAGATTTGTAGAGTGGCCCAACTAATAGTTGTCCTGTGGACAGATTCTCCCACCTAAGTTGTGGATTTCTGCAGAGTTACCATGGGCCTCTTGGCTGCTTCTCTGATTAAAGCTCTGCTTGCCCGGCCTGTCAGTTTAGGCGAACGGCCATGTCTTGGTAGGTTTGCAGTTGTGCCATACTCTTTCCCCCCCCCATTTTCGGATGATGGATTGAACAGTGCTCCGTGAGATGTTTGAGAGATTTTTTTTATAACCTAACCCTGCTTTAAACTTTTCCAAAACTTTTTCCCTGACCTGTGTGGTGTGTTCCTTGGCCTCCATGATGCTGTTTGTTCACTAAGGTTCTCTAACAAACCTCTGAGGGCTTCACAGAACAGCTGTATTTATACTAAGATTAAATTACACACAGGTGGACTCTATTTACTACTTAGGTGACCTCTGAAGGCAATTGTTTCCACTAGATTTTAGTTAGGGGGATCAGAGTCGAGGAGGCTGAATACAAGTGCATGCCACACTTTTCAGATATTTATTTGTAAAAAATGTTAAACCATTTGTCCTTTTCCTTCCACTTCACAATTATGTGCCGCTTTGTGTTGGTCCATCACATAAAATCCCTATAAAATAAATTTTACATTTTTGGTTGTAACAAGACAAAATGTGGAAAATTTCAAGGGGTGTGAATACTTTTTCAAGGCACTGTACAGTTAAGCGGTCACAGTTTAAAAGCTAAATACAAATAAGCATTGTTAACCATTTTTTGTGCCTAGTTGACAGTTTGGTCTTTTCTGTTGTCCTGCATTGGTCTGGAAAATTGTTTGTTACAGACAAATGCTGGAAAAAATCTGTGCAGCCACAAACCTGATATTTACTCTGGCTGAGTAGTGTTTTTTTGAGGTCTGTTGCTTGCCACATATGTCAGATCAGCCGTAAAGCTGATCAGTTATCTTGTAATCCTACACACGTGGATTGCTCCTATCTTGCTATGGCTATAAAGCTGAACGGTTACCTGTAGTCCCATTGACTGATGGCCTGTTCTTCCTCACTCTTGCATTGGTCTTGGCAGGCTTAGCCACTGCCCATTGCACCTGCTGTCTGATACAGGCTCAGTCTCCACCCAATCTGGCAAGCAGTGACTATTTAAAGTGGTGATCCGGGGAAAAAAAATTAAAAGCCAGCAGCTACACATACTGCAGCTGCTGGCTTTTAATAAATGGACACTTACCTGTCCTCCAGTCCCTTGATGTCGGCACCGCAGCTGATGTTTCCATCAGCTGTCGGGTGCTGCCGTCGCCATTGCGGGTAAGGGAACCCGGCAGTGTAGCATTTCGGCTTCACGCCGGGAACCCTACTGCGCATGCGCAAGGCCCCACACCTCTCTATTAGCTCGGCGGCCGGGGGAGGAGGAGGGAGCCCTGCGGTGACACCGCGGCCGGACTCACGGAAGTGGGAAAGGATACCTGTCAAAGACAGGTATCCTGTCCCCCCGATTCCGATTAGGGTGTATCTCCGCTTTAAGCTGTGCTTACATAAGCCACCATGGCCTGAGTAATGTTTGTCCATGTGTTGCTGAACCCTGAGCATTGTGGCTCCTTGCCTCTGGGAGTCCCGAAATGCGCTCACATTTTCCTAGAAATCATGCAGGCTGAGCAGCACCTTGGCCTTGAAAGTTCTGCGGTGCCCTCTGTTAACCTCTCCCTGGAAATCCTAAAAGCTGATCCGTAACCCGTTCCTGGAAGTCCTATTTGTCATCTAGTCTCCAGCTCCCCTGGAACCTTTGTATGTTGGGCTGTACTTGTAGCTTGTGTGCAGTACTGATGCACTGCTCATTATTCCAGTGGTCAGTGCGCCAAGGCCTCTCACTCACCTTGCCTTGGGTGGTAGTACCTGGAGTAGTGACCTGGCAGCGGTAAGCAGCCAACACAGCTCTACCATCATGATCTCTAGAGGAAACCAACCTGTTTGTTTAGACCCCTTTCCCACTGATGCGCTTTCACTCTAAAAAAAAAAAAATGCCTGAAAAGCTCCTGAAAACGGCTTCCCATTAATATCAATGGATGTTTTCACACTGGGGCGGTGAAAAAGTGCTGCAAGAAGCATCTTTGGAGTATGTTTGGAGCGCCTCAAACGCCCCTCTCCATTGGAGAAGCGATTGAAAGGCGCATGAAAAGCACTTCAAAGGCGCCGCAGAATGGTTCTTTTAAATCACGTGACCTTAAATAAATTTTAAAAAGCACACCGCTTTTATGGGCAGTTTTCAAGCACCTCAGTTTGAAAGGGGTCTTGGACTTTTCTTGTCAGTGTACCCAGCCATGGTCAGAGTAGGTTCTCTGGTTGTGGTCGACAAGTCTGTGACAACATGATCTTCACTGGTATAACGAATTGAGAATAAGTCCCTTTCTGGTGTAGTTCATATCTATTAACTTTCTTTGTAATGTATTGTGTATCAGTTACTGCATGTTCTAATGTATTTCTTGTATAAAAATTTTTTTTTCAGATGATTTAATCAAATTTCAGATGAACCCAACATTGGAGTGGCGATGGGCCTTTGGGAGATACTTAGAATCAATTCCACCCTATTTTCTAATGGTAAGCTGTAGCTGCATTTTGGCCACTGTTGCAGAAATGAAAAAGGAAAAAAAAAAAAACACTTGTAAGGTTAGACAAACTATTTATTTAAAAATGGTATATGGGCTACTTCTAACCACAAGTGTACATTCACCAGAGTAGATAAAAAGTAGCATTGTTAGATTTTTCTGTGTAAGGGCCAGTTCACACCAGATGCAGTTCCGTGCGCTTTTTTTCTGCACAAAATGCATGCACAGTGTTTTTCCATGTATTCCAATGGCTCTAGTTCACAACATGCAGTCAGTTTCCGGTCAGTTTCTGCACCGGAAACTGACTGCATGGTGTGAACTAGAGCCATTGGAATACATGGAAAACACTGCATGCATTTTTAGTGCAGAAAAAAGCGCACGGAACTGCATCTGGTGTGAACTGGCCCTAAAAGAAAATGATAAATATTGTAGCCTTTTAAAAGTCCTGATACGTTTTCAAGATTACAGTTCATGTAATACTTTAAAGTGATATTCTGTAAGGGAAGTCATTTTGGATGGTGGGTGGATAGAGGGCCTGGTATGTAAAATAAGAGTTTGAGTGTGGCCTGGTATGTTACATAGTAAGTCAGGTTGAAAAAAGACACAAGTCCATCTAGTTCAACCAATAGGAAAAACAAATTGAAAACCTAAATTTAGACTATCCTTTACCCACAGTTGCTCCAGTGGAAGTTAAAAAAAAAAAAAAAAAAAAAAAAATGAATAAAGCATGATGCAATTTGCTCCAGATGGGGAAAAAAAATCTTAACATTTAAAATTTGAGGGTAAAACTTTGTAAGATTCCTCCACATTAATTTCCTTCATGAATCAGTATTGAAGATGTAGGGGCAGATAAATAACCACATAACATCCATAAGTAACTAGCAGTAGTCAATAGCACCAACATTTGCTATCTACATTTCCTAAAATTCTGGAAACCCATAAATGTGTCTTTAGCAAATTATTTTGGTTTTGGATAAATTGGAAAAGTGGTACATACTTGTTACTGTAGGTTATCTCCTATTCTGGTGATAAACTGTATTTGTGTGTTTTGTAAAAAAAAAAAAAAAAAAAAAACTTTCCTGTATTCTGTTGATTGATGTCAAAGATGGGCATGTGAGCATATGTAAATGACCGTTTTTTAGCACAGGGGAAGAAAAAATCAATTAATTTGTATGAGTTATACTTGTTTATGCAGACGTATTGTATATTTTTATTGGATAATTGTTTTAAGTTCCTCTCCTCCTTTTCCCCTGGAATATGACCTACAACAGCCCTCAAAATTTCAACTCGCCTGCTCACATTTGGCGAGTGAAATTATAAGTAGTGCGAGTAAGGACACAGGGCTGTACTGTCCCGGGAATGCACAGGCTTGCAGCGAGGGTCATTTCAATAAGAGCAGTCCGCCGCCTGGGACCGCCCCTCTCCACCTCCCTCATGCCGCTTGTCCCCGCCCCCTTGCACAGTCTCTAAGCGAGGGGCATTTCCATAGGAGCAGTCCGCCCGCCTGGCACCGCCCCTCTCCACCTCGCTCATCTCCGCCCCCTCACACAGGCTCACAGTGAGGGGCATTTCCATAGGAGGAGTCCGCTGCCTGGAAAAGCCCCTCTCCACCGCCCTCAGTATTTACATGATGCCTGACCCCTCGGCTGCAGGAGAAGGGTATGTGTGTGTGTGTCAGTGTGCTGTGATTGAAAGCAGCACATGGAGGAGGTTGGAGGCATTGAATGGGGAACTTAAGAATATGTGTGCTGGGAGAAAAGGGGGGGGGGGGGGGTTAATCGGAGGCATAGGTCTGAAAATCGGAGGCATAGGTCTGAATCATACTTATGCCTCCAATTTCACACCAACTCCCCCCCCCCCCCCCCCAATACCTATGCCTCAAATTCCACACCAACCCCCCCCCCCCAATACCTATGCCTCCAATTCCACTGCATTGCGTTGAGGCGGCACTGACTGGGCTGCTCTGATGGGCACTGACTGGGCTGCTCTGATGGGCACTGATGAGGTTGCACTGATCAAGTTGTTAATATTAATTTTTGTAACCTAATTCTGCATAAATCATTTACCGTGTAATTTCATGAGATAATTCATGAGGGTGTATTTAGGGATGGGGCAGGGTAGGTGTTGGGTGGGACAACTGGTGGCGAGTAACTCTTAAGGCCTGGCTAGTAGCTCAGGACTTGAAATTTTGAGCCCTGACCTACAATATGTTACTGCTATGAGCAGAAGCATGACGTAAGCAAAGGATAGATTCAAATTAGTATTTCTTTCTCTCCATGTAGTAATAATTTCCAGTGTATGTTCCAAAAAGGGAGACCTTTTCTGCAGTTAATTTCTCATGAGGTGTCACTTATACATCTAAAGAATATATATAATATTGAGATTTTTTTTTAAAAAAATGTATATATCGTGTATGGGCCCCATTGGTCTTTTTCTCAAATCGCCTTTCAGGACAACCTTGGAGAGAGCGTAGCTCCGCCTCTTTAACAGGAAACACTTTTAGCCTTTAAATCCCTCCTCTTCCACCATGGCCTCAGTTATTGTGTTTCCTCCGCCATGGTGGAAGCAACAGGTGGGAACCAGGGTGCTACGCTCTTTCCAAGGGGGAAGCAGTAAGGCTTACCTTTCTTTTTTCTGCCTGGTGTGCAGCTTTTATTCGGTACTTGTACCAGTGACCATCCCAGCACCCCCTCCACCGCAAGCGGGGGGTGTTCCGGAGTCCCCAGTCTCGCCTGCTCAGGGGAGTAAAGGACCCACAGGAGACGCAGCATCTTGTGCCCGGAATCCGCGGTAAGGCTCCAGGAGCCGAGCGGTTGCCGCTGCAGGTCAGCGGCGCGAATCGCATGACGGTTCCGGGTCCTGGCTGGCGGCTGACGTCAGTTCCGGCGATGCGGTTTCCTGTGGGGGCGTGGCGCTAGTGGTTCCCAGCGCTTGGAACGCAGGGACTAGGGGGCGGGTCTATCGACCGGCGCTTCCGTTTCCGGCCCACGTGGATGACGCGGGACCCGGGAAAATTTAAAACACACACTGTGTGTATAGCCCAGCTGCGCTCTCGACAAGATGGAAGAGAGACAGACAGCGATGGCGGAAGCAGGCGCCCTAAGCTCCGGTCAGGCTCAGGTAAGAGGGGTACAATGGTGCCTTTTATTCTTATCCAAATGAGTCTTTTTTGCGGTGTTGTTTTGTTTGTTTCCTCCCTTAAGGGAGCCTGCTGCTGTACGGTCGGTGGTTACTTCTCTCTGACCTGCTACAGCTTGGACATTGGTGGTTGTTTTCACTGGGACACTTCTTTATCTTTGGTGGTGGCCTAAATGACACTAATTGGTTAGGTGTGGCTAGGACATTAGGTGAATTTCTACTATTTATCTTGTTTCAGGAGAAAGCTGTAGCAAAAACCAAACATGTAAACCCACCAAGCCAGAGGAAGTGTCCCTCCTGCAAGAATCCTTTAAGGGATTCATGGCAAAAAGCTATGTGCAGGTCTTGCATTAAGGACTTAGTGGAAGAGGAAACATCCCAGCAATTCAAGGATTTATTTTCCTCAGTAAGAGAGCTTACAAGTTCTCTTGGTTCGGTTAAATCTCTGCTAAGTCCAGCAGTCTTAACTGAACCCCAGCAACCACCGTCCAGCCCAAGAGCCTCCACCTCTAGACCAGCAGAGAGTGTGGACTCTGGGGATGAAGGGGCAAGTACTCTCCCCTCTCTCAAGGACTCAGATGAGGAGGAAGAGGAAGATGACGGCAAAACCTCCAGATATAAATTATCTTTGGAAGATGTGGATGATCTCTTAAAAGCAATCTACACTACCCTGGATATTCAGGAGGAAAAGGTACATCTTTCAGTTCATGATAAAATGTACCAAGGTCTGGATGATTCCAAACAAAGAGTGTTCCCAGTCCATAGGGTCATATCGCACACTATCAAAAAGGAATGGAAGGACCCTGAAAAAGGTCCCTTCCTATCAAAGACCCTCAAAAAGCGTTTTCCTTTTGAAAACAAGGACTCAGAGGTCTGGAATAAAAAACCAAGAGTGGACGCTGCCTTCTCGCAAGTCTCTCGTCGTACGGATCTCGCTTTTGAGGACATGGGAGTGTTGAAGGATGCGATGGATAAAAGGGCAGACTCCCTGCTGAAAAAAGCATGGGACTCCACGTCAGCCAGCCTCAAACCAGCTATGGCTTCCACAGTGGTGGCCAGAAACCTGGAGTGTTGGATAGAGAAATTGATGAACCATGTAGAGGCAGGTACTCCAAGGAAAGACCTGTTGGAATCCTTCCCTCTAATTTTGAAAGCGGTAAAATACATGGCAGATGCATCCGCTGAATCAATCAAATTGGCTGCTAGATCAGCAGCATTAGTGAATTCAGTTAGGCGTGCAGTCTGGCTAAAGACATGGTCGGGTGACACAGCCTCAAAAATTAAACTCTGTGGCCTACCCTTCTCGGGGGATTTGCTGTTTGGTCCAGAGCTAGAAACTGTGCTGGATAGAACAGCTGACAAGAAGAAGGCTTTCCCTTCTAAAAAGAAGCAACCGTTTAAAAATAATTTTCGTTCTGTTCAGCAATCCTTCAAAAAAGATGACAACAAAAAGCCTTGGTTTTCCCAAAAAGGTAGAGGAAGGGGTGGAGTGCTCTTTAGATTCCCTACAGACCAAGCTTCTAAAAACAAATGACAGCATTACTCCAGTGGGGGGAAGACTGTCAGCTTTTTTCCCTCAATGGAACCAAGTATCCAAAAGTCCCTTTGTGAGGAATAGTGATGAGCCGAACACCCCCGGGTTCGGTTCGCACCAGAACCCGCGAACGGACCGAAAGTTCGAACGAACATTAGAACCCTATTAAATACAATGGATGCGAACGTTCGAATTCTAAAGTGCTAATTATAACAACTATTATGCATGTTATTGTCATAAATAGGGTTTGGGAACCCGGGTTCTGCACCAGGGGACATGTATCAATGCAAAAAGAAGTTTTAAAAACGGTCGTTTTTCGGGAGCAGTCATTTTAATGATGCATAAAGTGAAAAAAAAAAAGTCAAATATTCCTTTAAATATCGTACCTGGGGGGTGTCTAAAGTATGCCTGTGAAGTGCCACGTGTTTCCCGTGTTTAGAACTGTCCCTGCACAAAATGACACTTCTAAAGGAAAAAAAAAGCCATTTAAAACTGCTTGCGGCTTTAATGTAATGTCTGGTCCCGGTAATATGGATGAAATTCTTTAAGAAAAATGGCATAGCTACCCCATGACCCCCCCCCCCCCCTACCCCAGCCCATTACCAGCCCCTTTGGGTCTTGTATGGATATTAAGGGGAACCCCGCACATAAAATAAAGGCCCTATATACTCTGAACAGCCGTATACAGGCGGTGCATACAAGACAGGGACTGTAGGTTTGTTCTTATGTAGAATCTGTTTGTAATTTTGAACAGGTACATTGTTGAAGTGTAGCTCCAGCCCAAAAATCTATTTTTAAACTTTTTGGGAAACATAGGTAAGGGTTATCACCCCTGTAACATTTGTTTTGCTGTCTGTGCCCCTGTTCAGAACATTTCACCTCACTTTCCGTCCCAATGACAACTGTTTTTGAAATGTGGTGTTTTTCTTGAAACAAGGATTGCTGATAAAGCATCAGTACAGATGAGACCCCTTTCTCCCATATTTATTCTTACAGGAGAGAATTTTCCTTTCTAGGGGTAGATTTCCTCTCACTTCCTGTTGTCTTCTTTCGTTTGCAAGTAGGAGTCGTTTGTAAGTTGGATGTTTGAAAGTAGGGACCTGCCGTATATACTCTGCAGAAATAGGCCCCTTAGTTGTTGGTGTTGGCACAACACTGTAAGCACTCAGTTACTCTTGGTTGGTGCTGGAACGCCCTGCTGTCAACTATTATATCAGGAATTTTAATTACATATAATTGTTGAACAGTGGTAGTAAAAATTGGGGCTTTGATGGTGGTGCTGGTGCCACAACACTGTAAGCCCTGACAGTTACTCTTGGTGGGTGCAGCAATGGGCCCTGCTGTGAATTATTAGATCAAGAATTGTAATTACATGCCCCTTTTGAACAGGGGCTGAAAAATTGGGCCTTTCGTGGTGGTGGTGGCGTTGCCACAAGACTGTAAGCCCTCAGAGTTACTCTTGGTGGGTGCAGCAATGGACCCTGCTGTGAATTATTAGATCAAGAATTGTAATTGCATGCCCCTGTTGAACAGGGGCTGAAAAATTGGGCCTTAGGCACTGGTGGCACAACACTACAACCCCTCACAGATACTGTACTTGGAGCACAGCAATGAGCCCTGTTGCAAAGTATTGCTTCAAAAATTGTAATGACACGCCCCTGTTAAACAGGGGCTGAAAAATTGGGCCTTAGGCACTGGTGCCACAACACTCCAACCCCTCACAGATACTGTACTTGGAGCACAGCAATGAGCCCTATGGCAAATTATTGCTAAAAAAATTGTAATTACACGCCCCTGTAAAACAGGGGCTGAAAAATTGGGCCTTAGCCACTGGTGGCGGCACCCATAAACAAAAATGATCTTCCAAGCTATCATCAGCAATCGTATCATTGAGGACTCGGAGGAGGAGGATAGCCAGTCAACATAACAGCACAGGCACTCAGCATCAGCATCAGTCTTGAAGGGATGTGACATGTTAAAATCAATTAGTCTGTTATATCAGCATCAGGTGTGTGGTAGCTGGTGGTGATCCAAGACTGGTTCATCTTGATGAAAGTCAGTCGATCAACCGAGTCGGTGGACAGGCGCACCCTGTGATCCGTGACAAATCCTCCAGCAGCACTGAATGTGCGTTCCGAAAGAACGCTGGATGCAGGACAGGCCAGTAGCTCAATTGCATACTGTGCAAGCTCTGGCCAGTGATCCATCCTCAAGACCCAGTAAGCCAGAGGATTTTCGGTGGGGAAGGTGTCCAAGTCTGACCTTGCCCCTAGATATTCCTGCACCATGTTTATCAGACGCTGGCGATGGTTGCTGGAACCGATCATACTTTGGGGCTGCGGACTAAAGAATTGTCTGAACGCATCGGTCAGACGGCCACCTTCCCCACCGCTCCTTCTTTGACTGGCCGAAGCCTCAGCAACTCGTTGTCCAGGACCAGGAGTTTGTAACCTCCCAGTCTCTGGGAACGCGTTGCACAGACCTTTCTGCAAGGCCTCCCGGAGTTGTCTCATCCTCTGCTCCCTCTGCGACGGTAACATAAGGTCCGCAACCTTACCCTTGTACCGTGGATCAAGGAGAGTGGCCAGCCAGTAATGGTCCCTCTCCTTGATCCGACGAATACGAGGATCCTTCCGCAGACTTTGCAGGATCAGGGAGGCCATGCAGCGTAGGTTTGCTGAGGCATTCGCTCCGGAGTCCTCTGGGTCACTAAGGACGACATGATCCGCAGCCACCTCCTCCCAGCCACGTACAAGTCCACTGGTTTCTTGGGACTGTAAATCATCCCTAAAAGACTGCTGCTGATGATGCTGAGTGCCAGCCTCCACCTCCATGCTGACACAATCCTCCTCCTCCTCCTCCTCTTCCTGTGCGATGGGTGGGACAGAAGGAACACTGTCTGGGTAAAGGGGGCCTTGAGAGGCAAGGAAGTCCTCCTCTTCCTGCCTCTGTTCTGCCTCAAGTGCCCTGTCCATTATTCCACGCAGCGTGTGCTCCAACAGGTGGACAAGAGGTACAGTGTCACTGATGCATGCACTGTCACTGCTCACCATCCTCGTGGCCTCCTCAAATGGTGCCAGGACAGTGCATGCATCCCTGATCATGCCCCACTGGCGTGGAGAAAAAAAAACCAAGCTCCCCTGACCCTGTCCTGGTGCCGTAGTCGCACAGGTACTCATTGATGGCCCTCTGCTGCGTGTGCAGCCGCTGCAGCATGGCCAACGTTGAGTTCCACCTGGTGGGCATGTCACATATAAGGCGGTTCTTGGGCAGGTTCAACTCCTTTTGCAGCTCAGCCAGGCGAGCACTGGCATTATAAGATCTGCGGAAATGCACACAGACTTTCCTGGTCTGCCTCAGGACATCCTGTAAGCCCGGGTACCTGCCCAAGAACCGCTGCACCACCAGGTTAAGGACGTGAGCCACACAGGGCACATGGGTCAGTTGTCCCTGTCGGAGGGCGGAGAGGAGGTTGGTGCCATTGTCGCAAACCACCATTCCTGGCTTAAGCTGGCGTGGCGTCAACCACCTCTCGGCCTGGCCCTGCAGAGCAGACAGGACCTCTGCCCCAGTGTGGCTTCTGTCCCCCAAACACACCAGCGCAAGCACGGCATGGCATCTTTTTGCCTGCGTACTTGCGTAGCCCCGTGAACGGCTACGGAGCACCGCTGGTTCATAGGACAAACCACAGGAAGAGGCCATGGAGGAAGAAGAAGAGGGGGTGGAGGAGAGAGGTGTGTCACAACCAGTAGTAGCATTTTGGAGGCGTGGCGGTGGGACAACCTCCAACACTACTGCACCTTGTCCTGCATCCTTCCCAGCTGCCAAAAGAGTGACCCAATGGGCCGTGAAAGAAAGGTAACGTCCCTGTCCATGCCTGCTGGACCATGAGTCAGCGGTAATATGCACCTTACCGCTGACCGCCCTGTCCAGCGAGGCCAAGACATTGCCTTCCACATGCCGGTAGAGAGCCGGAATAGCCTTCCGTGAGAAAAAGTGGCGTTTGGGAACCTGCCACTGAGGAACCGCACATTGCACAAACTCACGGAAGGGGGCCGAGTCTACCAACTGAAAAGGCAGCAGTTGAAGCGCTAGCAATTTAGCCAAGCTAGCATTCAACCGCTGGGCATGTGGATGGCTGGGAGTGAACTTCTTTCGACGGTCCAGCAGCTGGGGCAGGGAAATTTGCCTGCTAGAATCGGACGTCGGTGTACTGCTAGCAGAGTGGCCGCAAGTACTTGGCTGTGACACACCTAATTCTACACCTTCATTCCTCTCAGTGCATGTTTCAGAGAGGACTGAAGTTATAGTGGGGTTGGAGATCCCAGCTGATGCGGTGCAAGGAGAGGTCCGCTTTGTTCTTTGGTGTGGGTCTTTGAGGTAGGCTTGCCAACGAGCTGCATGGCAGGTCAACATATGTCTGGTCAGGCATGTGGTACCCAAGCGGCTGATGTTTTGGCCACGCGATATACGCTTGAGACATATGTTGCAAACAGCAGCTGTGCGATCTGATGCACTAGCCTCAAAAAAGGCCCACACCAAAGAACTTTTTGAATGACGGGCAGAGGCAGCGCCCTGCACAGGCGGAGCTCTGCGGTGTGATTCCGTCGGTGTACTGCCCTTACGCTGGCCACCAAAGGGCATCCTGCCTCGTTGATGTGCCTCCTCCTCATCCTCCTCCTCCTCTCTCCTCTCCTATTAGGCACCCACGTGGAGTCAGTGACCTCATCATCACCTCCCTCCTCATCACTGGAGCCAATCTGGCAGTATGCTGCAGCTGCTGGAACATGACTGCCAGATTGGTGTCCTTCTTGAGCATCCCCTCTGTCTGCTCTCACGCTACTGCCTTCCTCTAGCTGGGTTTCATCATCAGACCCTTCGAAACGCTGGGCATCCTCCTGGAGCATGTACCCAACACTGTGCTGAAACAGTTCGGGGGACTCCTCAGGAGGAGGACATGGTGGGTCTAGGGAAGGAGTGACTGATGATGAGTCTGACATTGATACCAGGGAAGAGGACGCTTTGGCAGCTGCTTTTCCAGTACCCTGAGCCTGGGTGAGAGAGGATGAGGAGGAGGAGGAGGGCTTGGTCATCCACTCTACCAAGTCTTCGGCATGATGTGGCTCAACATGTCCAGCTGCCGAAAAGGACAAGCGTGTCCCATGGCCATGTGCTGATGACAATGCACCGCGTCCACGACCAGCACTGTTGCCCCCAGACACAGAGCCTGCTTGCCCTCTTTTATTGCCTCCTGACTGTCTGCCTCTCCTTGTTTGCCTTCCAGACATTCTAATAGATGGCCTGCAGGGAGATGGGGAAAAAAGCAATAAGGGCTACCTTCAGGTGTCCTTCTCTGTCCCTTGAAACAAGGACTTTGACAGTGAAAGAAACTGACACACTCTCCCTACCTACAGTTTTCTGTCCCTAGAAAAAATGTTTTTTTTAAGCACAATTTAGCACAAGGAGAATTCACTCACTGTCCTTCCAGGTCCCTGGAAACAAGGACTTTGACAGTGAAAGAAACTGACACACTCTCCCTACCTACAGTTTTCTGTCCCTAGAAAAAATGTTTTTTTTAAGCACAATTTAGCACAAGCACAAAACACACTGACACTCTCCCTACCTATCCTTCTCTTTCCCTAAACTAAAGGAATCCAGGTTAAGCAAGAAAGAAATAAAAGTCACTGTCCCTGCCTATGCTGCTCTATCCCTGCTCCGGAACACACTACACTAGGCCGCCGTGCTGGCGGCCTTTTATAGTGTGGGGCGTGTACTAAACACCCTCAGCAATAATTGGCCACAGGCATCCTGCCTGTGGCCAATCATTGCTCTCCTCGCTGCCGGCGCTGTGATTGGCCAAGCATGCGGGGTCACAGTGCATGCTTGGCCAATCACAGCGCCTGGATGACACTGCGATGGCGTAGTGCATTGTGGGCCGTTCGCGTCACTCGAATTTGGCGCGAACGGCCCAAATCGTTCGATCTTCGTCGAACGATCGAACAGCCGATGTTCGAGTCGAACGTATGTTCGACTCGAACACGAAGCTCATCCCTAGTGAGGAACATCATTTCACAGGGATACAGTCTAGAATTCTCGGAATGCCCCCCCAAGCAGGTTTTATCTCACAGCCCCACCACGGGATCAGGAAAAAGCTTCCGCTATGATGACCCTCTTACAGGATCTGATACAACAGGAGGTGATTGTTCCAGTCCCAAAACATCAGGAGGGCCGGGGGTTTTATTCCCATATATTCTTGGTAAAAAAACCTTCAGGCAAGTACCGACTGATTCTGAAGATCTTAAACAAACAAATCAGTAAGGTACAAGCACTTTCGTATGGACACAATCCACTCCATTACAAAGCTGTTGACTCCAGGTTGCTTCATGGCGTCCCTGGACTTGAGTGACGCCTATCTACATGTGCCGATAGCTCTGGCTTCCCAAAGATTTCTCCGCCTAGCCATCGATCTGGGGACGTCAATATGGCATCTCCAATTCACAGCCCTACCATTTGGGCTTTCATCCTCGCCCAGGATTTTCACAAAAGTCATGGCAGAAGCCCTAGAGCCTCTGAAACTGAGGGGGATCTCGGTCATTCCATATTTGGACGACCTACTGTTTTTTGCAGATTCCAGAGATCAGCTTGTGACAAACCTGCAAGTGTCACGGACTCATCTCAAGAATTTAGGTTGGCTCCTAAATCTGGACAAATCAAACTTAGATCCAACTCAGGAGATGAGGTTTCTGGGCTACACCATAAACTCAGTTCTTCAAAAGGTCTTTCTCCCCCAAGAAAAGATAGAGAAGATTTACTCTGCAGTGGGTCAGATTCAGACAAATCTCCCAACATCTGTCCGATTGGCTATGGCAGTATTGGGCCTCCTCACGGCCTCAATCCCAGCCGTACAATGGGCAAGGCTACACTCCAGACCCCTCCAGAGGAACATTTTACAAGTTTGGTCACACCAGGAGTCACTGGAAAAGTGCTTCAAACTAAAATCAAACGTAAAAAGAGCACTCTGGTGGTGGAGAAACCCAAACAACCTGACAAAGGGTCTCTCGTGGGTGTTTCCACTGGACAAACGTCTGACAACAGACGCAAGTGCTTGGGGTTGGGGAGCTCATCTGGAAGGGCAAACCGCTCAAGGAACTTGGTCCAAGTGGGAAGCAAAGAAGTCATCAAATTGGCGGGAGTTAAAAGCCATATTTCTGGGCCTCCTTACCTTTCAGCAGACAGTCAAAGGACGTCATGTTCAAATTCTGTTGGACAACACAACAGCGATAGCTTATGTACAAAAGCAAGGGGGAACCAGGAGCCCAGGTCTCATGGAGTTAGCCAGTCAGTTGTTGTCCTGGGCAGAGCTAAACGTGACCTCCTTATCAGCGGTTCATTTAAAGGGATCCCAGAATCTGTTGGCAGATCTGCTAAGCAGAAGGAGTGTGGTGGAAGCAGAATGGAGTCTGAGCCAGGAGATTTTCTCCATGATCTCCAAAGAGTGGGGGAAACCCCAGGTAGATCTATTTGCCAACCAGCAAAACACGAAAGTCCGAGAATTCTTTTCTCTCCACAGAGGGGATCAGGCAGTTGGAATAGATGCTCTAGCACACCCATGGCATTACCAGCTGTGTTACGCCTTTCCCCCATTTTCCCTAATCCCATTGGTATTAAGAAAATTCAGGGAAGAGAACACCAGTCTTATCCTGATTGCTCCATATTGGCCAAAAAGACCTTGGTTTGCGACACTTCTAAACCTAGCCGCAAATCCTCCTTGGAGGCTACCACTCAGGAAGGACTTACTATCACAGGGTTCTGTGAACCATCCGGAAGCAGACAGACTACATCTGACTGCTTGGCTTCTGAAGAAGACCTCCTAAAAGCCAAAGGACTTTCAGATAAGGTAGTAAGGACCCTACTGTCAAGTAGAAAGGAGGTAACTAGGGCCATCTACCTTAAAGTATGGAAAAAATTCAATTCTTGGTGTTCTTCCAAAAACTTTATAGTCAAGCGTGTCGTTTCAGTTTTAGAGTTTCTCCATGAAGGAATGGAGAAAGGATTGGCAGCCAGCACCTTGAAAAACCAAGTTGCGGCTCTTTCAGTTTACTTTGAAAAAGCTTTGTCCAAAGAAACTTTAATTTCCAGATTTTTTAGGGCCTTGGCTCGGAACAGACCCATAGTCCTTAAAGTTTTTCCCAGTTGGGATCTATCTGTTGTTTTACAGGGTCTCACGGGAGCTCCGTTTGAACCCCTTCAAGAGGCTTCCTTAAGAAGTTTAGTTTTCAAAACAATTTTTTTAGTTGCCATTTACATCGGCAAGGAGAGTCAGTGAACTCCAGGCTCTGGCGGTTACAGAACCTTTTTTGAGGGTCTTTCCAGACCGAGTGATCCTTCAGACGGATCCAGCCTTCCTACCAAAAGTATCTTCAACCTTCCATAGGTCACAAGAGATAACCCTGCCTACCTTTTCCTCAGTTCCTAACAATGCAGGAGAGGAAGCTTTCCATACGCTGGATGTGAGAAGATTTCTGCTCCAGTTTCTAGCAGTTACCAAAGAGTTTAGAAAAACAAATGCCCTCTTTGTAGTATTTTCAGGTCCCCGCAAAGGGGAGAAAGCTTCCAAAAGTACATTAGGCAGATGGCTTAGAAAAGCAATTACAGAAGCTTACCAAGCTAAAGGAGAAATGCCTCCCTCAGGTATTGCTGCTCATTCAACAAGGTCAACAGCAGTTTCCTGGGCCGAGAGGGCCGGTGCTACGCCTGATCAGATTTGCAAGGCTGCCACTTGGTCCAACTACTCAACTTTTCTCCGGCACTATAGGTTGGACTTGCTGTCTGACGCAGATCAAGCCTTCGGCAGGAAGGTACTGCAGGCAGTGGTCCCACCCTAGGGTAAGTTACTCGATTATCCTCTCCAAGGTTGTCCTGAAAGGCGATTTGAGAAAAACTTAGTTAGACTTACCGGTGACGGTATTTCTAAGAGCCTTTCAGGACAACCGCTATTTCCCTCCCTAATATATCTTAGAAGTATTGATTAAGTGTCTATCATGGTCGTTGTGGTTGTTCTGTGCTTTGTCTTCCAGTTTGTCGGAAACCACAATAACTGAGGCCATGGTGGAAGAGGAGGGATTTAAAGGCTGAAAGTGTTTCCTGTTAAAGAGGCGGAGCTACGCTCTCTCCAAGGTTGTCCTGAAAGGCTCTTAGAAATACCGTCACCGGTAAGTCTAAGTTTTTTTCATTGGTGTTTAAAAATAGAACATGTTTTAAATTTATCCGATGGTTAAAAAACCGATAGCAAATTACTATCGTCTGTGGGGAACTCCATCGGATAAAAAACCCATGCATGCTCAGAATCAAGTCGACGCATGCTCAGAAGCATTGAACTTCATTTTTCTCAGCTCATCGGAGTGTTTTAAGTCACCGCGTTTGGAACGGTCGGTTTTTTGACTGATGGTGTGTAGGCAAGACTGATGGAAGTCAGCTTCATCGGTTTTCCGATGGAAAAATCCATCGTTTAAAAACCATAGGAAATCCGATCGTGTGTAAAGGGCTTAAAAGTAATGAAAGTCAAAGAAAATAGTGATGGTTTCACTCGTTTTGCAGTTTTTTGCTACAATGTCTTTCACATTTTCAGTATCTGTTTTGTGATAATAGTAGTAAATGTAAGGATTTTTATCCTTTATTTTTGTTTTATGTAGAATGCCCTTTACCAATCAAATTCTTCTTTACTTTTTGTTTTTATTTCTTATTGGCCATTAAAAAATGCATTCCAGAGGATGGGCGCTCCACACGTAATATCAGGAAACCCAAATTGTGGCCTTGGGTCTAGGGTCCTCCTCTTTTTTGAAAGAGCTGAGTGAAAAGGTAACAAATGCATAATCCATAATATTGCTTATGATGAGATGCCAAATGTGTTGTGTAGCTGTGAGGCTGCTTGGTGCTGAAAGGTCTTTAAATTGTTTCTCCACACTTTACATGTTGCAGACAAAAATAGAATCCGAAAGGGTTAAGACATCAGTTGGAAAGAATGCCCCACCCAAGACTGGAATTTGCCGATCGCGGGTGGGGGGGCCGCCGATCGTGGGAGGGGGGCCGCCAATCGCGGGCGCCAATCACGGGTGGCGGGGCCGCCGATCGCGGGTAGGGGGGCCGCCGATCAGCGTTTATTGATTGGTTTGCGCAAAAGTTATAGCGTTTACAAAATAGGGGGATAGTTTTATGGCATTTTTATATATTTTTTTTTTTTTTATTAGTAATGGCGGCGATCAGCGATTTTTTTTTTTTTTTTTTTTTTTTTTTGTGACTGCGACATTATGGCGGACACATCGGACACTTTTGACACTAATTTGGGACCATTCACATTTATACAGCGAACAGTGCTATAAATATGCACTGATTACTGTATAAATGTGACTGGCAGGGAAGGGGTTAACACTAGGGGGCGAGGAAGGGGTTAAATGTGTTCCCTGGGAGTGATTGTTACTGTGGGGGGAGGGGACTGACTGGGGGAGGTGACCGATCTGTGTCCCTATGTACAAGGGACACAGCATCGGTCTCCTCTCCCTGACAGGACATGGATCTGTGTGTTTACACACACAGATCCATGTCCTTGTCTCTGTAACCGCCGATCGGGGGTGCCTGGCGGACATCGCGGCCGCCAGGCACGCGCATCGGCATTGCAGTGAAGCGCCGGGCACGTGCGCGCGCCGCCGGCGGCGCTCGCGCGCCCCCCAGTGGCCAAATAGCGGAGGCCGTATAATAACGGCCTCCCGGCATTTGACAACCACCTTGCGGCCGTATATTCTCGTACGGCGGGCGCGAGGTGGTTAAGGCTTGCCTGTAGGTGCAAGAAATATCTCCTAAACCTACACGGTTTAGGAGATATTTGCTAAAAATGACATGCGTCGGTGTCTACGGCGCATTCGCTGTGATTGGCTGGAGCGGCGATACCCAGAAGTAACCTTCCGGCTATCGTTGCAGCGATGGCTGGAGAGGGAGACGAGGACGCCTTCAATGGGCCCGATCTAAGGTAAGTGATGCATAATGAGCTAGTATGCTAGTCATACTAGCTCATTATGCCTTTTGTCTTGCAGGTTAGTTTTAAAAATAAAAAAAAATGTTAACAGGGTTTACAACCACTTTAAAGCACAGGGGATAATGTTTCATTGCAACATTTTCTTTCACCTTTTTAGAACGGTCTCTTGGGCTCATTTACACAGATGGTGAGCTGCATTTTACAGATGGGCTACCCTGATTGACAGCTTCTGTTCTCTGTGGATGAGTGGAGCTATCCTTGAGTAAGTGCAGGACAGATGTTGCAATGCACAAAAATGCCATCTTTAGTACTTTTTCACTGAAATTCATTAGTCGCTTGGGAAATACTGAATGTTGAGCTGTCTCTGGGAAGCGCTTTTTATATATTGTTTAATTTTGAACTACCTGTCTAACACCTAGCTTTTGTTTAGGATCGGAAGCCACAACCGTACACGAATGTTTACGACATTCCACGAGAAGACCTTCTTCATCAAGTGCAGAGGATGAGGACCAATTTATTCAAACCAAATAAACAGATTGTGGGGAAAGATGAAGGTACAGTCCTATTTCAGGTCTATTCTATTACTAGCAGCTTTGTTATGTAGCATATATAAAATTAATGGGAAAATTTTTAAAACACATGAAAACTGAATACTTTGTGAGGGTCAATGTCTAGATCTGCGGAGGTCAAGTGGTTAAAGCGATGGTCAGCCTCTGTAACCAAAAGGGGTGACTTGGGAGGAATTTGAGCTAGTTAAACTTATTGACTTTACAAGAAAAGTAGAGATTTAATTATATAACATCTTTTGCTTTTTTATCTGCATTTACTGAGCACTTTCTGTGGAATAATCAGTGGCGGAACTACCAGATTCGCAGCAGGCGCATGCGACTGGGCCCTGGCACAAACAAAAAACGATCTGTGGATCGACAACGGGGTTACTGGCTGCAGTTGTAAACAGAGTGCCTGTTACATTCTCACTTACACTGCCCAGACAGAGCCAGCACTGACAGCCCACTTCGCGCCCCCCCCCCTCTCCTCGCACAGATAGGAGAGGAGAGATGAAGCTAGATCCACTCCTCCTCCCGGCCCTGTCCTCATGTGCGTTCCCGCGGCCCCACCCACACTCGGATTGGAGTGTGGATGGGAAAGCCGGGGATGAGAGGTCGGGGACAGCATGGAGAATGAACATGGAGGATATGCAGACTGCATAAGCCTCCTTCCTTCTTGGGGTGAGTGAGCTCACATCCATCCATTCACCCCCTCCCTTATCTCTCCTGCCTCTGAATTAGTACAATAATGTAAGGGACCTCAGATTTAAGGGGTGCTCCGCAGACTCTGATGTAAAGGAGGCTTTGGTGAGCAGAGTTCCCCTTTACACCAGAGTCCACAGCATTCCCCCTTACATCAGAGCACCCCCTTACATCAGGGTTCCCAGAAAACCTATTTCATCAGAGTTCCCCTTACAGTGAAATTCTGTGGACTCTGTGATGTAAGGGGGCTCTGCCGACTCTGTGATGCAAGTGGGGGGGGGGGGTTCTGCGGACTGTGATGCAAGTGGGGGGGGGTTCTGCGGACTGTGATGCAAGTGAGGGGGGGGGGGGGGTTCTGCGGACTGTGATGCAAGTGGGGGGGGGGTTCTGCGGACTGTGATGCAAGTGGGGGGGGGGGGGTTCTGCGGACTGTGATGCAAGTGGGGGGGGGGGGGTTCTGCGGACTGTGATGCAAGTGGGGGGGGGGGGGGTTCTGCGGACTGTGATGCAAGTGGGGGGGGGGGGGTTCTGCGGACTGTGATGCAAGTGGGGGGGGGGGGGTTCTGCGGACTGTGATGCGTGGGGGGGGGGTTCTGCGGACTGTGATGCGTTGCGGGGTTCTGCGGACTGCAAGTGGGGGGGGGGGGGGGGTTCTGCGGACTGCAAGTGGGGGGGGGGGGGTTCTGCGGACTGTGCAAGTGGGGGGGGGGGGGGTTCTGCGGACTGTGCAAGTGGGGGGGGTTCTGCGGACTGTGTAAGTGGGGGGGGGTTCTGCGGACTGTGTAAGTGGGGGGGGGGTTCTGCGGACTGTGTTGGGGGGGGGGGGTGTTCTGCGGACTGTGCTGGGGGGGGGGGGTTCTGCGGACTGTGCGTGGGGGGTTCTGCGGACTGTGCAAGTGGGGGGGGGGGTTCTGCGGACTGTGCAAGTGGGGGGGGGGTTCTGCAGACTGTGCAAGTGGGGGGGGGGGTTCTGCGGACTGTGCGTGGGGGGGGGGGGGTTCTGCGGACTGTGCGTGGGGGGGGGGGGGGTTCTGCGGACTGTGCGTGGGGGGGGGGGGTTCTGCGGACTGTGCGTGGGGGGGGGGGGGGGGGTTCTGCGGACTGTGCGTGGGGGGGGGGGGTTCTGCGGACTGTGCGTGGGGGGGGGGGGGGGGTTCTGCGGACTGTGCGTGGGGGGGGGGGGGGGGTTCTGCGGACTGTGCGTGGGGGGGGGGGGTTCTGCGGACTGTGCAAGGGGGGGGGGGGTTCTGCGGACTGTGCAAGTGGGGGGGGGGGGGGGTTCTGCGGACTGTGCAAGTGGGGGGGGGGGTTCTGCGGACTGTGCAAGTGGGGGGGGGGGTCTGCGGACTGTGCAAGTGGGGGGGGGGGTCTGCGGACTGTGATGCAAGTGGGGGGGGTTCTGCGGACTGTGATGCAAGTGGGGGGGGTTCTGCGGACTCTGATGCAAGGGGGGGCTCTTGGAACCCTGATCAAAGAGGAATGCTGGGAACGATGATGTATGTGGGGCTCTAGTTACCAGAGACCCCTTATATCAGAGTTTCCCTTTACACCAGGGTGTGCAGCATTCCCTCCTTTCATCAGAGTTCTCAGTGTTCCGCTTAAAATCAGAGTTCTCCCTTACAGTGTGAGTTCAGATGTAAAGGGGAACTATGCGGGTTCAGATGTAATTTTGGGGGGGGGGGGCTCTGCGGACTCTGATATTTGATACATTTAGAATACTTTGTAGAACTTTGTCAATAACTTGTGGAAATCTGGCAATGCCATTTGCACAGTTTTTTTTTTTTTTTTTTTTTTTTTTCTTCAAGTCTATGTTAATATAGGAAGTGTATGTATACGTTACTTCATTTTTTCAATTTGTCCATCGCTTATTAAAAGTAGTCATCAAGTTAAAGGTTATGTAGTTTTTTTTATACTGTGTTAGCAATATATCTTGTGATTTATGCTTCAGACTCTCTGTATAGTGTCCCTGTGGCACAGATGGGGAATTTCGAAGAGTATTTGAAACTAAGGCCTTCCCCTCTCAGAGAAATCGATCTAGATGAGCCCAAGAGACTGAGCGGTTTTGGAAATCCATTTAGGCAAGATAAGAAGGTATGACTATGCAATAACAAAATAATGAATTGGTGCACAAGGGTTAGAAAGGTATCCTGTAATATGTCACAAATACAGACCAAGGTGTTTTCTTAATTTGTCGAATACTAGCAGAGCTTGCAGTGAAGCACAGTCAGATGATTATTTTTTTTTATTATTCTTTATTTCTCTTTAATCAGGGTATAGAGGTACAACATTAGTTTAGAGGACAGCAAATACCTCAAACTATATTCTTCAAATTATATTAATTGTACTTGTATAATTAGATCAAAGGGACTTATTTACATTTTCCACCGTTTTAATATCTTATTCTTGCCTCTTCTTTCTATTACCCCCATTTTTTTCTCTATCCCGGTTTTCCTTTCCCCCCTTTCCCTATCCATCCCCATATCCCTTCCCCTAAACCCCCGACCTCCTCCTTTCCCTGTCCCCGCTAAGCGCGAAAAAAAAGAGGGGGTTATCTCCCCGGGTGAGGAACTATCCGAGATGCCCTGCCTTCCATCTCTCCCTGCCGAGCCTGCTTTTCTCCTTATGCCGCATACACACGACCGTTTTTCATGACGTTAAAAATGCAATTTTTTAAATTGGTCATTAAAAACTATCGTGTGTAGGCTCGTGAAAAATGGCCTAAAAAAAAAAATAGAACCTGCTCTATTTTTTCACGTCGTTCTTTTTAACGTAGTGAAAAAAGGTAGTGTGTATGCTTTTACGAGGGGAAACAAAACGCGCATGCTCAGAATTAAGTATGAGACGGGAGCGCTTGTTCTGGTAAAACTAGCATTTGTAATGGAGATGGCACATTCGTCACGCTGTGACGGACTGAAGAGCATGAGGCTGAAAAGCGCGAATCGTCTCTCACCAAACTTTATTAACACAAGGATCAGCAAAAACAGCCCAAAGGGTGGCGCCATCCGAATGGAACTTCCCCCTTTATGGTGCCGTCTTACATTTCGTACATCGCCGCGCATTTTTTTTTCATGATCGTGTGTAGGCAAGGCAGGCTTGAGAGGAAACAAGAAAAATCACGTCAAGAAAAACTTTGTTTTTTTCAATGACATTAAAAAACGGGCGTGTGTACGCTGCATTACTCTCCTAGTAACCTTTTGCCTTCTTCTGATTGTACAAATAGCTCCCATGGTGCCCATATTTCTTTAATTTGTTCTTTTCTATCCATCGTCATGGGTAGAAGTTTTTCCATTATTTCCACTCTCTCTTTATTAAGCCACATCGAAATCGGAGGAGCTCTTGGATCCTTCCAGTTTATCGCGATGCAGCTTTTTGCTGCATTTATCAAATGACTCAAAACTGAGTTCATATATATTTAAGGTGGAATTTGTGTTATGTAACAGGAAAAAAGCTGGTTCCTCTGGAATCTGGTATTCAGTAAATGTTTGAGTAATTCTTTGTACTGTCTGCCAAAACTGTCTAATTACTGGACATGACCAGAAAATATGTATCATTGTCCCTTTTTCGTTGCATCCTCTCCAGCACCTGTCAGAAACTTCTGGAAAAAATGTATTTAAGACCGATGGCGTATAGTACCCACGTGTTAATATTTTATCATTTGATTCCTATGTTTTAATACACCTTGAGGATTTTAGAGACAAGTCTATAATGTTTTGGCATTGTGCTGGAGAGAAGGTTTGGCCTATATCTCTCTCCCATTTGGCCAGACATACCATTTTAAAGTCCTCTGGGGGTGCAGTCAGCATTGTATACATTTTAGAAACATACGGGAGGGGCTCCCCTCCCTCACAGTATTCCTCATACTTCATGCAATAAATAAAGCTGCGCAAACTGTGAAAAAAAGCACTTCTCTGATAGGAAAAATGCCCAGAACTCAGTCTCTATAGCAAAAGGCAAACAATTGGTTAATTATATATCCGGAATGATGCCAGACCAATGATTCGCCAATGTAATAGAAAAAAGACCTGTTAATATAAACCAAATGACTGGATCCTCAAGAAAATTTACAACAAAATAATGTAGATGCGAGTCTTCCTGGATAACTGTCAGTGGCTTTAAACACCCAATGAAAAAGTGCTGTTAATCTGATAGACAAAGGCTCCACCACCATTAGTGTTTGCTGCCGCTTACCAGAACAACTGATCCCTTCAGAGATCAGTGAAAGCAGATGGCTGTTATCCCCTGCCAGGGTCTCTGGATGGATCTGTCAATCTGAACTCCTCCACTAGATTACACGCCAGTCCGAATAGTTGGGATCTCAGATTATAGAGATCAAGGGAGCGTGTGCATCAGCCTGCCGGCCCCAACAATGACCTCTTGTTCCTGGATGGAGGAAGGAATCTTCACGTCCGACTCCAGTGAAGATAGCCCGTCTCAGCTGTTCATCAATCCACGTGATTATTGTGCAGCCAAAATAAATAATATTACTGCCGCTTACCGAATAGTTGGGATCTCAGATTATAGAGATCAAGGGAGCGTGTGCATCAGACTGCCGGCCCCAACAACGACCACTTGTTCCTCCATCCAGGAACAAGTGGTCGTTGTTGGGGCCGGCAGGCTGATGCACACGCTCCCTTGATCTCTACAATCTGAGATCCCAACTATTCGGACTGGCGTGTAATCTAGTGGAGGAGTTCAGATTGACAGATCCATCCAGAGACCCTGGCAGGGGATAACAGCCATCTGCTTTCACTGATCTCTGAAAGGATCAGTTGTTCTCTGAAAGGATCAGGCCTCAGGTGGTAACAGCACTGTTTGTCCAACTTCATTGAATACCTTAGTCATATGCGGCCCCAATAGTGTAATAAAGCTTTTATAATATTGTATAGTGAACCCGTCTGGGCCTGGTGTCTTACCATGTTTTATTGTTTTCATTGCTGTTTCCACCTCCTCAATAGTGATTGGCCTTTCTAATTTTCTTTGAACCGGTGATGGCAATCTGGACAGTCGTGAGGAGGGCAGTGTTTCTTAAGGGACAGAGGGGAGCCCAATATCTCCGGCAGATTGTAAAAGGAGAATAACATCACCCAAATTCTTGCGTGATTTCTTCTGGGAGTGACAGTTTTTGATCTGCTTTTGTTTCAATAAATGTTAAATACGACCGTGTCTGTTGTTGTTTGTTTTTATTTTTTTGCTAGTAGTTTGCCACATTTGTCTCGAGTTCTACATCATCCTCCTCCCGTACTGTAAGACCGTTTCCGCCTTATACCGTAGAAGATCTGATATTTGTCTTCTTGTGCTAATTCAGTTCCTAAACCTATTTCTTTTCTTATGTTGTATCTCTAGTCCCTGTATCCTTTCCAATAATTCTTTTATTTGTTCTTCTCTAGCCTTTTTCACTCGGGAGCCATGTTTAATTTAAATACCTCGGATTACCGATTTATGGGCCTCCCATACTATTCCCGGGTCGCTTTCTTCATTATAATTTATCTGAAAATACCAAGTGATTTCTTTAATCAAATCTTCCAGAATTTGGGGGGACTGTAGTAAGCTTTCGTTTAAGCCAATCACAGTCCTGCTAGCCCCACCCACCATCTGTGATTGAGAAAAACCCAATCAGGTGACAGTTTGTGGAATTACTACTGAGCTTCTGGGAACTTTGATGAAATGATTCCTGAACCTTTGCGTCACTTACCACTGAACCCCTGCACACTGTGTCCTTTTAAGCCACAGCTAGTATTCAGAGCAATGAAAATGACACCCAACTTTTGCTGCAGAGCGCCACACTTTTTCTCAGTTGCGGGGGCCCAACTTATGATCTTGCATGCAGGCCCACTGCTTTTCTAAAAAATGCCCCTGACCTCATCATTGTGCATCCATTCCAGGTGCTTGTATGTGACATCACATACAAGCACGTGGGCTGGATGCAAGAGGTGGATCAGCAGGATGAGTGTGCCAGGACAGGTAGATGTCTCATAGCTGCTTCCTTTCACCACCCTGCATATCATAGTTGAGAAGAGGGTACAGCGGTGGAGCAGATGAGCTGGGGGAGGATTAGAGGTGGGACAGAATAGCAGGAGGGTACAGCGGTGGAGCATATGTGCAGGGGTGGAAGAGATGAGAAGGTGGTTCAGCAGTGGGACAGAAGAGCAGGGGAGTACAGTGATGGGGTGGTTGAGCATGGGGTTACAGTGGTAGGACAGATGAGCAGGGGGGGTTCAGTGTTGGGCCACATGAGCAGGGGGTTACAGTGGTGGGAGAGATAAGCAGGGGGGTTTAGTGTTGGGGCAGATAAGAAGGGGGTTCAGTGGTGGGATAGAAAAGCAGGGGGGTAGAGCAGTGGGGCAGATGTGAACGGGTGTGATGGCGGTACATTGGTGGGGCAGATGAGAAAGGGGTTACAATGGTGGGGTAGAAGAGCAGGGGGTACAGAGGTGAAACAGATGTGCTGGCGGTACATTGGTGGGGCAGATGAGAAAGGGGGTTAAAGTGGTGGGGCAGATGAGCAGATTGGTTCAGTGTTAGGACAGATGAGAAGGTGAATCGGCGGTGGGACAGAAGAGCATGGGGATACAGCGGTGGAGCAGATGTGCAGGGAGGTACAGTGGCGGGGCAGATGAGAAAAGGGGTACATTGATGGGGGCAGATGAACAGGGGATTACAGTGGTGGGGCAGATGTGCAGGGGGTTACAGTGGTGGGACAGATGAGCAGGGGGTACAGAGGTGTGGCATATGTGCAGGAGGTACAGTGGTGGGAGAGATGAGAAAGGGGTTCAGGGGTGGGACAGAAGAGCAGGGGGGTTCGGTGTTGAGAAAGAAGAGTGGGGGGGTTCAGCCGTGCGACAGAAGAGCAGGGGGTAAAGTGGTGGGGCAGATGTGCAGGAGGTACAGCGGTGGGAGGGATCAGAAGGGGGTTCAGGGGTGCAGTGTTGGGCCAGATGAGAAGGGGTTTACAGTGGTGGGAAAGATGAGCATGGGGGTTCAGTGTTGGAGCAGATGAGAAAGGTGTTCAGCGGTGGGACAGAAAAGCATGGGGCTACAGCGGCCAGATGAGCAGGGGGTACAGAGGTGGGGCAGATGGGCAGGGGGGTACAGTGGCGGGGCAGAGGAGAAAGGAGGTACATTGGTGGGACAGATGAACCGGGGGTTACAGTAGTGGGGCAGAGGAGCAAGGGGGGTACAAAGGTGGGGCAGATGTGCAGAGGAGAAAAGAGGTACATCTGTGGGACACATAAGCAGGGGGTTACAGTGGTGGGGCAAAAAAGCAGTGGGACAGATGTGCAGGGGGGGTACAGTGGCGGGGCAGAGGAGAAAGGAGGTACATTGGTGGGACAGATGAGTAGGGGGTTACAGCGGTGGGGCAGAGGAGCAAAGAGGGTACAAAGGTGGGGCAGATGTGCAGAGGAGAAAAGAGGTACATGTGTGGGACACATAAGCAGGGGAAACAGAGGTGGGGCAGATTAGAAAGGGGGTTTCAGTAGTGGGGCAGATAGGTTCAGTGTTAGGACAGACGAGAAGGTGGCTTAGCGGTGAAACAGAAGAGCATGGGGGTACATCAGATGTGCAGGAAAATACATTGGTGGGGCAGAAGAGCAGGGGGTTACAGTGGTGGGGCAGATGTGCAGGGGGGTACAGTGATGGGGCAGATGTACAGTGATGGGGCAGATGTGCAGGAGGGGGGTACAGTGGTGGGACAGATAAGCAGGGGGGTACAGTGGTGAAACAGATTTGCTGGGGGGGGCAGTGATCTGAGGTTTGAAGGTGCATGAATTGAGGCTGATATATAAGGACTGGAGTTGCAGGAAGTAGTTTAAAGCATTTACTTTATAAAAAATAGTTTTTGTGATTGAGACAAATGACGTCTACAGCGCGGACCTGAAAATCCAGGAGGCCGTCAATAGACGTCCTCCCCTTCGCGCGCTCCCCGCGCGCCCCTGCAGGGCGCATGCTGTGATTGCCCGAGTCACTGAGACTCGGGTGATCACCGATCCAAGTAAGGGGCCGATCCCGACCCCTTACCACGTGATCAACTGTTAGCCAATGACAGCTGATCACGTGATGTAAACAAAGAATCGGTAATCGTTTTTTTTTTCTCACGCTGATAGAAAAAAAAGCCGATCACCGGCTTGTACACAAGGGACATTGGTCCCGAAGAGGAAGGAGGCAGATGTGCCTCATCATTGCCCATAAATACCTCCTGCCAGTGCCACCTGCCAGTGCCCACAGTGCCACCTATCAATGCCCACAAGTGCCACCTATCAATGCCCACCAGTGATGCCAATCAGTGCCACCTAGCAGTGTAACCTACCAGTGCCCATCACTGCCACACATCAGTGCCCATCACTGCCAGAGTTTGTACACTTTTGCAGAAAAAGTTAATCCACTATATAATCTTTTGAGGAATAAAGGTAATATAGTTGACCAATGGGGTCCAAATGAGAAAAATGCTGATGAAGTGTTGAAAAAAGATTTTCAGAATGCTCCAGCATTAAGTACATTAGAGGTTTGTTCTGAAGCATCTTTTGTTTTGAAATCATGTATCTGAGAATGCCATCTCAGTAACGTCTCAATTACAAGAAGGTAAGGAGAAAATAATTGCCTATTTCTCCAGAGTTTTATCATTTTTGGAAAAAACTTTTGAGCCAGGCGTAAGGCAACTGCTAAGTGTTTACTATGCAATTAAAGCTACAGAGAGCATAGTGAAATCAAACAAAATCATTGTACAGACATCTAAATGCTCACTAAAAGGTATTTTTGAGGAAGGTAGTTTTAGAGAAGTTAGGAAAAAATATCCTCCTATGGTTCAGAGCTTTATTACCCATACACATTGTGACAGCAGGAAGGTAAAGTCACCTGGTTGCATCCAGGGGGGTAGATATATTTCGCCCAGATTCAGGCTTTACGCCGACTTATACAGCTAGGTGGAGAGTTGTATAAGCCCAGCTGAGACTAGTGGGCTCATTGATGACTCATACCTCTAGGGAGAGGGCTGGGCGTCGTGCAGACAGGGAGTTGATGAGGCCAGCTGAAGCTTGTCAGCTCATTTAGGCCTCTATAAAAAACTCCCAGATTCATTAGGTGTTAGCTCATGCCTGGAAGCAGACCTGTGTGGACTGTCTAGGGAGAGTGAACCCCTGTGCGGTGAGAGAAAGCCTGTGTGGCTATATTTTGCTTGGACATTTAAAACCAGGGACTAGGACAGCACTAGGCTGATCCCAGTCGTTAGTTAGGAAACCTGTAAGTTTAGTCAGAGGTCAAGTTGACCAGGATTTATTTTGTTTATGTTTTTTTTGCCTTGCTGTGTTTTTGTCACTGTAAATAGAAAATAAACCGCACCTTTTTGATTTTGAAAACCACAACCTCCGTCTGCTGGGCCTGTTTTTGGGTGGGGAGCCCATCCCGGGGGTCACACATACCCGCTGCCGAGCTAACCCCCTCACAGTTGGTGGAGAACCAGTGGCAGTTTTTTTTTAAGCCAGTATGGAGGAGATACTGAAACAGCTGGCTCTAGCAAATGCCAATCAACAGCAGACAAATGCAGGTTTGCAAAGGAGCCTTGCAGCCCAGCAGCAAGCTCATCAACAGAGCCTTGCAACTTTACAACAGAGTCTGGAGGCTCAGCAACAAGCCCAACAGCAATCTGAGGCCCGCTTCATAGACCTGTTGCAGAAGCAAGAGCAGAGACTACAACAACAGATGGAAGCAGTAATGCAGCAACGTCCGCAGACCAGTGAGGAAAGCCGTCCCACTAATACCGCGTCCTTTGGGGTGAGTCGTTTATTGACAAAAATGACTGGAGAGGATGATCCAGAGGTATTTTTGACCACATTTGAAAGAACCGCTGAAAGAGAAAAGTGGCCTGAGGAGCAGTGGGCTGGACTAGTGGCTCCTCTGTTAACTGGTGAATCGCAGAAAGCTTACTATGACCTAGAGCCTAACCAAGCAAAAGACTATGTGATGCTAAAAGCTGAAATATTGGCAAGGCTGGGTGTCACCCTGGCTGTCCGGGCTCAGCGTGTGCATAACTGGACTTTCCAGCTTGGAAAACCCCCCAGGTCTCAAATGTATGATCTCATTCACCTGAGCAGAAAGTGGCTACAGCCAGAGACTTTGTCCGCACCAAAGATTGTGGAACGTGTTGTAATGGATCGGTTTTTGAGAGCTCTTCCTACTGCCATCCAAAAGTGGGTAAGCCATGGAGACCCAGAGACGGCCGATGGTCTTGTGGATCGTGTGGAGAAATACTTGGCTACAGAGAACCTGACGGCCTCTTCCAGAGACACTCGGACTTTCCACCCTAAGACCAGACCATCCCCAGGGGCGGATAAGATGATTCCAAGGGGTAAGGGTGGAGAGAGTGAGAGGGTGGGAGCTCTACCCCGGGTTTGGCGAGAACAGCCTGGGAAATCAGCGGCTCAAGAGGCGGCAAGAAGGATCGTTTGCTACCGCTGCCGGCAAGCGGGACATATTGCAGCAAATTGCCCGGTTTTGGAGGAACCCATGCAGTGTGACTTTCTGACGGGCAGACGTCAGTCGCTGTGTGCGACAGTCGCATGCACTGCCATTCGGGGAACTGAGAAACATTTATGCAAAATGTGTATTAATGGTAGAAATGTTGTGGTATTGCTGGATTCAGGTAGCCTTGTGACCCTGATAAAGGCTGAGTTAGTTAAAACAGAGGTCTCTGGGAATAGCAAGGTAGCCGTTATTTGTGTGCATGGGGACACCCGAGAGTATCCAGTGACTACAGTGTGTTTCGAGACCCCCAAAGGTACCCTCTCTCATCCAGTGGGCTTAGTATCTCAGTTACCGCATGACGCCATTGTGGGAAGGGATTTTCCGAAGTTCTGGGAACTGTGGGATGATCCTGAGCCCCCCACTGGTGCCCCTATGTACCAGGAATGTGATAGCCAGAACTCCCCTGAGAGTGGTGAGGACTCTCCGGAATTTCCCTTGTCAGTATTGGCAGGGGAGACTCAAGAAACTGGAGAGGAGCCCACCTCCTCAGACGAAAACCTACCGTCTGTGGAGTTTTCTGATCTTGAGGTTCACAGGGAAAACTTTGCCACAGAACAGTTGAAAGACCCCGCCCTAATAAAGGCACGGGAAAACGTAGTGAAAATAGATGGCGAGTTAGTGAACCCAGATAATACCGGCACTTACCCATACTTCAGCGTAGAGAAGGACCTACTGTATCGGGTGGCAAAAAGGGCAGAAGAAACCGTTGAGCAGCTTGTGGTGCCCAAACCTTACAGGAAGTTGGTGTTGGAGTTGGCCCATGGGCACATTCTTGGAGGTCATCTGGGGACAGAGAAAACCCGAGAGAGGGTATTACAGAGATTCTATTGGCCTGGGGTGATGAAGGACATAGAAAATTATTGTTCCTCCTGCCCTGTGTGTCAGAGGTCGGCCCCGATGCCACATTTCCGTAGCCCGCTGGTCCCTCTACCCATCATTGAGGTCCCGTTTGAGAGAATCGCAATGGATTTGGTAGGTCCTATAATCAAGTCCGCTAGGGGGCACCAGTACATATTGGTTATAATGGACTATGCCACCCGTTATCCAGAAGCGATCCCTCTCAGAAATACCTCGGCCAAAACCATAGCCAAAGAGCTATCTCTTGTTTTTAGCCGGGTGGGTATTTGTAAAGAACTGCTTACGGACCAAGGTACACCCTTTATGTCCCGGGTTATGAAAGAGCTGTGTAAATTGTTCAAAGTGACGCAATTGCGTACATCTGTGTATCACCCCCAAACCGATGGGCTGGTTGAAAGATTCAACAAAACCCTAAAACAAATGTTGAAGAAAGTGGTGGATAGAGATGGAAGGGATTGGGACTGTCTACTTCCTTATTTGATGTTTGCTATTAGGGAGGTGCCCCAATCCTCTACGGGATTCTCCCCCTTTGAGTTACTGTATGGGAGACACCCAAGAGGGCTGTTGGATATTGCCAAGGAAACTTGGGAAAGTGAGAGTTCTCCCCACAGGAGTGTGATTGAGCATGTCGCCCTGATGCAAGATCGAATTGCACAGGTAATGCCCATCGTGAAGGAACATTTGGCCCAAGCGCAGTTGGCACAGCAGAGAGTGTACAACCGTGGAGCCAAGACCCGTACCTTTTCCCCGGGGGATAGGATATTGGTACTTGTCCCTACGGTTGAAAGTAAATTCCTTGCCAAATGGCAAGGCCCCTACGAGATAATGGAAAAAGTGAGCGAAGTGAATTACAAGGTCAGACAACCAGGAAGGCGAAAGCCCGAACAGATCTATCACGTTAATCTGTTGAAAGCCTGGAGGGATAGAGAGTCCCTAGTCGCAGACACTTGGTCACCAGCTCAAACTGGTTGCGTGATTCCTGAGGTTGGAATCGCAGCCACCTTGTCACAACCCCAACAACAGGAGGTTAAGGAGTTTGTGCTTCGCAACAAGGAGGTATTCTCTGAGCTGCCGGGACAAACATCTGGGGTAGAGCATGACATTATTACCCCGCCCGGTGAAAGGGTGAAGTTAAAACCCTATCGGATCCCAGAGGCCCGACGGGAGGCAATACGGGAGGAAGTACAGAAAATGCTGAACTTAGGGGTGATAGAGGAGTCCCAAAGTGATTGGTCTAGTCCCATTGTGTTGGTGCCTAAACCGGATGGGAGCTGGCGATTTTGTAACGATTTTCGTCAGTTGAACAAAGTTACAAAATTTGACACCTACCCCATGCCACGTATAGATGAGTTGATCGACCGGCTGGGAACAGCCCGATACATGACGACTCTTGACCTCACAAAAGGGTATTGGCAAATCCCCCTGGCCAAGTCGGCCAAAGAGAAAACCGCATTTGTAACCCCAGACGGGGCGTTCCAATATAAAAGAATGCCGTTCGGGTTACAGAATGCGCCGGCCACATTCCAGCGGAAAATGGACCAGATGCTGAGGCCCCATCGGAAGTATGCTGCGGCTTACCTGGATGATGTAATTGTCCATAGCACAGATTGGGCCTCACATCTGCCAAAAGTGCAAGCAGTCCTGGACTCTGTTCGGGAAGCAGGGTTTACGGCTAACCCCAAGAAGTGTACCATTGGGCAGGAGGAGGCCAAATATCTTGGGTACACCATTGGGAGGGGAGTAATAAAACCCCAACTCAACAAAGTCGAGGCCATCCAGAGTTGGCCACGTCCCAACAGCAAGAAGCAGGTACGAGCCTTTCTGGGAATCGCTGGGTATTATCGGCGATTCATTCCCCACTTTGCTTCTAAGGCTGTGCCCCTAACCAACCTGACGAAGGGGAAAGGGTCGGTCATGATTAAATGGACCCCCGAGGCTGAGGCAGCATTCCAGTTCTTGAAACAAGCCTTATGTAGCCAGCCAGTGTTGTACTCACCCGACTTCTCTAGAGACTTTGTCGTACAAAGTGATGCGTCAGATGTGGGGTTAGGAGCAGTATTGTCCCAGGTCTGGAACGGGGAAGAGCACCCAGTCATTTACCTCAGCAGGAAGTTGAAGTCCCATGAGGTAAATTACGCCACCGTTGAAAAGGAGTGTTTAGCGGTGAAGTGGGCTCTAGATTCCCTTCGGTACTACCTGCTAGGTAGGCACTTTGACATGGTTACGGATCACGCTCCGTTAAAGTGGATGGCTCAAAACAAGGAAACAAATAGAAGAGTGAATAGGTGGTTCCTGGCCCTCCAGGAATTCAACTTCACAGTAAAGCATCGCCCTGGCGTTCAAATGGGGAATGTGGATGCTTTGTCTCGAGTACATGAATGCCTGATTGCTGGTGTTCCAACCCCGAGGTTAAAACAAGAGGGGGGGGTATGTGACAGCAGGAAGGTAAAGTCACCTGGTTGCATCCAGGGGGGTAGATATATTTCGCCCAGATTCAGTCTTTACGCCGACTTATACAGCTAGGTGGAGAGTTGTATAAGCCCAGCTGAGACTAGTGGGCTCATTGATGACTCATACCTCTAGGGAGAGGGCTGGGCGTCGTGCAGACAGGGAGTTGATGAGGCCAGCTGAAGCTTGTCAGCTCATTTAGGCCTCTATAAAAAACTCCCAGATTCATTAGGTGTTAGCTCATGCCTGGAAGCAGACCTGTGTGGACTGTCTAGGGAGAGTGAACCCCTGTGCGGTGAGAGAAAGCCTGTGTGGCTATATTTTGCTTGGACATTTAAAACCAGGGACTAGGACAGCACTAGGCTGATCCCAGTCGTTAGTTAGGAAACCTGTAAGTTTAGTCAGAGGTCAAGTTGACCAGGATTTATTTTGTTTATGTTTTTTTTGCCTTGCTGTGTTTTTGTCACTGTAAATAGAAAATAAACCGCACCTTTTTGATTTTGAAAACCACAACCTCCGTCTGCTGGGCCTGTTTTTGGGTGGGGAGCCCATCCCGGGGGTCACACATACCCGCTGCCGAGCTAACCCCCTCACAACATTTAGATAGATGGGAATGGAAGACATCTTCAGGAATGTACACCAGCACATGTTTATACAGCTGTATCTGGGAAGTATTTATCTCAGGTTTCTGAGACATTGAACCAGTACTTGTTACTGCAGAACAGTCTAACACTAGAATAAGAACTTCAACACAGAATACAGTTACGCATATTTCTAATCATTTAGAGATGAGAACAAAGGCATAGTCCATTGTCATCTCTGGGGTGATATGAAACCTTACTTTGTTTATTAAAACAGGGTTTTATATCATGACCAAAAGGAGGTATTGCATCCTGTCGTACCTAAAACTTCACAGTACATATGTTTTATAGTTTAGGTCATTTTAGACAGGATAAGGACAGTACATAGTCATACAGAAGTTCTCTTTGAAGGAAAATATAAGATAGTATTATTTCACATATAGTTTTAACAAATTCACAAAGTTATTGTCCCGTAATGTTTTAACATTTGCTGAAAAAAATAGAAAAATGTACAAGAATTAATGTAAATATTTTATTCCTGAGTAATGATACCGCCTCTCTTTTACAGATATGGCATCTAAAATCAAACAAATATGGAGGATAACAAGCTTTAGCTGACATGCTAACATAAGGAAGGTGGACGGGTGACCCCGGGAACGGAGCGGAGGAGGAGCATACGGCTACCTGAGGAACAAGTTACCCACTCTACCTGCCTCTGACCCCTGCAGGGGTTTCTACTTCTGGTGAGTGGGGAACCATAAGGGGGAGCACAAGTGTCACCTAAAGTCTGTCAGCAACCAAGGATACCCACAAAAGTCACAAGTTTTCAACTGAATTTATTATAAGAAGTTTATTGCTCATTATTTACTGTCATTTTGAACTGGGCTTAAGATATCCAAAACTGTATACCTATTGCCACATTGACCACGGAAAGTTATTTTGACATACAGGCAGAGAATCCATCTGCCAGTTCGTCACACTGACTGCCTATGCTGTGTGCAACACAGCTGTCTCTCTCATTCCTTTTTTAGTTGGATTTATGAATTTCTATTACCAGTGCACTTCCCCTGGTGGCAGCTTCTGAATGTGTCACTGTGATTGCTTTAATAATTTTGGATTTAATTTATAATTAGGCACTACTGGCCTGTTAGGCTGCACATTAGTTATTTATCACTTCCTTAGGTGGGCAGCCCCCACTAAGGAGCTCATTATTGGAGTATTATTTTGCACATTTTATTTATTATAGTTTGGTCATAAGGTCACCATACCTGGAGGACGTTCCTTCTCTGGGGGGACACCTCCAAGTGACACCTTTAAGCATTGCTGCTTTGCACATCACGGTTTTGCACAGCACACAGTCACTTTATCACAGGAAGTATAAGATTATCACTACCAATCAATTACACTTGGGGGCTGATTTACGAACCGTTTGCGCCATGAGTATCGGAGCATCGGCGTGCGCAACGGCAGTTTTGGTATTTACTAAACATTTGCGCTGGTAATGCAGTGCTATTCCCCATTTACTATAGTGTTCTCGGCGCACGGGAGGAGCAGCTCAGTGCGCCACTATGGACATGGCGCACGGCATCTTCAAATCAAAATTATAAGAAGCTGGAAGTGCCAATATTGTGCGGTGATGTGAGGAATTATAGTGACAACTGCCCAAGTAACAAATATGCCCAAAATAGAATGAGAAAGTAACTTTTTCTGAACCAGCCTGCTGCACCTGCAATTAAGTTTTTAACTGCGAGAGGTCTTTTTGTGCACTGCCCAGCATTTGCGCTCGTTCAAATGCGCCGGTTCACTGCACCGGCAAAATCTTAGTAAATGTCAAGTCATGTAAATGCATTTGCATAAGTTGAACAGGCGCACCTCTAACTTGCCATTATATAACAGTCTCTGCACAAAATGACATTTCTAAAAGAAAAAAAAAGTCATTTAAAAGCACTCACGGCTATAATGAATTGCCGGTTCCCGTCAATACAGGGAAAAGTCATTGAAAGTCTTTAAAAAATATGCGTGGGGGTCCCCCCAAATTCAATTACCAGGCCCTTCAGGTCTGGTATGGATATTAAGAGGAACTCCTCGCCAAATAAAAAAAAAATGGCGTGGGGGTCCCCCTCAAAATCCTTACCAGGCCCTTCAGGTCTGGTATGGATTTTAAGAGGAACCCCCACGCCAAACTTAAAAAAAATGGCGTGGGGGTCCCCCTAAAAATCCACCCCAGACCCTTATCCGAGCGCGCAACCTGGCAGGCCGCAGGAAAAGAGGGGGGACGAGAGAGCGGCCCCCCTCACTCCTGAACCATACCAGGCCACATGCCCTCAACAAATGTACCCCTTCCAATTTCACAAAAAAAGTGTCAAAAATGTTACAAATGACAATAGCCGGTTTTTGACAATTCCTTTATCAATGTATTCTCCTTTCCCCGCTTCTTCTTCCATCTTCTTCTTTTCTCCATTCGGGTTTCTTCCTCCAGCTTGTTCTTCCTCTTCATCTTCCTCTTCCTTCTTCCTTCGGTGTTCTCGTCCGCATCTTGCTCCGGCTTCTTGTTCCCCGATTTTGTTCTCCGGACGATCCGCTTGCATTAGAGGTTCCCGCTGTGTGACGCTTCTGTTCTTCTGACAGTTCTCCTCCACCCGGTGACCCCGCCCCCCCTCTGACACCACGTGGAAAGCCATAGGGCAGTCCCCGTGAAGTCCATGTGCGTCAGAGGGGGGCGGGGTCACCGGGTGGCCCCGGACTCAGAGGAGAACTGTCAGAAGAACAGACGCGTCACACAGCGGGAACCTCCAATGCAAGCGGATCGTCCGGGGAACAAGAAGCCAGAGCAAGATGCGAACGCGAACACCGAAGGAAGGAAGATGAAGAGGAAGAACAAGATGGAGGAAGAAACCCGAATGGAGAAAAGAAGAAGATGGAAGAAGAAGCGGGGAAAGGAGAATACATTAATAAAGGAATTGTCATTTTTGACACTTTTTTTTGTGAAATGGTAGGGGTACATTTGTACCTCATTACCATTTCACACAGGGGAGGCGGGATCTGGGGGTCCCCTTCGTTAAAGGGGGCTTCCAGATTCCGATAAGCCCCCTGCCCGCAGACCCCCACAACCACCGGGCAAGGGTTGTGGGGATGAGGCCCTTGTCCCCATCAACATGGGGACATGGTGCTTTGGGGTTCAGACAGGTGCATCAGAGAGAATCTCCTCCAGGTCTCATTAGTGTACACTTTTCCTGTATTTTTTGCGGTGGCGGTTAATGATGGGATGTGGGGTTCCAGCACTTTGTACCCCTGGACCCCTTTACATTACACAGCACCCTGAACCCCTTTACTTTACATAGCACCGCACCTCTGGACCCTTTTACATTACACAGCACCCTGTACCTCTGGACCCCTTTACATTACATAGCCCCCCACAGTTTGTTACACAGACACCCCCCTAACAATTCTGGACCCCCTGCATGTTACACAGACCTCCCTACAGTGCAGACCCCCTCCCTACAGTGCAGACCCCCTCCCTACAGTGCAGACCCCCTCCCTACAGTGCAGACCCCCTCCCTACAGTGCAGACCCCCTCCCTACAGTGCAGACCCCCTCCCTACAGTGCAGACCCCCTCCCTACAGTGCAGACCCCCTCCCTACAGTGCAGACCCCCCCTACAATACAGAATCCCCCCCTACAATACAGAATCCCCCCCCACATTTCATACCCGCCTGCAATACAGAACCCCCCCTACATTTCAGACCACCCTTCAATATAGAACCCCCCTACATTACAGACCCCCCTTCAATACAGACCCCCCCTACAATACAGACCCCCCTACATTTCAGACCCTCCTAAAATACAGAACCCCCCCTTACATTTCAGCCCCCCCCTACAATACAGAACCGCCCTTCATTTCAGACCCCCCTACAATACAAACCCCCCCCTACATTTCAGACCACCCTTCAATATAGGACCCCCCTACAATACAGACCCCCCCCTTACATTACAGACCCCCCCCTTACATTACAGACCCCCCCCTTACATTACAGACCCCCCCTTACATTACAGACCCCCCCTTACATTACAGACCCCCCCTTACATTACAGACCCCCCCCTTACATTACAGACCCCCCCCCTTACATTACAGACCCCCCCTTACATTACAGACCCCCCCTTACATTACAGACCCCCCCTTACATTTCAAACCCCCTCTACAATACAGAACCCCTCTACAATACAGAACCCCCCCTACATTTCAGACCCCCCTACAATCAGTGACATCACTAGGGTTGGTGTCGCCTGGTGCTGCAAAACATGGTGTCACCCCCCTCTCGTCTATCCTGCCCTGCAGGCAGCGCACGGTCACGAGGCGCACCCCCAAATGACCCCTGTAATTTAAAGTATAGGGTGATATTGGGACGGCTGGGGCGATATAGGGCAGGTTGGGGTGGCATAGGGCAGGTTGGGGTGGTATAGGGCAGTTTGCGGTGGTATAGGGCAGGTTGGGGTGGTATATGGCAGGCTGGGTGGCATAGGGCAGGTTGAGGTGATATAGGGCAGGTTGAGGTGATATAGGGCAGGGTGCTGTGGCATAGGTCAGGTTGGGGTGGCATAGGGCAGGTTGGGGTGGCGTAGGGCAGGTTGGGGTGGCGTAGGGCAGGTTGGGGTGGCGTAGGGCAGGTTGGGGTGGCGTAGGGCAGGTTGGGGTGGCGTAGGGCAGGTTGCGGTGGCATAGGGCAGGTTGCGGTGGCATAGGGCAGGTTGCGGTGGCATAGGGCAGGTTGCGGTGGCATAGGGCAGGTTGCGGTGGCATAGGGCAGGTTGCGGTGGCATAGGGCAGGTTGCGGTGGCATAGGGCAGGTTGCGGTGGCATAGGGCAGGTTGCGGTGGCATAGGGCAGGTTGCGGTGGCATAGGGCAGGTTGCGGTGGCATAGGGCAGGTTGCGGTGGCATAGGGCAGGTTGCGGTGGCATAGGGCAGGTTGCGGTGGCATAGGGCAGGTTAGGGTGGCATAGGGCAGGCTGGGGTGGTATGGTGCCAGGTTAGGACTCCATGTAGTGACATGTGCAGCAGTGCAGTAACTTGCAGCATGCCTGGAGATGAAGACACTCTGGCTGCTGTGTCCTCGTTTCTTTCTCCTTCAGCTGTGGGATCAGCCAGATTGAACGAGTCTGTGGGAGGAGTGGAGGGGCAGCCACACCCCCAGCTCCGCCCACCAACTCCGGCTGCCTCCGGAGACATTGTAGATCCCTGAGGGATGGGGACTCTGGGGGGAGACATGACATGCGATCCGGCGGCCCGTGGCCGCACGCACCACCGGGCATATGCCCGGTATACCCTATGGCCAGTCCGGGCCTGGCAGTATGTACAGGAGAGGAGTGTGGAGGGTATGACAGTGAGCAGTATGTACAGGAGAGGAGTGTGGAGGGTACGACAGTGGGCACTATGTACAGGAGAGAAGTGTATGACAGCGGGCACTATGTACAGGAGAGGAGTGTGTAGGGTATGACAGCGAGCACTATGTATAGGAGAGAAGTGTGGAGGGTATGACAGTGGGCACTATGTACAGGTGAGGAGGATGAAGGAATCTGGGAAGGAAAAATGTAAAAGTTTGTGGAAGGATGTTTAGGGACTGCATAGTGGTTAAGCGGGCCATACATGGATTGAAATTAAGCCAATTAAGCAGAGACCAGCCATAGTTGATCTATGTATGGGCTAGCTGGTTTTACACAAGTCAATCTATTAACCGACTTGAGTACACCCAGCCTGTCAGGTTTTTCCCAAAACAATCAGTGCTGCCAGCTATAGTTAGCAACACTGATCATTGTATTCACTGGCAGAACACAATAACACTGCAGGAGTGATTCCCCCATCCACAGGTGAGCAGGTGAGAGGGTGTGTGGGGACAGGCTGGGGAGAGATACTAGTCAGTGGCTGGGAAGGCACTGGTTAGTATCAGAGCCATATACACACAGGTTCATAGGTGTATTGCATTAGGGTGTGCACCCCAAAGCTCAAACACATACTATCAATCACTCACGAAAAAAGGGAAGGGGCCAGTAAGTTACATATTTACTGACCCCTTCCTCCACTCATCCTAAAACATCGCTGCAGCAGCAGCCGGAGGGAGAGGAGAGTAAGGAAGCCAGAAGTGCTGCGGGGGGGAAGGAGAGGATAGCCAGGGCAGTAGGGGGGAGTCTTTGCTGCACAGGGAGATTAGGGTGTGCCTGGGCACACCTGGCACACCCTGTGCGCACGCCTATGCACAGGTTACATACGCCACGATCGTTGGAGTGAGAGCAATCATTCTTCTAGCACTGGACCTCCTCTGTAACTCTAAACATGTAACCTGTAAAAAAATTAAAGCATCGCTTAGTATACAAAAAAAAAATCGTGCTAACTTTAGTGTTTTTTTTTTTTTATGAATGAAACAGTTTCTTTCAAAAAAAAAAAAAACACGTTTGAAAAATTGCTGCGCAAATACAATGTAAAAAAAATTGCAAAGACCACCATTTTATTCCATAGGGTGTCTGCTAAAACAATATATATAATATTTGGGGGTTCTGAGTAAATTTCTAGCAAAAAAAATTATGATTTTTACATGTAGGAGAGAAGTGCCAGAATTAGCCTGGGTGGCAAGGGGTTAATTACCATAAGTAATATACAAATCATTATTATAAGCACTGTGAGCTCATCCGCTCACTTTAGGGTGGAGCTCCGCTTTAAGTTAAAATCAATATTTTCTCTTATCCATGGACTGACAAAGCGTGTCTTTACACTTTACACGTGGGTTATGTCCCTGCTTTCAGGAGAAGACCTAGGCAGAATGTTAAGCATACATTCTAAAAATCCAGAGCTGAACAGCCCCGCCCAGGGGGGCGGTCCCTCCGGACATAACCCTCCCACTGCAGTCAGCAGACCTCAGTTTTTTTCTGCCTAGCAGAAGGAGAAGACATGGCTCTCTCAGGAGCCAGTCTCCTGACCTATTTTTATTCCTTTTCTGGAATTCTTTTTTATTTTATTTTTGAGAATTTTCTATCAACTGTCGGCTGGGCAACAGGTTGGGTACAAGATATCCTCGTAGTCTTCCCTGTCTGACCATCGAGCGTGCTGATCCTCGCCTTGTGTGCGTGAGACTCAGTTCACAACATACCCCATGACTCCAGGGGTGGCCAGGTTTGCTTTCATGCTCCCACGGTCCTCTCAAGACTGAACAGTTCCTGACTGACTGTATCTTTCGCGGTGGACCGGGCCGACAGCTACTCAGTACTGCACTGTGATAGTCCTGTCAGAAACACACCAGTGGGTCCCTCAGGGGACGGGTAAGTAGTCTCTCCTGCCTGCAGGTGAGTACAAAAAGCTGTGTGTTTCTCTGTGGGGGATTTTCCCTGTCTCCCCCTGTATTTCATTGTCACTCTCTGTCACCATTGCTGTGCTGTGTGGGGTGCCTGGGGGTCACACTGTTCTTGGAGGGGCTCATGCTGGTCTGCAGATATGCTTGGGGCCTTATTTTGTGTGTTTTTGGGGCCTGAGCGCCGAGTGGCGCTGTGTGTGTGCTGTTTTTTCACTTTAGCTGCGTCATGGCGGCCATCTTGCCGCGGATCGCCTCAGTGAAGTGCGGCGGCCATTTTCTTGTAGCCCGCGCGCTCTTCAGCACTAGTTTTGGCCTCTAGCACTGCTGTAACAGCGCAAATCTCCTCATAATCTCCTCACAGCTCACCAGCGCTGACACAGCGCGGTACAGACAGCGGTCCCTGGTCCGGTTTGGTGAGTCCCCTGGGCGCCCCCTCCTCAGTCAGCACAGCCTGTGGGTGGACTTTTTATCTGAGGAGTCTCAGAGGGGGGCAATATGGAGTCTCTGTCACCAGCTTCCCCTAAATGTCAGTGGACAACAGGCAGTGCTTCAGCACCTGCGGTCCCTAGGGACCAGTTGTGGGCAGTCCTGGAATCATTTCTGACCAGGATGGGAGCTGTGTGCAAGCGCAAGGGAGCAAAGAAGCGCCCTCTCCCCACTTTACTTCATGAGGGCAGTGCGCTGATTCAGATATGGGCCTAGCCACTACCGCTCAGGACCCTAGTTCTGAATGTATTGGATGGTTTTGAACAGGACATTCCTTATGAGGAAAACTCCAGTTCTGAGTCAGTAAATGACAGGGCGCTTGTTAGTGTACTTATGACTGCGGCGAGGGACACTCTCAAGCTAAAATGCTGCGGATGCAGAACCTCAGGTGGATACAGTCTCCTTTGGTTCTTTTAAGGCCAGGCCTTCTAAAGAGGTTTTTCCATATGTACTTTCTTTGACCAGCTCATTGATAAGGTCTGGGAAAAGCCGCAGAAGAATTTTTTTATGGTCCCGCGGCGTTTGTCTATCAGATACCCCTTGAAGATGCCCTACTTAAAGAGTGGGCTTCTCCCCCAGTGGTCGACCCTCCAGTCGCCCGGTTGAACAAGGCCATCACTCTCCCAATGGAGGGGACTCCTGCATTGAGGACCCCACTGACAGGAGGTCAGAAGTGGTGAGCAGAGCCATGTTTACCTTGTTGGGATCCGTCCTATGGCCTGTGATAGCGGTGACCCTTGTGTCTTAACCACCTCCCTACTGGGCACTAAAACCCCCTTCCTGCCCAAGCCATTTTTCAGCTTTCAGCGCAGTCACACTTTGAATGACAATTGCGCGGTCGTGCGACGTGGCTCCCAAACTTTGTGTCCTTTTTTTCCCACAAATAGAATTTTTTTTTTGGTGGTATTTAACCACTTAACAACCACCTGCCGACAAATAACGTCGACAAGGTGGTTGCTTAACTCTGGGAGGACGTTATATAACGTCCTCCCAGAATCGCGCTCCCGCGCGCCCCCTGGGGCGCGCACACGGGAAACTCGGATCACGAATCGCGGTAAATCGCCGCCGATAGCGGCCGTTTACCACGTGATCGCTCCGTCAAATGACGGAGCAATCACTTGTAAACAGACCGGCGTCATTTGATGACGCCGGTTCCTCCCTCCCCTCTCTGTACCGATCGGTACAGTGTGAGAGGAGAGGGGAGGGAGCGGATGGCAGCAGCAGCACTGTGGGCTGGATCTGTGACAATTGCAGTCACAGATCCAGCCAGCCATCCATCCATCCCTGTTCAGCCATCCCTGGTGCAATACCCTGCCAATACTCTGCAATACACCCTACCAATACTCTGCAAAATACCCTGCCAATACCCTGGTGCAATACTCTGCAATACCCTGGCGCAATACTCTGCAATACCCTGGCGCAATACTCTGCAATACCCTGGCGCAATACTCTGCAATACCCTGGCGCAATACTCTGCAATACCCTGGCGCAATACTCTGCAATACCCTGGCGCAATACTCTGCAATACCCTGGCGCAATACTCTGCAATACCCTGGCGCAATGCTCTGCAATACCCTGCGCAATGCTCTGCAATACCCTGCGCAATGCTCTGCAATACCCTGCGCAATGCTCTGCAATACCCTGCGCAATGCTCTGCAATACCCTGCGCAATGCTCTGCAATACCCTGCGCAATGCTCTGCAATACCCTGCGCAATGCTCTGCAATACCCTGCGCAATGCTCTGCAATACCCTGCGCAATGCTCTGCAATACCCTGCGCAATGCTCTGCAATACCCTGCGCAATGCTCTGCAATACCCTGCGCAATGCTCTGCAATACCCTGCGCAATGCTCTGCAATACCCTGCGCAATGCTCTGCAATACCCTGCGCAATGCTCTGCAATACCCTGCGCAATGCTCTGCAATACCCTGCGCAATGCTCTGCAATACCCTGCGCAATGCTCTGCAATACCCTGCGCAATGCTCTGCAATACCCTGCGCAATGCTCTGCAAAACCCTCTGCAATACCCTGCGCAATACTCTGCAATACCCTGCGCAATACCCTGCGCAATACTCTGCAATACCCTGCGCAATACTCTGCAATACCCTGCAATACCCTGTGCAATACCCCGCAATACCCTGCCATAGTCCGCAATACTCCGCAATGCCCGGCAATACTCCGCAATGCCCACTTCCCGCCCGCCGGCCGTCATATGACGTCCTTGACTTTGTGCGGGGATATCTGAATGATGGGAGCAGCTACAGGCATCATTCAGATATTAGCTTTTTCAGCCGGCGATTCCCTACACCATAAGAACAATCATAGCGGCTGTTCCGCTGCTTGATCATTCTTACGGGAGGCGAGAGGGGATGTCCCCCCCTCCCGCTGCCCTCCGATGCTTCTACCGACTCACCGCTACGATCAAAGCCAAGATTGTTTTTTTTTTTTTTTTTTTTTTCAGGCTTCCCAGCCTAGAGGTGAGATGTGGGGTCTTATTGACCTCATATCTCATTGTAAAGAGGACCTGTCATGCCATATTCCTATTACAAGGGATGTTTACGTTCCTTGTAATAGGTATAAAAGTGATCAAAAAAATTTTTGGGGCGGAAAAACATGTCAAACTAAAATAAATAAAGTAAAATGAACAATAAAAAAAATATATTTTTTTTTTAAAGCGCCCCTGTCCCCGTGAGCTCGCATACAGAAGCGAACGCATACGTAAGTCCCGCCCACATATGAAAACTGTTTTCAAACCACACATGTGAGGTATCTCTGCGAACGTTAGAGCGAGAGCAATCATTTTGGCCCTAGACCTCCTCTGTAACTAAAATCATGTAACCAGTAAAAATATTTAAAGCGTCGCCTACGGGGATTTTTTTAAGTAGCGAAGTTTGGCGCCATTCCACGAGTGTGTGCAATTTTTAAGGGTGACATGTTAGGTATCTATTTACTCGGCGTAACTTCATCTTTCACATTATGCAAAAACATTGGGCTAACTTTACTGTTTTTTTTTTTTAAGCACAAAACATTTTTTTTCCGTAAAAAAACGCGTTAAAAAAATTGCTGCGCAAATATCGTGCGAGATAAAAAGTTGCAACAACCACCATTATATTCTCTAAGGTCTTTGCTAAAAAAACATATATAATGTTTTGGGGTTCTATGTAAGTTTCTAGCAAATACATGATGATTTTTACATGTAGGAGAGAAATGTCAGAATTGGCCTGGGTGCTCCAGAACGCCTGAAGGTGCTCCCTGCATGTTGGGCCTCTCTATGTGGCCACGCTGTGTAAAAGTCTCACACATGTGGTATCGCCATACTCGGGAGTAATAGCAGAATGTGTTTTGGGGTGTAATTTGTGGAATGCATATGCTGTGTGTGGGAAATAACCTGCTAATATGACAATTTTGTGAAAAAAAAAAGAGAAAAAAAAATCTTGATTTTGCAAAGAATTGTGGGAAAAAATGACAACTTCAAAAAACTCACAATGCCTCTTTCTGAATACCTTGGAATGTCTTCTTTCCAAAAAGGGGTCATTTGGGGGGTATTTGTACTTTTCTGGCATGTTAGGGTCTCAAGAAATCGGCCGTCAGTACTTCAGGTGTGATCAATTTTCAGATATTGGCACCATAGCTTGTGGACTCTATAACTTTCACAAAGACCAAATAATATCCACCAATTTGTACTTATTTTTTACCAAAGATATGTAGCAGTATAAATTTTGGCCAAAATTTATGAAGAAAAAATAGTAATTTGCAAAATTTTATAACAGAAACGAAAAAAAAATCATTTTTTTACAAAATTTTCAGTCTTTTTTCTCTTATAGCGCAAAAAATAAAAAACCCAACAGTGATTAAATACCACCAAAAGAAAGCTCTATTTGTGTGAAAAAAAGGACAAAAAATTCATATGGGTACAGTGTTGTATGACTGAGTAATTGTCATTCAAAATGTGAGAGCACCGAAAGCTGAAAATTGGTCTGGTTATTAAGGGGGTTTAAGTGCCCAGTGGTCAAGTGGTTAATCACCTCTGCGGTTTTTATTTTTTGCGCTATAAACAAAAGAAGAGCGTCCAGTTTGGAAAAAAAACACTATTTTTTTACTTTTTGCTATAATAAATACCCATTTTTTTTTCAATTAAAATTTTCCTCAGTTTAGGCCGATACGTATTCTACATATTTTTGGTATAAAAAAAAATCGCAATAAGCGCGTATTGATTGGTTTGCACAAAAGTTATAGCGTCTACAAAATAGGGGATAGTTTTATAGCATTTTTTTTTTTTTTTAGTAATGGCGGCGATCTGCGATTTTTATTGTGACTGCGATATTGTGGCGGACACATCGGACACTTTTGACACATTTTTGGTACCATTCACATTTATACAGCGACCCCTGCTATAAAAATGCATTGATTACTAGGCTTGTGCAATTCGTTTCGTAACGAATTGAAATTCGTCCGAATTTAGCAACTTTCGGACATTCGGAAGCATTCGAATTTCCGAACAAAGCAATTACGAATAAGACCGAATCCGAAATAAATTATACCGCAAATAGCGAATGCCCGAATGTCTTCGGCATAATTCGTTATGAAAAAGTTACGAATGTACGAATCCATACGAAGCACAATAACACTCGCTCTGCTCTCTGCTTCTCCCACACCGTGCTGAACTCCCTCTCAAAATGGTGTACAGGGGCGGAGGTTATAGCCGCATGTAAAAAACGAAAGTAAAATACGAGATTTTGAATCCATTCGAAGCACAATAACACTCTGCTCTGCTCTCTGCTTCTCCCTCACCGTGCTGAACCCTCTCAAAATGGTGTACAGGGGCGGAGCCTATAGCCGCATGTTAAAAACGAAAGTAAAATACGAGATTTCGAATCGTTACAAATAATCGCAATGTATTTAGAAAAGTACAAATCCATTCGAAGCACATTAGGCATAATAGGCAGCGTCGTTGTGAGAGAGACACGGAAAATTACGAATCAACGAACCCAAAAAAAGTTACGAAAGTAGGAGTTGTGTCCAGAATCAACGAAAAACAACGTACTCTACCGAAAGTACGAATTATAAAGCAACAAAAAATTCAACGAAAAATGTCGCTTGCAAAAATACGAATGAGTCCGAACACGAAAAATCCCGTCTAGCAAAATTACGAATGATTACGAATCAACAGGACCGGAAAGAAACGAACCGAAACTGAACGAATTTTTCCGTTGTGCACAAGTCTATTGATTACTGTATAAATGTGACTGGCAGGGAAGGGGTTAACCACTAGGGGGCGGGAACGGGTTAAATATGTTCCCTCAATGTGTTCTAACTGTGGGGGGAGGTGACTGACTGGGGGAGGTGACCGATGGTTGTCCCTATGTACAAGGGACACACCATCAGCCTCCTCTCCCTTACAGGACGTGGATCTGTGTGTTTACACACACAGATCCACTTTCCTGCTTGGTTCCCGGGCAATCGCGGGTGCCTGGCACGCGCACCGGGTCCTTGGTAACACGGCGGGCGCGCGCGATCCCCCTCCTTCTGAGGGACGTTCAGGAACGACCACTCAGAAGGAGAGAGCACCCGGCCGTATATGTACAGTGGCCGGGTGGGAAGTAGTTAAACACTTACAGGTTGGGCAAAAATGTTGCACCTAGCTGTACAGGAGCATAATCTTCCTCCAGACACAGTTGCTCTGGCCCACCAACTGGTTCAGGGCCTGGTTTATGTGTGCGACGCCACGTTGGACGCGGCCCCTTTAATATCCAGGGCCTCTGTCTCGGGGGTGGTATTGCGTCGTCTTATCTGGTTGAAATGCTGGTCTGCTGACCTAGCCTTAGGAAGCTCCTGACGGATCTACCATTTAAAGGTAGTAGACCTTTCGGTGCTGCTCTGGATGACATCGTCATGGATGTCACGGGAGGTAAAAGCACTCTTCTTCCTTAGACTAGCAAGGGTGAGGAGGCCCGCCGCAAACAGGGGCCTTCCTTTCCAGCAAAACGGTTTTTTCTTCGTCAGTCAGAGTCCACGGGTAGGCCCTCTCAGACTGACGGCAGTGCGGCTGGTGGGCACAAGTGCCCCTGGGTGCGTAAGCCAAACAAGCGGCTCCCAAGCCCGCCTCCGAGTGAAGTCTTGCCTCCGCCCGACTCTGGGGTGGGGGGACGCCTTCGCAGGTCACGAATCGGTGGACCTCCCAAATCTCCGACTGGTGGGTGTGCGAGGTGGTCACCACAGGATAGTATTCCGATCCTGGCCCCCAGACAGATTCTTTCTCTCGCATCTTCCTCTCCTTCCTACCTGTCGGGCAGCCCTCTTGGGGGCTGTACAGGATTTGATCAGGTCCGCAGTGATTGTGCCGGTTCCGTCACAGGAGAGTTTTCAGGGATTCTACTCCAATCTGTTTGTCGTCCCAAAAATAGGACGTGGTTCAACCTATTCTGGACCTCAAGGCCCTGAATGCCTTCGAGAAGGTGCAGAAATTCCGCATGGAATCCATTCGCACGGTGATCGCTACACTCCACCAAAGGGATTCTCTTCTGGCGTCCTTGGACTTCAAGGACGCCTACTTGCATGTGCCGATCTGCGCAAGTCACCAGAAGTTTCTGCGCTTTGCGATCAGCGAAGTCCACTATCGATTGTGGCTCTTCCTTTCGGCCTAGCCTCGGCACCAAGGGTGTTCACCAAGGTGCTTGCTCCAGTTCTAGCCTTCTGTTACAGCGAGGTATTGCTGTCGTGGGCTATCTGGACGATCTTCTGCTAAGAGCAGGAAGTGGCTCAGACTTAGAAGAAAGGTGACTATCGTCAATTAGACCCTCAGGGACTTCGGGTGGTTCCTGAACATTCAGGAGTCAGTCCTGGTCCCGACTCAGTGTCTGGAGTATCTAGTTCTGATTCTGGACTCCTTGGAGGCAAAGGTATCCTACCTCTGGAGAAGTTGCTGACACTTCAGTCTGCGGTGCGGGTGCTGACATCCCGAAAATGGTTGTCAATCCTTTTTTTGCATGAGAGTCCCAGGACTCGTGGTGGCCTCCTTCGCGGCCGTTCCGTATGCCCAATCACACACCAGGGCATTGCAGAAGGAGATCTTGTCCACCTGGGACAAATCCCCATTGTCCTTGGATCTTCAGATCCAGGTGAGTCACCTGGTCAGGGCGTCCCTGACATGGTGGTTGAGATCCTCGGCTCTCCGGTCCGGAAAGTCATTCCCCTCCCATCCAATGGATGGTACTCACGACGGACACCAGCCTGACGGGCTGAGGTGGAGTCTGGGGAGTCCTGTCGGCTCCAGGCCTTGGACTCCGGACGAGCCCGTTTACCAATCACTGTTCTGGAAATACGGGCCATCAGACTGGGTCTCCCCTCGGGTCGGAGAGATTACAGGGTCACTCCATCAGGATCCAGTCATACAACGCCAAGGCGGTGGCGTATGTAAACCATCAAGGGGGGACTCGGAGCTCAGCTGCGGCTTCCGAGGTAGTCCGTATCCGGAAGTGGGCCGGAAGAAACGTGCCGGCTCTGTAGGCCATTTACATTCTGGGCATAGACAATGGGCAGGCGGACTATCTGAGTCGCCAATCGCCAGACGCCAGACCAAGAAGAGTGGTCCTTGCATATTTCAACCCCTTTGCCGATGGTGGGGCATGCCGGAGGTGGACCTGAGGGCCTCTCGACTCAATCGCAAGGGTCAAGGTTGTGGCCAGATCCAGGGATCCTCGGGCGATGCCTCGGATGCGTTGGTGGCCCCATAGGGTTCTTATCACCTGATATAAACTCCGGTGATCCTAATTGTTCCGGATTGGCCTCAGCGTCACTGGTACGCTGATCTGGTACGTCTCGTCGCGGACGTTTCCTGGCAGTTGCCGATGAGGGAGGACCTTCAGTCTCAAGGTCCTATGTTTCATCCGGCTTACAGTCTCTGGCTTTAACGGCAGGGCTGTTAAAAGCCAGGTGTTGAGGGACCGAGGTCTCTCGGACTCGGTCATTTTGACCATGTTAAGGACAAGGAAGTCTTCCTCCAGGCAGATCTATCACCGTGCCTGAAAAGCTTATATCGCCATGTGAGAAGCGCTGGACTGGCGTCCTCGGGCGTATTCCGTCCCCAGAATCCTGCGTCCTCTGCAGTGTGGAGTGACCCAAAAGCTTGCTTTGAGTACCATCAAGGATCAGATTTCGGCCTTGGCCGTCTTCTTTCAGCGACCTCTAGCGGGTCATTTCTTGGTTAGCACCTTGTGTTGGGGGTTCGCCATGTGCTCCCTCCTGTCAAGCCTCCTCTCCCACCGTGGGATCTGAATTTGGTGCTCTTGGTCCTCCAGGAACCTCCTTTGGGAATATCCGGAATATTCCCCTCTTGTCTTGTCTCAGAAGGTGGCCTTTTAGTGGCAATCACTTCTGTTTGACGAGTGTCTGAGTTGGCGGCCTTGTCCTGCAAGTCGCCATATTTAGTCATCCATAAGGATAAGGCGATGTTGCATCCGCGACCTTCCTTTTTGCCAAGGGTGGTGTCGACCTTTCGCCTACATGAGGACATTGTCCTCCCGTCCTTGTGTCCTCACCCATCGCATCCCAGAGAGTTTGCACTGCACATATTGGATGGGGTACGAGCCTTACGGGTGTACCTGTCTGCTACTGCATCTATTCGGAAGTCCGACTCACTGTTTGTGACTGTCTCTGGTCCATAACAGGGCCAAGCGGTTTCGTCTGCCATCATTTCTAGGGGAATCAGGCAAACCGTCATTCAAGCCTATGCTCTCAAAGGGCGGGCGCCTCCCTTTCCGGTTACGGCGCATTCCACCAGGGCAATTGGTGCTTCCTGGGTTTTCCGGCATCAAGCGTCGGTTGCACAAGTGTGCAAGGCGGCGACCTGGTCGTCTGTCCATGCCTTTTAAGTTTTATAAGGTTAATGTGGCTGCATCTTCGGATGCTTCCTTCGGCCGCAGGGTGCTGCAGGCCGCTGTTTAAAGTTCCGACTCCTTCGTTGAGGAGCTCTGCCTTCTTGGAGTGAAGTTTTTGGTTTTTCCATTTATACTGCTCCCATCCCTCTTAACACTGCTTTGGGACATCCCACGTGTAAAGTGTAAAGACACGCTGTGTCAGTCCATGGATGATGAGAGAAAATAGGATTTTTGTACTTACCGTAAAATCCATTTCTCTGACATCCATGGACTGACACAGCACCCACCCTTCCTTTTAAGTTTGTACTGCTTTGTTACGAACTGAGGTCTGCTGACTTCAGTGGGAGGGTTATGTCCGGAGGGACCGCCCCCCTGGGCGGGGCTGTTCAGCTCTGGCTTTTTAGAATGTATGTATAACATTCTGCCTAGGTCTTCTCCTGCAAGCAGGGACATAACCCACGTGTAAAGTGTAAAGACACGCTGTGTCAGTCCATGGATGTCAGAGAAATGGATTTTACGGTAAGTACAAAAATCCTATTTTTTCTAGAAAATTACTTGGAACCCCCAAACATTATATATATAATTTAGCAGAGACCCTAGGAAATAATATGGCAATTGCTGCAATATTTTATGTCACACTGTATTTCAAATGCAATTTTTTGAGAAAAAATACACTTCAATAAAAAAAAAAAAAAACGAAACAGTAAAGTTAGCCCAAATGTTTTTGTTTTAATGTGAAAGATGATGTTACGCTGTGAGAATCGTGAGAGAATCGTGATCTATCTTCCAAGCAAAAAAATTGTTATTCTTATTTTAGCCAGAATCGTGCAGCTCTACTGCAGAGTGTGTCAGTTTGTATTTGAACTGGCCGCTCTCTATGTAACTTCTGACTGGCTGCGCAAGCATCCCTGTATCTCCGGAACCATGAATGATAGAAGCCCCACATTTTAACCAGTAGTGGGGTAGGTCTTCATCTACCTACCTCCCAAATGTGGATGAGCCCTTAAAGTTGATGACAGGCGGACAACCAATTGTTTACATTCGTACAGAGATGGATGCATGGCCCTGGATGCAGTCTGTTTACATCTGTACAGAGATGAATGCAAAGACTGGAATGTGCAGGAAGATCCATACGCCCTGTGAGCCTTTCATTGATTTTTTTAATAGGCGGCTGCATGGAACTTCTATCACTGCGGGGCACCTAAACACACACACACCATGGGACTCTGTACCTGTGGGAATGAGCTCTTATACTTAGGACTTCATGGGCTGCTTGTATTGACTGAGGGACAGATTTAAGATCTTTTAACCCTTCGTGAGGACAGACAGTGTGCACATTTGGTTTACAACTGATAGTGAAAATCTGCCAGCACAGTACAGACAGGGTTAATTACGGTAAACATTACTCCCCATCCCCCTCATTTAGAAGGGGAAAGCTAAGTAGGCTTTTGAGAAGGTAGGAAGATAAGCAAAAATTATATATATATATATATATATATATATATATATATATATATATATATATATATATATATATATATATTGTGACAGCAGGAAGGTAAAGTCACCTGGTTGCATCCAGGGGGGTAGATATATTTCGCCCAGATTCAGGCTTTACGCCGATTTATACAGCTAGGTGGAGAGTTGTATAAGCCCAGCTGAGACTAGTGGGCTCATTGATGACTCATACCTCTAGGGAGAGGGCTGGGCGTCGTGCAGGCAGGGAGTTGATGAGGCCAGCTGAAGCCTGTCAGTTCGTTTAAGGCCTCTATAAAAACTCCCAGATTCATTAGATGTTAGCTCATGCCTGGAAGCAGACCTGTGTGGACTGTCTAGGGAGAGTGAACCCCTGTGCGGTGAGAGAAAGCCTGTGTGGCTATATTTTGCTTGGACATTTAAAACCAGGGACTAGGACAGCACTAGGCTGATCCCAGTTGTTAGTTAGGAAACCTGTATGTTTAGTCAGAGGTCAAGTTGACCAGGATTTATTTTGTTTGTTTCTTTTGCTTTGCTGTGTTTTTGTCACTGTAAATAGAAAATAAACGGCACCTTTTTGATTTTGAAAACCACAACCTCCGTCTGCTGGGCCTGTTTTTGTGTGGGGAGCCCATCCCGGGGGTCACACACACCCGCTGCCGAGCTAACCCCCTCACAATATATATACATATATAAAAAATTATTATACAGGATTTATATAGCGCCAACAGTTTGCATGGCGCTTTACAATATATAAAAAGGGACAGTACAGTTCAATACAGAAGGAATAGGAAGGCCCTGCTTACAATACTTCCATTTTATTATACAGTTGATATGTGATTTAAATCAAGACAATCAAATAGCCAAAACCTCCCTTCTGATCATTGTAGACTCTATTTCAGGGGTCTCTAACTGGCGGTCCTCCAGTTGTTGTGGAACTACAAGTCCCATCATGCCTCTGCTTATGGGAGTCAGGCTTGTGACTGTCAGCCTTGCAATGCCTATTGGGACTTGCAGTTTTTCAACAGCTGAAGGGCCACCTTGCTCTATTTAGCTTTCAATTCTGACCATCAAATGCTATCTCCCGTCGAAAAATGCCTCTTACGATGTGCACAATCGGAAAATCAGCTGGAGTGTCCTTCCATACTGCGCATGCGTGGGCACTTTTTTCGACCGGGGGCACTATTCGATAGAACACCGGCGATAGCACCGTCCAAATCGGTGCAACGCCAACTTTGCTGCGTCACACTGATTTCCAAAAGTAGTTCCTGCACTACTTTTGGTCGACTTCGGCGGGCACTTCAATAGACATCTGTGCATGAAACCGCACAGTTGTCTTTCAAGTCGTCCCCTTAGTCGGTCTGAAATGCTGCTTTGAAATCGTGCGAGTTTAGATGAAGACACGCAATTTCAAAGCCGCGTTCAATGTGAACGAGGGCTTGTTGCCAAAGCTTCATTGGTTTCTATGCAGAATTGCACCAGATTTTGCCTTCAGCTTTAGTAAATCTCCCCCTAGGCATTTTGGAACAAGATGGTAAGGGGTGCGTTGGGGTGCTAATAAGATCACATTTGCACACCTGCAAAAGGAATGTACGTTTTTTGTGCTTTGCAAATAAAGTGATTCCTTCATCGCACACGTGGACCTTATTGTACTGCAAGCCTATGACGGAGAGTGCCTGAATGCATTTGGTAGCCAGAGACCATGTGATCTTTGCCTAGGCTTTTATGACATGAGTGCTCTTTTTTTTTTTTGTTTTTCCATAAACCAAAACAAGTCAGTGAAAAGTCCTGATCTGCGTTCTTGCTCAAGTCAGTCACTTGAAGTATTAATCATTAGATCAAAATGTTGACCAAGCATTTTCAGTGGCAGAGGTCATCAGTGGGAGATTATTATTTTAATTTTTTTATGTGGACCTCTCATTCTATTACACTGGTCACATGATGCAGAAGGAGAAGTGTCAGCATCAGTGTCTGATCGCTCAGTTCTCAGCCTTAGAACCAACGAGGGACAGCTGCAGTATCAGACCAACGCTGCATTCACCTAGGTAAGCATGATTTCTAAAAAAAAAAAAAAAAAAAAACTATACTTCTCCAAGTCCAGAGGAAGGATACAAGAATTATATACTACTTTTAGCACCAAGGTGGCTGATTTTTTTTAAAGATGAACTCGAGGATAAGCAAATATTGTCTAAATACATTCATTATGTGTATTCTTAAGTGAATCTTGGTGTGCTATGTGTTTTTCTTAACCACTTAAGCCCCGGATCATTTTGTAGCTAAAGGACCAGAGGTGTTTTCAGAATTTTGCACTGCGCTGCTTTAACTGGAAATTGTGCGGACATGCAATGTTGTACCCAAACGAAATTTGCGTCCTTTTCTTCCCACAAATAGAGCTTTCTTTTAATGGTATTTGATTGCCTCTGCGATTTTTATTTTTTGCGATATAAACGGAAAAAGACTGAAATTTTTTGAAAAAAATGATATTTTCTACTTTTTGTTATAAGAAAAATCGAATAAACTCAATTTTAGTCATACATTTAGGCCAAAATGTATTCAGCCACATGTCTTTAGTAAAAAAAATGTCAATAAGCGTATATTTATTGGTTTGCGCAAAAGTTATAGCGTCTACAAACTAGGGTACATTTTCTGGAATTTACACAGCTTTTAATTTATGACTGCCTATCTCATTTCTTGAGGTGCTAAAATGGCAGGGCAGTACAAAACCCCCCAAAATGACCCCATTTTGGAAAGTAGACATTCCAAGGAAATTGCTGAGAGGCATGTTGAGCCCATTGAATATTTTTTTTTTTTTTGTCTCAAGTGATTGAATAATGACTAAGAAAAAAAAAAAATTACAAAAAGTTGTCACTAAATGATATATTGCTCACACATGCCATGGTTATATGTGAAATTGCCCCCCAAAATACATTTTGCTGCTTCTCCTGAGTACGGGGATACCACATGTGTGGGACTTTTTAGGAGCCTAGCCGCGTACGGGACCCCAAAAACCAATCACCGCCTTCAGGATTTCTAGGCACAAATTTTTGATTTGACTCCTCACTACCTATCAGTTTCGAAGGCCATAAAATGCCAAAATAGCAGAAAACCCCCCCAAATGACCCCATTTTGGAAAGTAGACACCCCAAGCTATTTGCTGAGAGGCATGGTGAGTATTTTACAGCTCTCATTTGTTTTTGAAAATGAAGAAAGTAAATAAATTTTTTTTTTTTTTTTTTTAATTTTCAAAACTTTGTGACAAAAAGCGAGATCTGCAAAATACTCACCATACCTCTCAGCAAATAGCTTGGGGTGTCTACTTTCCAAAATAGGGTCATTTGGGGGGGTTTGTGCCATCTGGGCATTCCATGGCCTCCGAAACTGTGATAGGCAGTGAGGAGTGAAATCAAAAATTTACACCCTTAGAAAGCCTGAAGGCGGTGCTTGGTTTTTGGGGTCCCGTACGCGGCTAGGCTCCCAAAAAGTCTCACATGTGGTATCCCCGTACTCAGGAGAAGCAACAGAATGTATTTTGGGGTGTAATTCCACATATGCCCATGGAATGTTTGAGCAATATATCATTTAGTGACAACTTTGTGCAAAAAAAATAAAAATAAAAAATAAATTGTCTTTTTTCTGCAACTTGTGTCAACATATAAAATATTCCATGGACTCGACATGCCTCTCAGTATATAGCTTGGGGTGTCTACTTTCCAAAATGGGGTAATTTGGGGGGGTTTTGAACTGTTCTAGCATTTTATACACAACATTAGGAAGCTTACATCCACTCATCTAACCACTTAGGCCTCATGCCCACTGGCGTTTTTACAGCTGCGTTTTTTGCAGCTTAAAAATGCCTGTCCATGTTATTGTAAATATATAATATATATATATATATATATATATATATATATATATATATATATATATATATATATATATATATATATATATATAATTTTTTTTTTTTTTTTTTTTTTTAAAAACGTCGGAGCTAAAAACGCGACCGCGCGTTAGTGCGCTTTTTTTGACGCTCGCGTTTTATTCTGCCTAATTCTGACGCTGAGGAACGCACTGGTCCTGGGTTTTTTTTACAGCTTACAAACGCCTATGCTCTTTACAGCTCAAAACCGCCTAGGTGGGCATGAAGCTATAGACTAACATGGACAGGCGTTTTTAAGCTGTAAAAAAACGCTCAAAAACGCGGCTGAAAAAACGCCCGTGGGCATGAGGCCTAATAGACAAAGCCCTTTCTGACACTTTTTGTTTACATGAAAACATTTTTTTTTTTTTAAAGAAAATTATGTTGAACCCCCAAACATTATATTTTTTTAAAGCAAAGGCCCTACAGATTAAAATGGTGGGTGTTGCATTTTTTTTTTCCACACAGTATTTGCGACGCGATTTTTCAAACGCATTTTAATGCACTAAAACACACTATATTGCCCAAATGTTTGATGAAATAAAAAACATGATCTTAAGCCGAGTACATGGATACCAAACACGACATGCTTTAAAATTTCGCACAAACGCGCATTGGCGACAAACTACATACATTTTTAAAAGCCTTTACAGGTTACCACGTTAGATTTACAGAGGAGGTCTACTGCTAAAATTACTGCCCTCAATCTGACCTTTGCGGTGATACCTCACATGCATGGTGCAATTGCTGTTTACATATGACGCCAGACCGACGCTTGCGTTCGCCATTGCGCAAGAGCAGGGCAGGACAGGGGTGCTTTTTTTTTTTTTTTTTTTTTTTTTTTTTTTTTTTATTGTTATCTCAGGGAATGTAAATATCCCCTATGATAGCAAATAGGTAGTGACAGGTACTCCTTTTTTTTTTTAAAGGCAGAGGAAGCATTTGATTCGCCAGGAGCGATCGCGAGGGGGTGGCCAGAATCGAATGGCGGCCCCCTCATCACGGATCGCTCCCGAAGCGATCCCGGCCGCCCACTGTACCGGAGGGGGGTCCGATTGGACCCCCCACCCATACGAAGGCAGTCACGTACAGGTACGTGATTGTGCCTGTCCGTGCCATTCTGCCGACGTATATTTACAGTGGGCGGTCGTTAAGTGGTCAAAGATCTGTGCTACAATCCAATGTGACAATGGAAAAAAGGGGGGGCACTCTTGGTCAAATCTTATAGCACCACATCCCATATACTATGAAACTGGAGATGGGGGGGCAGTGGGTATACTCAGTACCCTGGGATTTTTAAATACGGTGCTAGATAGAGATTGACAAAGGAATCGGAACTAAAAAAGATTAAATTTTATTACATGACAAGAACAAAGAATACATAAAATATCATAACCATCCATTGAAGACGTGTGACTCAGTGATCAAAGATGCAATTGCTAGGTCGCCACTCTACTAGTTTCGCTATGAATAGCTTCCTCAGGAGTGATTGTGACAGTAGCAAATTATACTGAAAACACAGAATACATATGATTAACATGAAGGATGGTTACAGGTTAATGAGCATAAGCACATAACGTTATTTGAATTACATTGCAGAAATTGCTGCATCAATGTTAGCATGATAATCGGGGAAAAAGTATTGAAAAAATATATTGAAGAAAAAATATTGACATGCATCATTGATCAGGACCCATGCTGAACACCAAACATACATATGTGTACATATGCACTCACCAGTTTGCAGAATACATAGTTTATAATGAACAGAGGAAAAATTCTCTCAGAGCCATAAAGTTCAAGCGAAACGACATTGTTCCACTGCTCCACTCAAACAGCCTGGCAGAATCCAGTGACACACCTAATAGTATTCGCAACCATAGGGGTATTTGAGCAAAATAAAATGAAATGAATACCTATGGGAATATTAATAAAATGTATTAATATATCAGGACTGCACAAACAGTCTAATTTATTAAAAATAAAAAAGGTGTATGAAGATGAGCCTCTTACCTTGATAGAGTAGGTATTGAGACAATATGCCAATATTAGTAAGGATCTAGCGCCTAAGTTTTTCATAAAAGAAGAAAAACTGAAGCTGGGATGTTTGAATGGGAGATGGACAGGCCAGCAGGAATGCACATCAGCCAAAAAGGAAGATAGGACACATTGGCAACTATCTGACAGCTATCAACAAAAAGAGAGAAGAAAAACAAAAACAAAAATATCCAAGTGAGAAAAATGAGTCACTAAAGAAACACGGATCAAAAGGTCAAATGACAAATCATCCAAGCAATGCCTTACCTGGATGAATATGCTTCAAGCATAGTCCAGCTGGAACAAGTGCAACCTGCCCCTTGATGTGGGGAAGGATCCTGGCAGAAAGTAAGCGGCGAAAAACCGCGCTTCTTATACCCCCACCGCAGCAGCGTCTGACCTCATTGCCGCGATGCGGACGTCTACTCGGAGGTCTATGCGTGACGCAAGCGCCGTCCATGGGGTTCATGCGTCATTGAAGCAGCCAATGGGAGTGGCTTATCACACGTCAGAAGACGTGTGTGTTAAAGCCCTCTAAGCTACTGAAGTCAGCCGCGCCATCTTGCAAAAGGGAAACAACCACACTATTACAAGGGTAAAGTGGGAAATGAGATGGTATGAAAAAGGAGTGGAAAGGCGGATGGAAATCGTGAGCTGACGAGGCAAGGACCAACTAATAATGGGCATCCTGAATGATCATAGGATTGGCATAACAAATTAAATCAAAAAGGGCGCCCTGGGCGTCCGTATGGTTGCACTATAGTGTGTCAAAAGATAAACTGACAAGGGAGGAGTGCTGCATAGAATTGACTAAATTAAATTAATACACAAACTAAATTATGTATTTGAAATATAAGAATATAAAGAATACTTGAAACAATGATAATGGAAAGAATGTATTAACTGACAGAGAGATTGCATCTCCGACAGTTCCTTCAAAAACGGCAAAATCACAGAGAGATGAAAATACTGTTTCTCGGACGTTGCCAAGATTATTGAAAGTATTAAAAAAAAGCAAACTGGTGAGATTTGAAGGAGCACATAATGGGTCATGAACATCATAATAAAAAAACAATTTGTTGACCGTGACGCTGAGCAAGCACCACGGCTAAAAATAGAAATAAACGCGTCAAAATTCATATACATTGTAACAATAAAGTGAAACATACACAAATGTGCAAAAGTATCTGACAAATGCTAGGGGCAATCAAATAAACAAAGACAAATGACAAAAAAAAAAAAAAAAAAAAATTGTAAAAATATAATGTTTTAGACAAACTGGACTAAGGAAAATTGACTATAGCGAGGCTCCACGATGGAGCTCTAAAGAAAGGCCCTATAAAAAGGGCTTAAAACGAAATGCATCATTCAAGCCAGGGTATCTTAGGGCAGAAAGCCTGTGAATCCACCTGTCCTCTTTTTGGAGCAGGATCCTGTCATAATTCCCCCCTCTGTCTCCCGGAGGGACATGTTCCAAAGCAGAAAAATGCATTACTGTACTGTCAAAATTGTGGAAAAGACCCACATGATGGCTAATAGGAGTTTCCATTTTTTTCTTTTTGATCAAAGAGACATGGTCTCTTATGCGATGGAAGAATGGTCGTTTGGTCTTTCCAATGTAAAAAGCGTCGCATTGGCACTGCATAAGATATACTATACCAATGGAGTGACAGGTAACAGAGAACGAAGGTCTATGTAAATGTCCGTCAGGGAGAGTAACAGTAGGTAATGAATGCATGTATCTGCAGAACTTGCATTTGTGACAAGGCCTGGTGCCCCTAAAGGGAATGGCATTAGATGATGGTAGAGCGAAATGACTGTGAACCAAGGTATCCCTCAGAGACCTGGCTCTCCTGTAGTTAATTTCAGGGTAGGGTTTAATCCACTTGGATATTTGTTCATCACTTGTTAGTAAGTACCAATATTTTTGCAAAATATGGCGGACTTCAAGGTGTTGATTTGAATATTTGGTTATTAGACGTATTCCCGGATCAGGTTTAGCTCTCTTGGGGCCATGTAGAAGGGCATTTCTATCCTGTTTTTTAGTTCTTGCATATGCTTTTTTGAGGCATTTGTTGCTGTAGCCTCGTTCCAAAAAGCGGGCTCTAAGCAATTTAGCCTCATGTTCAAAATCTTGTGGATTACTACAATTCCGGCGTACTCTAAGGTATTGCCCATAGGGCACACTGGAAATAAGGGATTTGGGGTGTGCACTCCCTGCGTGTAGCAGGGAGTTTCCTGCTGAGGATTTGCGGTACAGAGATGTACTAATGACACCATCACTGTTGGCATTGATTTTAAGATCAAGGAAAGTCTCTGTGCAGGAGCTTCCTGTAATTAAAGACCGATCACTGCTGCACTCTCAACTTGTCTTGGTCTCCGCCCACTCCTGCAGTTTTCTGTAGTGGGGGAGTCTGCTGGGCCCCTCCCACAGCTCTGCTCTCTGCACAGGCTATGTACAGCACAGTGATGATGTCACTGCCACTTTTATAAGGTAATATCTGGGTTTTTAAAGGTATTTGGTGCACACAAAGTGATTTTTATTTTCTGTGGCTACCTTTTTTTAAAATTAAGGTTTATGTGCCCATAGTTCAGCTTTTAGAGCCCTTTCACACTGCCAGCGCCTGGGCGTCTGCGGTAAAGTGCTGCTAGTTTTAGCGGCACTTTACCGTTGTTTTTGCGGGCGCTTTTAACCCCCCCCGCTAGCGGCCCAAAAAGGATTAAAAGCGCCTGCAAAGCCCCACTGCCCATTGGTTTCCTAAAGCGCCTCAAAAAAAGCTGCTTGCAGGACTCTTTTTGGCTGTCCTGCCAGTGCAGTGCCCTAGTGTGTAAGCACTCTGGCTTTCACACTGGGATTGCAGATGAGGCTTTTTTTTTTAGGCGCTTAACAGGCACTATTTTTAGCGCTAAAACGCTTGAAAACCGCCTCCAGTGTGAAAGAGGTCTTAAAGTAAACTAAAAGCCAAAACTATGTTTTCATTTTGGATGTATTAGAGGTGGGCTACTACCCCTGTCAGTTTTTGCCATCTGTGCCACATTGGGGAGATTCCAGAGCGTGTCCCCGCTATTTCCCCTCTATTCCTGTTCTGGTGGAAACTCAAAATTTTGGGTTTTCACTCTTGTTGATGGTGGTCACCAGGAAACACGGAGGAGGTGAATCTCACTATTTGTACACAGACAGCAATAAAAACCTGACAGGTGTTAAAATATGACTTTAGTTTGGAGGATTATTGCGTACAATCCCTTGTATGGAGGATTATTGAGTACAATCCCCTGTATGGAGGATTATTGAGTACAATCCCCTGTATGGAGGATTATTGAGTACAATCCCCTGTATGGAGGATTATTGAGTACAATCCCCTGTCTGGAGGATTATTGCGTACAATCCCCTGTCTGGAGGATTATTGCGTACAATCCCCTGTCTGGAGGATTATTGCGTACAATCCCCTGTATGGAGGATTATTGCGTAGAATCCCCTGTATGGAGGATTATTGCGTAGAATCCCCTGTATGGAGGATTATTGCGTAGAATCCCCTGTATGGAGGATTATTGCGTAGAATCCCCTGTATGGAGGATTATTGAGTACAATCCCCTGTATGGAGGATTGAGTACAATCCCCTGTATGGAGGATTATTGAGTACAATCCCCTGTATGGAGGATTATTGAGTACAATCCCCTGTCTGGAGGATTATTGCGTACAATCCCCTGTCTGGAGGATTATTGCGTACAATCCCCTGTCTGGAGGATTATTGCGTACAATCCCCTGTCTGGAGGATTAGGATTATTGCGTACAATCCCCTGTCTGGAGGATTATTGCGTACAATCCCCTGTCTGGAGGATTATTGCGTAGAATCCCCTGTATGGAGGATTATTGCGTACAATCCCCTGTATGGAGGATTGAGTACAATCCCCTGTATGGAGGATTGAGTACAATCCCCTGTATGGAGGATTGAGTACAATCCCCTGTATGGAGGATTGAGTACAATCCCCTGTATGGAGGATTGAGTACAATCCCCTGTATGGAGGATTGAGTACAATCCCCTGTATGGAGGATTGAGTACAATCCCCTGTATGGAGGATTGAGTACAATCCCCTGTATGGAGGATTATTGCGTACAATCCCCTGTATGGAGGATTATTGCGTACAATCCCCTGTATGGAGGATTATTGCGTACAATCCCCTGTATGGAGGATTATTGCGTACAATCCCCTGTCTGGAGGATTATTGAGTACAATCCCCTGTCTGGAGGATTATTGCGTACAATCCCCTGTCTGGAGGATTATTGCGTACAATCCCCTGTCTGGAGGATTATTGCGTACAATCCCCTGTCTGGAGGATTATTGCGTACAATCCCCTGTCTGGAGGATTATTGCGTACAATCCCCTGTCTGGAGGATTATTGCGTACAATCCCCTGTCTGGAGGATTATTGCGTAGAATCCCCTGTATGGAGGATTATTGCGTAGAATCCCCTGTATGGAGGATTATTGCGTAGAATCCCCTGTATGGAGGATTATTGCGTAGAATCCCCTGTATGGAGGATTATTGCGTAGAATCCCCTGTATGGAGGATTATTGCGTAGAATCCCCTGTATGGAGGATTATTGAGTACAATCCCCTGTCTGGAGGATTATTGCGTACAATCCCCTGTCTGGAGGATTATTGCGTACAATCCCCTGTCTGGAGGATTATTGCGTACAATCCCCTGTCTGGAGGATTAGGATTATTGCGTACAATCCCCTGTATGGAGGATTAGGATTATTGCGTACAATCCCCTGTATGGAGGATTATTGCGTAGAATCCCCTGTATGGAGGATTATTGCGTAGAATCCCCTGTATGGAGGATTATTGAGTACAATCCCCTGTCTGGAGGATTATTGCGTACAATCCCCTGTCTGGAGGATTATTGCGTACAATCCCCTGTCTGGAGGATTATTGCGTACAATCCCCTGTCTGGAGGATTAGGATTATTGCGTACAATCCCCTGTCTGGAGGATTAGGATTATTGCGTACAATCCCCTGTATGGAGGATTATTGCGTAGAATCCCCTGTCTGGAGGATTATTGCGTACAATCCCCTGTCTGGAGGATTATTGCGTAGAATCCCCTGTATGGAGGATTATTGCGTACAATCCCCTGTATGGAGGATTGAGTACAATCCCCTGTATGGAGGATTGAGTACAATCCCCTGTATGGAGGATTGAGTACAATCCCCTGTATGGAGGATTATTGAGTACAATCCCCTGTATGGAGGATTGAGTACAATCCCCTGTATGGAGGATTGAGTACAATCCCCTGTATGGAGGATTATTGCGTACAATCCCCTGTATGGAGGATTATTGCGTACAATCCCCTGTATGGAGGATTATTGCGTACAATCCCCTGTATGGAGGATTATTGCGTACAATCCCCTGTCTGGAGGATTATTGAGTACAATCCCCTGTCTGGAGGATTATTGCGTACAATCCCCTGTCTGGAGGATTATTGCGTACAATCCCCTGTCTGGAGGATTATTGCGTACAATCCCCTGTCTGGAGGATTATTGCGTACAATCCCCTGTCTGGAGGATTATTGCGTACAATCCCCTGTCTGGAGGATTATTGCGTAGAATCCCCTGTATGGAGGATTATTGCGTAGAATCCCCTGTATGGAGGATTATTGCGTAGAATCCCCTGTATGGAGGATTATTGCGTAGAATCCCCTGTATGGAGGATTATTGCGTAGAATCCCCTGTATGGAGGATTATTGCGTAGAATCCCCTGTATGGAGGATTATTGCGTAGAATCCCCTGTATGGAGGATTATTGCGTAGAATCCCCTGTATGGAGGATTATTGCGTAGAATCCCCTGTATGGAGGATTATTGCGTAGAATCCCCTGTATGGAGGATTATTGCGTAGAATCCCCTGTATGGAGGATTATTGCGTAGAATCCCCTGTATGGAGGATTATTGCGTAGAATCCCCTGTATGGAGGATTATTGCGTAGAATCCCCTGTATGGAGGATTATTGCGTACAATCCCCTGTATGGAGGATTATTGCGTACAATCCCCTGTATGGAGGATTATTGCGTACAATCCCCTGTATGGAGGATTATTGCGTACAATCCCCTGTATGGAGGATTATTGCGTACAATCCCCTGTATGGAGGATTATTGCGTACAATCCCCTGTATGGAGGATTATTGAGTACAATCCCCTGTATGGAGGATTATTGAGTACAATCCCCTGTATGGAGGATTATTGCGTACAATCCCCTGTCTGGAGGATTATTGCGTACAATCCCCTGTATGGAGGATTATTGCGTAGAATCCCCTGTATGGAGGATTATTGCGTAGAATCCCCTGTATGGAGGATTATTGCGTAGAATCCCCTGTATGGAGGATTATTGCGTAGAATCCCCTGTATGGAGGATTATTGAGTACAATCCCCTGTCTGGAGGATTATTGAGTAGAATCCCCTGTATGGAGGATTATTGCGTAGAATCCCCTGTATGGAGGATTATTGAGTACAATCCCCTGTCTGGAGGATTATTGCGTAGAATCCCCTGTATGGAGGATTATTGCGTAGAATCCCCTGTATGGAGGATTATTGCGTAGAATCCCCTGTCTGGAGGATTATTGCGTAGAATCCCCTGTCTGGAGGATTATTGCGTAGAATCCCCTGTCTGGAGGATTATTGCGTAGAATCCCCTGTATGGAGGATTATTGCGTAGAATCCCCTGTATGGAGGATTATTGCGTAGAATCCCCTGTATGGAGGATTATTGAGTACAACCCCCTGTATGGAAATGTTCCCATAGTGTACACAGAGCCCTGCTGATCGGTATGGAGGGATGACATGTACCTGCCTCCATACATTGTGCGATCACCCCACATGGCTCTTCTGTTTACATCATGTAATAAAGTCTCTGTGTGTTTCCCTTCTCCTCTCTGGCCCACGTGGTGTCGGAAAGGGGAAGTCACGTGCTCTCCAGCACTCGGAGGGGGATTTCCTTGGCCCGTCCTCTTTCTCGATCTGTCATGACGTCACGGCCCCCCTGCAGCCAATCGGCGAGCGCCTCCCGGAGCCGGGGAATTCCAGCTCTCGGGGAGGAAGAGTCGTGTAACTTTATCCTCAGAGTTGTCAGCTACCCATAGAGGGGCTACACCGCCCACCAGGCTCCATTCTCCTCCGTGTTCCTGTGTAGAGCCAGCATGAGGGAGCCGGGCAGGACAGGTAGGTGTGCTAGTCTGGGGGGGGGGGGGGTGTGTGTGGAACTACAAGTGTCAGCCAAGCCTGGGCCTGCATGGGAGAAGAGTACAGGGTGATATTGGGGGAGGGGAGTGTCCCTGCTTGTCATACTTCTCATTCCAGGATGATGATTTCTGTATCTAAAAGTACCAATAATCCTCACCCAGTGTAATCCGCCTTGTCCCATTCTCTGCATGGATTGCATGTTCTTGCTGGCAGAGGGTCCTGAGGAAAAAGTCGCATTTAGACGCATTCAGCGCTGAGACGTGTGCGATTCCTCATAGATTTGGATACATTTACGTGTCTAAAATGTGCAGATGTGCGGAGCTGGATGCAGAAATGTTTTTGTACATCGCACACATTCTAGTGTGTTTGGCCCCAATGATTCCTATAATGCAGTATTCAGATGTGTACAAAACTGTATGTTCGATGCCTGTGTGAACGAGCCCTAAAGTCTCAGTAGTATCTGTCGTCCTCTGAAAAGCAATCTGTGGGGGATCACCTTTCAGAGGACAGCTGCCAGGCATTTATGAGGCAGATTGGCTCACTGGTGCAGCACGCCCCCAATTGAATATAATGGGTGCCTTTTGACAGGAGCTGCCACCTGTCAAACTCTGCAAGCTGAGACATGATGCAAAACATTGCAGCCAATGCATGTGTACAGCCCCGGCCGGCTGCAATAGAAGAATTTAGCTGGGCGGTCAAACCGCAGCTCGCCTGCCTGTTTTTACCACCCTCTGGCTGCCCACGTGGATGAGCCCTTAAAGTTGATGACAGGCGCACATCCGATTGTTTACATTCGTACAGAGATGGATGCATGGCCCTGGATGCAGTCTGTTTACATCTGTACAGAGATGAATGCAAAGACTGGAATGTGCAGGAAGATCCATACGCCCTGTGAGCCTTTCATTGATTTTTTTTAATAGGCGGCTGCATGGAACTTCTATCACTGCGGGGCACCTAAACACACACACACCATGGGACTCTGTACCTGTGGGAATGAGCTCTTATACTTGGGTCTTCATGGGCTGCTTGTATTGTTTAGAATAGCTTGCAATGTGCAATTAGGGAACAGACTGAGGGCCAGATTTGAGATCTTTAACCCTTTGTGAGGACAGACAGTGTTTGCATTTGGTTTACAACTGATAGTGAAGATCTGCCAGCACAGTACAGGAAGGGTTAATTACGGTAAACATTACTCCCCATCCCCCTCATATAGAAGGGGAACGCTAAGTAGGCTTTTAAGAAGGTAGAAAAATAAGCAACAATTTTTATAATATATATATATATATATATATATATATATATATTTATTATACAGGATTCATATAGCGCCAACAGTTTGCACGGCGCTTTACAATATAAAAAAGGGACAGTACAGTTCAACACAGAAGGAATAGGAAGGCCCTGCTTACAATACTTTTTATTATACAGTTGATATGTGATTCAAATCTGTAAACAATCAAATAGCCATAACCTCCCTTCTGATCAATTTAGACTCTATTTCAGGGGTCTCTAACTGGCAGCCCTCCAGCTACTGGAGAACTACAAGTCCCATCATGCCTCTGCCTGTGGGAGTCATGCTTGTAACTGTCAGCCTTGCAATGCCTCATGGGACTTGTAGTTTTGCAACAGCTGGAGGGCCGCCAGTTTAAGACCCCTGATTTATTTAGATCAAATTCAAACTGAGTTGATCAGCCAGGGCGGAAGATTATCTATCAATCATTTTGCATCCATCCTATTGGAAGAGATTGATCAGAAAAAAAATCGATCATTTGTTGAAGAGTGTATGGACACCATGGGGGTGATTTACGAAAGGCAAATCCACTTTGCACTACAAGTGCAAAGAGCACTTGAAATTGCACGGAAAGTGCACTTGGAAGTACAGTCACTGTAAATCTGAGGGGAAGATCTGAAATGAGGGGAAGCTCTGCTGATTTGATCATCCAATCATGTGCAAGCTAAAATGCTGTTTTTTATTTTCCCTGCATGTCCCCCTCGGATCTACAGCGACTGCACTTCTAAGTGCAATTTCAAGTGCACTTTGCACTTGTAGTTTGCACTTGTAGTGCAAAGTGGATTTGCCTTTAGTAAATAACCCCCCATAAGTTTACGTTGACCACTTGTGGACTGCCCACGGTACATATGATGTGGCAGGGTGGCCGCTCTGCGCTTGATCGTGTACCTAGTACGTTATCCGTATCGGGGTAGAGGGGTGCGCTCACTTACCTGGCTGTGCTGCGATTTGCTGCAGCACAAGCCAATCAGCGGGTGCCGGCTGCTGATTGGTCGTCGGCACCCGCCGATCGGCTCCGGTGATTACCGAAGAGAGCCCTGTGCTTGTAAACAAACACAGAACTCTCTTGTGACAGCAGCAATGTGCTGTTTTTTTCTCCCTGCAAAGCAGAGCATAAACAGTACACGGCACACGGTTAACCCTTTGATCGCCTTAGATGTTTAGGCCCCTTTCACACTTGTATGCCCTGAAAGTCGCGAGATTTTGACGTGTGTAATCTGGAGGCCTATGGATCTCAAGTTGCATCAAAGTCGGACCTAAGTAGTGCAGGGACTACTTTGACATCGGTGTAACTTGAAGTCACACAGATATGAACGGTGCTCATTGTAAATCATGGGGTACGACTTGTCATGCGACTTTGTATTCCCTGGATAAGTCGCACAAGTGTGAAAGGGGCCTTAACCTCTTCCCAGCCAGTGTCAGTACAGTGACAGTGCATGTTTTTAGCACTGATCACTGCATTAGTGTCACTGATTCCTGCAAAGTGTCAGAATGTCCGCTGCAGTATAGCAGTCCTGATATAAATCACTGATTTCCACCATTACCAGCATTTAAAAGTAGAAATTCCAGTATATCTCACATAGTTTGTAGACACTATAACTTTTGTGCAAACCAATCGATATACACTTATTGGGATTTTATTTACCAAAAATATGTAGCAGAATACATATTGGCCTAAACTTATGAAGAAATTCAATTTTTTTTTTACATTTTATTTATTGGGTAGGTTATAGCAAAAAAATAAAAAAAAAACAGAGGTGACCAAATACCACCCAAAGAAAGCTCTATTTGTGTGTTTGGGTACAGTGTTGCATGACCGTGCAATTACCAGTTAAAGTAGCGCAGTACTGAATCGCAGTCGTTTTTTTACTATGGCAGATTCTCTTTAGGATCAGAGTGATCTCGCAGGTGGATTTGCCGCACTTTTAAAAGCAACGGGAGGGTTGCCCCCTCCCTCCTGTCACTTCCCGATCTTTCCCGGCCTTACCTGACCCATCAGTAAAGCCAGAGAATGATCCGATGTGGCCGTTGGCTGGGCTGGAAGATGGCCGCCACTCGTCTCTATGCCCTTGGAGGACTGGAGCGATGTCTAATATTGCTTCCAGTTCCCGAGCCATAATAAACCAACATTTTTTTTAAAGTAAAAGTTTAAAGAATTTATTTTTTTCCATTGGCTTTTAAAGGTAAATGAGAGATGAGATTTTTTTGATCCCAGATGTAAAGAGGACCTGTCATTCTTATTTCTATTACAAGGGATTTTTACATTTCTTGTAATAGGGGTAAAAGTAATAAAAAATAAATAAAGGGACAGTGTAAAAAAAAATAGAAGAAAAAAAACGTAAAGCGTCCATCCCTCCGTGCCCACATGAAGCGAACGCATACGTAAGTCGCGCCTGCATATGTAAACAGTGTTCAAACCACCTATGTGAGGTATCACCATGATCGTTCGCATGAGAGCAATAATTCTAGCACTAGACCTCCTCTGTAACTCTAAACGGGTATCCTGTAAACATTTTTTAAGGCGTCGCCTATTGAGATTTTTAATTACAGTAGTTTGTCGCCATTCAAAGAGCGTCTGCAATTTTAAAACATGACATGTTAGATGTTTATTTACTTGGCATAACATCTTTTACATTATACAAAAAAACTGGGTAACTATTGTGTATTTTTTCCCCAAAAATTGTGTTTTAAAGACTGCTGCGCAAATACTGTGTGACATAAAATATTGCAACGATCGCCCTTTTATTCTCTAGGGTCTCTGCTAAAAAAAAATATAATATTTGGTGGTGCTAAGTAATTTTCTAGCAAAAAATACTAATTTGAAACTTTTTAAACAAAAAGTTCCAGAAAAGGCTTGGACTTCAAGTGGTTAAGGGGGCAACATCTTCCGGAGCTGTAGTTTCAGGATCCATGTGTATATTCCTATATTAGATCTAGTCCAAGTTTTTCATAGGAAAGGTATATGGGCGAGCTTTACTCTATGGTACCCATGGGACCGCGATCGTCTGCGATATTTTTATGTTGTCTGATCCAAAGTTTTTTTTTTTTTTGTTTATGCTGTAATAAGATGTCACGGCCTGCTTTCAAGGAAACAATTCTTGTGATTGGTGCAGGCCGGCTACTCGTTTGTTGATGAGTTAGTACACATTGTGGTTGATTTACTTAAAGTGAACATAAAACCGAACAATAATTTCTCTTCTTCACTCCCCTCTGGTTTGTCGAATACAGAAAGTGTTTTATGTATTTCGATTCAGTTAAGTCTTAGGACTAAAATGGCATTTTAGTTTTAGTCCCATTTTTAGTCTTCTGCAATTTGTTTTTAGTTTTAGTCTTATTTAGTCGACAATCTCCAGTATATTTTAGTCGACTAAAATCCAATGAGTGTAATTAAATTGTAATGCATTAGTGCACATTTCTCTACAATTTCCAAACACATTATATATTGCTGGAGTGAAAAATCTAATATGTTATTATTTATGGTATTGAGGTATGAACAGGCACTACACACCAGTGTTCATTTTGAAGTCAAATTTCAATTTAGTCTTAGTCTTTTGACTAAAATGCCATTTTAGTTTTAGTTGTACTTTAGTCATCTCAATTGTTTTAGTTTGTCGTATTTTATTCGACTAAAATAGTATTCATTTAGTCGACTAAAATGTTTTAGTCGACAAAATTAACACTGCCTGTAGCCCTCTGAAGAGCATTCTGAGGCGTTATGCCGTCCCTTCGCTGCGTGTTTTAATCCCTAAAAGTCCACACCACTGTGCCGTAACACATTTATTTTAATGGGTTGCATTCAGTGGGGGCTAGTGCCTGCTGAACGCTTTGGGGGTGATAATTTAGCTACGCAGCGAGGCAAAGTGCCTCGGTACATGGCTGATGCCTAGTGGCGTATCATTCAATGTGTGCGGTGTACACAGGCCCCCGAGGGGAGTGGGGCCCACTGTGCTCGAACACACACTGTACACATGGAGGAGTTGCTGTTGCTCCACCTGTCCTCTAAAATGCCCCCCTCCTCAGCACCGATCCCCTGTGGCTCCCCTGCAGCTACCAGCTACTTCACAGGTGGATACATTTCTGTAAATACACCCCCCCCCCAAAGAGACATTGGGTCTGTTAACACCCCTGATGTTTCACTAAAGCTCCAAAAGTAAAAAAGAAATAAAAACAAAAAACATAGTAAGACCTTGTTCACAGGGGGCATAATACAGGATACGCCGATACAATGCTGTGTTTGTTTTCCTGCATGGGGACGCACAGATGTTCGTGCAGGCATTCCCATTCATGTCAATTGGAGGATTATACTGGGGGAGAGATTGTACTGGGGGATAGACTGACCTTATTTTATTTAGCCACACCCCTTAAGCCCATCCCATCATTCACACAATTTTGCTACACACTGTTTGCCATGGTGCATTATGCGTGCCGCATTGCTCTTCTACTTGGTGTGCTCAGAGGTACCCCAGGTCTTTTACAATCCTAGCGCCGCCCCAGCACAATGAAAATTATGCTTATGCGTCACTGTGGCGCAGTAACCACACCACTTTTTTTTCTTATCAAGCACTGGGACCCAAATATGATCTTGCACTTGGGGTCCACTGTTTAAAAAAAAACTACCCCTGTTGATGCCCTTGGAAGCTGGAAATCACTGAAGTAGACACTGCTACTCCAGTTATCTCTACTTGTTTCCAGGTCTCGTGCTGAGTGGCCGGCCTGCTGCATTCTGAACACAGGAGGTCGGTTGCTCGGCACAGGTGATATTCAGAGAATGCTTTGCACTTTCTTACTAAGTGCAAAGCGTTCTCAGATTGGATGAGGTGGAGAACAATGATATCACCGCTCCACCTCTTCCAATCGGAGAACGATTCGCATTCAGTAAGAAAATGCAAAGCATTCTCAGAATGGCGCCCGTGCCAAGCGAGTGACCTCCTGTGTTCAGAATGCAGTAGATCAGCCACTTAGCACAGGACCCATAAACAAGTTGAGATATCTGGAGTAGCAGTGTCTACTTCATTGATTTCCAGCTTTCAGGAGCATCGGAGGAAGATTTCAGCAATAGGAGGACACAGAAGCATAAGGGACACTTCTCACTGAAGGTAAGCAATCTCCTTTGTGCTGATTTTACATTTTTTTTGTTTTAAGGAAAGATAGGCTTTAAAAAAAAAAAAAAAAGTGCTTTTGCTTGCACATGATTGGATGATGGAAGTCAGCAGAAGTTCACCTCATTTACTAAGCTCTGAGAAACTTTCCCTTGCAAAGTAAACATGCTTTTCTCATTTAGTAAACCAGCCCCAGTATTCTAGCTTTTCTCTGAGGAATCGCCCTCTCGGGATGGAAGTGGGCAGTTTTTTCCTGAGGTGATATGTGTGTCTGTGCTTCCTTCTGCCAATGTCTTCTGCTGAATTCTCCATAGTGATAAAACCGAACTCCCGCAATGATATATTTTGTATACCTACATTGGGCCATTTTGCCACAATGTAAGTAAGTATATGTGATATCTGATATAAATATACTAAATACAGTCGACCCCCGAAATTCGCAGGGGTTACGTTCGTAGAGCACCCGCGAATTGTGAAAAAACGCAAATTTCTTTATCGTACACCACGGGACACAGAGCTAGTCATTACATAATGGGTTAAGGGTCACCAGCGGTGATTGGACACTGGCACAACCAATGGAAGACAGTTCCCCTCCATATAACCCCTCCCATCAGGGAAGTACCTCAGTTTTTTCGCCAGTGTCGAAAGGTGTTGGACGCGTTAGGAGGTGCTAAAGGAAAGCTCTACCAAAGAGACCCTCTGGGGGTAAAAGAGCTATGCTTTCGGATCCATCCAAGACGCCTACAAATGAGCTGAATCTGGATGGGATCCGGGCCTCATCCATGAGGCGTCGCCTGTAATGTCTCTCTTCGGAGGACTGGGCTCTAAGATCCAGCACTTTTGCTATTTCGCTATAAAGTCCTGGTAAGAGTCTTGTACAAGGCCCAGGGGAGAGGTATCCTTTAAATAGGAACCCATATCCCTGAAGGTTGGCACACATAGCCCACCGTGAAGGGTGAAGTTTGGTATCTGTCTGAAAACTTTCAGCAGAAAAACCTGCGGCGTGGATAAGGTGAGATTAGAAGGTCCATAACTAGGTTGGGACCTTTTTCAAAAAGTGGATGTCTTCTTTTTTTCCACCACTGGGGGGAGTAAAGAGCTGAATATACTCACCTCACTCTGTTCAGTGTCGGCTTCGGCGAAGTACACTGCTCGTCACCTCCGCTGCTGAGCTTGCTGGGGCACCCCGCTCCTCCTTTCGGTGGCCGACCAGACACCTGCAGATGCAGGTAAGTGGGAACAAGGGCTGATGAGAGTCCTCTCTCACTATGGCCACCGCCATAGCGCTAAGGGCCGCGCGCGGGAGCGCGCTTTATCGGAGGGGGGGGGGCGAAGGCGTGCGCGGGCACGTGGCGCGCGCAGGCACAGAAACGGCGCCAAATTTAAAAGACTGTCAGTGTGAGAAGCACTGCAGCAGCAAGCAAGCTCGTTAGTTCTCTTGTTCCTGGCAGAGAAACACAGCAGCTATACAGGGACGTAAGACTCCATGTGGTTGGACTGGGTACTTCCTAGAAGACATCCATGTTATGCATAGTTATGTGTTAAAAGTTGCATACTTAATGTATTTGCTAAACTGAACACGGTAGTATATGCATTTAGGTACCTTGTATTTTGTCTAAACAGTAAGCCTTCCAGGGGAAGTAATGCGGACAAAAAGAGATAAGAAAGCACCGCCGCCTGAGAGGAGGCTCTAGCTGTGCTGACTCGGTACCTTTCTCTCCTGTGTTGCCAAATGCACCTGTACAGGATGAGCCATTACCTCTGTCAGGTATGGCGGCTTCCCCAGTGAAGCCTGGGCCTGTATATGTCACTGAGGACACTTTATCAGCTGCCCTAAATAATCTGGAGAATTTGCTACCTTAATCGCTAAGTCCTCTAAAAAGGACAATAAGCGAAGCAGGTCTCTTCCAGTATTGGACCTCCCTTCAGAAGTACCTGAGGGAGGAGGATGAGGAGGAGGAGGCTACATCAGCAGAGGATGAGGAGCCAGATTTTAAGGTCACAGGTACAATGCTATGCAGGAGCAGTGCATTTAAGTTAACCTCTGCGGAGGTAACGGAATTACCTGTCTCCTCCCTAGGGTCATTAAGATCCCTGCAAGGTGCATGCTCCTTCCCGGTTCATCCGTTACTAGAGGATCTAATATACGCAAACTGGCAACATCCAGATAAGCGTTTCTCACCTCCAAAAAGGTTTAACATTCTTTATCCTATGGGGGAAATTTTTTTAAAGAAATGGAGCCTGCCTGCGGTAGATGCGGCTATTTCTTGTGTAAATAAAAACCTGACATGTCTGGTGGATAATGTACAAGGGTTTAAAGATCCTTCTGAGAAGAAGTTGAAATCCTCCTTCCTTTTGGCCGGCTCAATTACCCAACCTGCAGTAGCAGTAGTCGGTATGTGTCAGGTCATCAGCCAACAGGTAAAGCAGGGGCTGAAGGAGCTGCCTTCAGAGCAGGCTAGAAATTGGGAGAATTTGCCTAAAGCCTTATGCTTCACAGTGGATGCCATGAGAGATTCTATCATACAGGCATCACGCCTTACACTCCAGCTGGTACAGATGCGCAGAGTACTTTGGCTTAAGCATTGGTCAGCGGAAACCCCATGCAAAAAGCTGTTGGCAAGTTTCCCGTTCCATGGCGAACCAGCTCCCGGGAAATCTGACTCCAACCAGTGGCGACGGCTTTTTTCAGCCGCCCACAAAAGCCAAGGGGCAAGCTCAGAAGAACAAGAAGCCGTGGGGTGCAAGAGCTAATAAGCAAGCCCCCAAAACCTCTCAGTGAAGGGGCGCCCCCGCTCGGCCGAGTGGGGGGAAGGCTTTGTCAGTTCTCAGCGACTTGGCGGTCAGAAATCCAGGACAATTGGGTGGTATCCACAATATCCTCAGGGTACAAACTGGAATTTCGAGAGATCCCATCTTCTCAATTCCGAGGTTCAAGACTCTTCAAGGATCCACAAAAAAGAGAATCCTTCTTCAAAGGTTTGAATCACTTAATGCCTCAAGGGGTAGTTACAGATGTACCCCAAAAAGGAGCGAGGTTCAGGTTTTTACTCAAACCTCTTTGTGATTCCAAAGCCAAATGGAGATGTCAGACCCATCCTGGATCTAAAATCCCTAAATCGGTTCCTGAACGTTCGCCATTTTCGAATGGAAACGATCCGATCCGTGGTCGCCACTTTAAAGGGCGGAGAATTCATGGCGCCCATAGATATCAAGGACGCATATTTACACATGCCCATCCTCCCCGCTCACCAAAGATTCCTAAGGTTTGCGGTAGAAGATCGCCACTTTCAATTTGTGGCTCTGCCGTTTGGTGTAGCCACCACGCCCAGAGTATTCACAAAGGTGCTAGCTCCTCGGTTAGCAAACCTAAGAACACGGGGCATTGCGGTAACAGCCTATCTAGACGATCTACTAGTAATAGATCAGTCAAAGGAGGGATTGGGTCACGCTGTACACACTACAGTAGGATACCTGGAGCATTTAGGATGGATTATAAATTTACAAAAATCCTCTCTCCAGGCCCAAAGAAGGATAGTGTACCTGGGCATGATCATAGATACAGCCCAAAACAGGGTATACCTGCCAGAACCGAAGATACAGTCTCTGAAAGACCTGATCCACAAGGTCAAAGCAAACAAGAGGCCGTCTATTCGCCTTTGCATGAGACTATTGGGAAAGATGGTAGCCTCCTTTGAGGCGGTCCCTTACGCCCAGTTTCATTCGAGACTACTTCAAGGCAATATTTTAGCTTCCTGGAACAGGAAGAGCCAAGCTCTGGATATACCCATGCGCCTGTCCTCACAAGTACGCCACAGCTTCGATTGGTGGCTAGAAGCCAAGAATTTACGGAAGGGAAAGTCCTTCCTCCCAGTGGCCTGGAAGGTGGTATCTACGGATGCCAGCCTATCGGGCTGGGGTGCAGTATTCGAGGAGGCTTCTACCCAGGGAACCTGGGCCAAGACTCGGGGGATCCTGCCCATCAATGTGCTAGAGATCCGGGCAGTATATCTAGCCCTCAAAACCTGGACATACAGGTTACAGGGCTACCCAGTTCGGGTTCAATCCGACAATGCTACTGCAGTAGCTTACATCAATCACCAAGGAGGCACCCGCAGTCGGGCAGCCCAAAGAGAGGTGAACCGGATCTTGGCATGGGCAGAAGAGCATGTACCTTGCCTTTCTGCAATCTTCATTCCAGGGATAGGAAATTGGCAAGCAGACTACCTGAGTCGTCAGCAGCTGCTACCAGGAGAGTGGTCTCTTCACCCCGAGATCTTTCAGGTCATATGTCTGAGATGGGGAAACCCAGATGTAGACCTGCTAGCTTCCAGGTTCAACAAGAAATTGGACAACTTTGTGTCCAGAACGAGAGATCCTCTAGCCTACGGGACAGACGCTCTAATAACTCCATGGAATCAGTTCTCACTGATCTATGCATTCCCTCCGATCCCTCTTCTACAAAGACTGCTTCGCAGGATCAAGGAGGAGGGAATACCAGTAATCCTAGGGGCCCCAAACTGGCCCAGGAGGCCTTGGTACGCCGAGATTGTAAAAATGGCGATAGGAAGGCCCTGGAAGTTTCCACTTCGACACGACCTGCTGTCACAGGGTCCAGTATTCCACCCTTCCTTACAAAGGCTAAATTTGACGGCCTGGCTGCTGAGACCCACATTTTGAAAAAGAGAGGGGTCTCTGGTCCGGCTCTTTCTACGCTCATTAATGCTAGAAAGCCAGCCTCCAGACTCATCTATCATAGAGTCTGGAGAGCATACGTTTCCTGGTGTGAATCCAGATGTTGGAATCCTCAGAAATATGAAATAAGTAGGATTCTTGCTTTTTGCCAGTTAGGAGTGGATATGAAATTAGCCCTTAGCACCATCAAGGGCCAAATATCAGCTCTATCGGTCTTCTTTCAGAGACCATTGGCATCTCATTCCCTAGTTCGGACATTCATTCAGGGGGTACTGAGGATAAATCCTCCAGTTAGGTCTCCCTTGTGTCCATGGGATTTGAATATGGTATTGTCAGTGTTGCAAAAACAACCTTTTGAACCTATTCGCCATGTTCCGTTAATTATATTAAGTAGGAAATTGGCCTTTTTGATTGCTATAGCTTCTGCTAGGAGAGTATCAGAGCTAGCAGCTCTTTCTTGTAAAGAGCCTTATCTAATTTGTCACAAGGACAAAATCGTACTACGACCCCATCCGGCTTTTCTGCCTAAGGTGGTGTCGGCTTTTCACTTGAATCAAGACATTGTTCTGCCTTCTTTTTTTTTTCCAAACCCGCGGACGGCGGGGGAAAAATTATTACACTCTCTAGATCTAGTGAGAGCGGTAAAGGTGTATCTGCAAGCAACAGCTCAGATACGTAAAACAGATGTTTTGTTTATTTTACCAGATGGGCCCAAGAAGGGCCAAGCGGTATCAAAATCCACCATTTCCAGGTGGATTAGACAAGTAATTATTCAAGCTTATGGTTTAAAGAACAGGACTCCTCCTTTTCCTGTTAAGGCGCACTCTACCAGGGCGATAGGTGCTCATGGGCAGTGCACCACCAGGCTTCGATGGCTCAGATCTGTAAAGCTGCAACTTGGTCTTCAGTCCATACATTTTCCAAATTCTATCAAATAGATGTGAAAGGACATGAGGATTCCGCCTTTGCGCGAAGTGTGCTGCAGGCAGCAGTATAGGGCTTCTGGTCCGCAAGCGGCCTGTTTTGATCTGTGTCTCCCCCCCTTCATATGAGCATTGCTCTGGGACGTCCCATTATGTAATGACTAGCTCTGTGTCCCGTGGTGTACGATAAAGAAAGTAGGATTTTTATAACAGCTTACCTGTAAAATCCTTTTCTTGGAGTACACCACGGGACACAGAGGTCCCCCCCTTCTTATGGGAACCTTACTGCTTTGCTACAAAACTGAGGTACTTCCCTGATGGGAGGGGTTATATGGAGGGGAACTGTCTTCCATTGGTTGTGCCAGTGTCCAATCACCGCTGGTGACCCTTAACCCATTATGTAATGACTAGCTCTGTGTCCCGTGGTGTACTCCAAGAAAAGGATTTTACAGGTAAGCTGTTATAAAAATCCTATTTTTGGATGTTGCCACAAAAATGCATATTTTTTAAATTCTTCTGGCGCTTGGGTTCATTTCCAGAAGCCTTAGGCTTAATGTACACGGGATGTTTTTAGAACCTCTCCTGAACGATTTAACTTGACAGATAGTAACCCACGTTTAAAACTTCAGTTTTGTCATGCCGCGTGTTTGCATTTAGAAGCGCTAAAAATATATATATATATATATATGTGTGTGTGTATATGTATGTATATGTATGTGTGTGTGTGTGTGTGTGTGTGTATATATATATATATATATAATGTGTATGTAGCGGCCTCACCTCTCTCCCTCTAGTATCAGTTCTTCTGTCTCTGGCTTTTGTCTAGGGGTATCTTGGAGGAGAGAGTGCGGGGTCACCACGCCACGTTCCCACTACAGATTTGTGTGTAGTGGGAGACTATCCTCTTTTACCTTCGGGTCGGTGTTCTGCATTTGGAGCCTCTTCCTGGTTTCTTGAACAGTGTCTGCCAGTAAATGAGCCCCACACAAAGTCCAACACTCCTTTATTCTTCCAATGTAAAAGCGAACACAATCAGTTGGACTCCCTCAATGAACAGAACAGACAGGGGGTGTGGATGCGAGTAGGCCCAGACACAATGAACTCTCCTACTTCCTTCCTAGAAGTAGATTTCTGCTCCTAATCGAGGAAGACATCCCTCCGGTGGTCTCCGGAGGCTCACCCGTCACTGGCAATTTGCTGCACCAGGTCTTCAGGTAAGTACCCCCTCCGGTCCCTTACGCCACTGGATTCGGGTACTCACTCCCGGGGTCCCCTAGGAAGTCCATCCCTTGCGGAGCATTAGTCCGGGACCCTCAGTCCCAGACCTCCATCCAAGTATCCAACCATACATCAGTTTCCCCACCAGATTCAAACAGAAAAGCACATACCCGCTATATATATATATATATATATATATATATATATATATATATATATATATATATATATATATATATATATATATATATATATATATATAATTTTTGTATTTTTTTTTTTTTTTTAAATAGCCAAAAATGAAAAACCTCTGTAAACGAAACATGGCTAAACGCAAGTTACCCCATTTAGAAGCGTTTGGCGCTGGAAATGTCTCTAAACTCAGCTTCTGAACCCATTTTTTTGCGTTCCAAAAAAAAAACTCAACTGCCTAGAAACGACTATAAACAACCCTGTGTACATTTACTGATAACATAACACAGAGGAGAGTTCAGGGGCAAGCCTAGTACACACGGCCAAGTTTCTCGTCAAAAAACACGTAGTTTTTTTCGACGAGATCCTTGGACAAGAAACTTGTCCCGGCCGAGTGTACAGACGCTTGATTCAAAGAACCCGCGGTTCTTTGAATGGAGCGTACGCGGTGACGTCATCGACTACGACGAGCATGCGCTCGTCACATTCGATGCCGTCGCTCCATCTTGGTATACCCTACCTATGCCTAGGAAGCTACCGCGCATGCGTCAAATTCATTTTGAACATGCGCGGGCTTCCCGGAGGACAGGTAAGTGTACACACACTCACTTTTCTCGTTGAGAAACAGGCTGACGAGAATCTCGACGAGAAAATAGAGAGCAGGTTCTCTATTTTCTCGTTGAGATTACTTGTCGGTTTTCTTGACGAGAAACCATACACACGAACGAATTTCTCGGCAAGACATCTCTGCCAGCAAGTTTCTTGCTGGTTCTTGCCGAGAAACTCTGTCGTGTGTACGAGGCCGCAGTTGAAAAAAATGGCCAACTGTGCTCATAAAAATTTGAGCCTGACTGAGGCCACAAACTCATTGCATGAGGGAGCCGCTTTTTTGGCACATGTTGGCCGTTCCTTCAGAGCATATGCGCCAGTTATGTCACCCGCTGCATGTACAGTAAATTTCTCTTAAATGGTTCAAGTTTAGAAGATATTTACAGTACCTGTAGGTAAGGCTTACCTATAGGTAAAATTAATGTATGGGAGTTTACTCCTACTCTAATGCCGCGTACACACGATAGTTTTTAATGTCATTTAAAAAACGAAGTTTTTCTCGACGTGATTTTTCATGTTTCATCTCAAGCCTGCCTTGCATACACACGTTCATTAAAAAAAAACGGTCGAGCAAAGCGCAGTGACGTACAACACGTACGACGGCACTATAAAGGGGAAGTTCCGTTCGGATGGCGCCACCCTTCATGTTAGTAAAGTTTGTTGAGCGACGATTCGCGCTTTTCAGCCTTGTGCTTTTCAGTCCGTTACAGCGTGACGAATGTGCTATCTCCATTACAAACGCTAGTTTTACCAGAACGAGCGCTCCCATCTCATACTTGATTCTGAGTATGCGCGTTTTTTTTCCCCTCGTAAAAGCATACACACTACCGTTTTTCACGACGTGAAAAAATAGAGCAGGTTCACGTTGTTAAAAATGCTCTGGAGTCTACACACGATCGTTTTTAATGCCCATTTTTAAAAATGGCATTTTTAACGTCATGAAAAACGATCGTGTGTTTGTACGCGGCATAAGGCCTAAAACGCCTGTTTTATTTGCGTATGACTTTTTTCTTTTCTGCCTCAAAACACTCCTCCGTTTTAGCCTATGGGGTTGATTTACTAAAGGCAAGTCCACTCTGCACTACAAATGCACTTGGAAGTGCAGTCGCTGTAGATCTGAGGGGAAGATCTGAAATGAGGGGAAGCTCTGCTGATTTCTGTCATCCAATCGTGCGCAAGCAAAAATGCTGTTTCTCTTACCATCCATGGACTGACACGGTGTCTCTTTACACGTGGGTTATGTCCCTGCTTGCAGGAGAAGACCTAGGCAGAATGTCAGATGTTATACATACATACATTCTAAAAGCCAGAGCTGAACAGCCCCACCCAGGGGGCGGTCCCTCCGGACATAACCCTCCCACTGCAGTCAGCAGACCTCAGTTTTTTTCTGCCTAGCAGAAGGAGAAGACATGGTTTTCTCAGGAGCCAGTCTCCTGACCTATTTTTGTTCCTTTTTGGAATTCTTTTTTATTTTATTTTTGAGAATCTTCTATCAACTGTCGGCTGGGCAACAGGTTGGGTACAAGATATCCTCGTAGTCTTCCCTGTCCGACCATCGAGCGCGCTGATCCTCGCCGTGTGTGCGTGAGACTCAGTTCACGACATGCCCCATGACTCCAGGGGTGGCCGGGTTTGCTTTCATGCTCCCACGGTCCTCTCAAGACTGAACAGTTCCTGACTGACTGTATCTTTCGCGGTGGACCAGGCCGACAGCTACTCAGTACTGCACTGTGGTAGTCCTGTCAGAAACACACCAGTGTGTCCCTCAGGGGACGGGTAAGTAGTCTCTCCTGCCTGCAGGTGAGTAAAAAAGGCTGTGTTTCTCTGTGGGGGTTTTCCCTGTCTCCCCCTGTATTTTATTGTCGCTCTCTGTCACCATTACTGGCGCTGGCTGTGTGGGGTGCTTGGGGGTCACACTGTACTTGGGGGGCTCATGCTGGTCTGCAATATATGCTTTGGGGCCCCTTTGTGTGTTTTTTTTGGGGCCTGAGCGGCGCTGTGTGTGTGTGTGTGTGTGTGTGTGTGTGTGTGTGTGTGTGTGTGCTGTTCACTTTATCTGCGTCATGGCGGCCATCTTGCCGCGGATCACCTCAGTGAAGTGCGGCGGCCATTTTCTTGTAGCCCGCGCGCTTTTCAGCAATAGTTTTCCCTCACAGCTCACCAGCGCTGACACAGCGCGGTACAGACAGTGGTACTGAGCGGTCCCTGATCCGGTTTGGTGAGTCCCCTGGGCGCCCCCTCCTCAGTCAGCACAGCCTGTGGGTGGACTTTTTATCTGAGGAGTCTCAGAGGGGGACAATATGGAGTCTGTGTCACCAGCTTCCCCTAACATGTCAATGGACAACAGGCAGTGCTTCAGCACCTGCGGTCCCTATGGACCTGTTGTGGGCAGTCCTGGAATCATTTCTGACCAGGATGGGAGTGGTGTGCGAGCGCAAGGGAGCAAAAAAGGTGCCCTCTCCCCACTTTATCTACACAAGGGGTGTGCGCTGATTAAGATATGGGCCTAGCCACTACCGCTCAGGACCCTAGTTCTGAATATGTTTTATGGTGTTGAACAGGACATTCCTTCTGCGGAAGACTCCAGTTCTGAGTCAGTAAATGACAGGGCGCTTGTTAGTGTACTCATGACTGCGGTGAGGGACACTCTCAAGCTAAATGCTGCGGATGCAGGACCTCAGGCGGATTCAGTCTCCTTTGGTTCTTTTAAGGCCAGGCCTTCTAAAGAGGTTTTTCCATATGTAACTTTCTTTGACTAGCTCATTGATAAGGTCTGGGAAAAGCCGCAGAAGATTTTTATGGTCCCGCGGCGTTGTCTATCAGATGCCCCTTTGGAATGCCCTACTTAAAAAGTGGGCTTCTCCCCCAGTGGTCGACCCTCCAGTCGCCCGGTTTAAACAAGGCCATCACTCTCCCGATGGAGGGGACTCCTACGTTTGAGGACCCCACTGACAGGAGGTCAGTAGTGGTGAGCAGAGCCATGTTTTGCCTTATTGGGACCCGCCCTACGGCCTGTGGTAGCGGCGACCCTTGTGTCTCAGACACTTGCAGGTTGGACAAAAATGTTGCACCTAGCTGTACAGGAGCATAATCTTCCTCCAGACACCGTTGCTCTGGCCCACCAACTGGTGCAGGGCCTGGTTTATGTGTGCGACGCCACGTTGGACGCGGCCCCTTTAATATCCAGGGCCTCTGTCTCGGCGGTGGTATTGCGTCGTCTTATCTGGTTGAAATGCTGGTCTGCTGACCTAGCCTCTAAGAAACTCCTGACGGATCTACCATTAAAGGTGGTAGACCTTTCGGTGCTGCCCTGGATGACATCGTCAAGGATGTCACGGGAGGTAAAAGCACTCTTCTTCCTTAGACTAGCAAGGGTAAGGAGGCCCGCCGCAAACAGGGTCTTTCCTTTCCAGCAAAAAAGGGGTCTTTCTTTCTCGTACATCACGGGACACAGAGCGACATAGTCATTACTAATGGGTTATATAGATACCGTCAGGTGCTGGCACTGGCAACTTCCAAAACCGGAAGTACCCTCCCCTATATAAGCCCCTCCCATCCGGGAGCACCTCAGTTTTTTGCCAGTGTCTAAGGTGTTGGCCAAGAAGAAACATGTGTTTTTCACTGAGCTTGCGTACAGGTTCTTTTGGGCCTCAGTAAGCTATTCCGGATCCGACCAAAAAAGCTTCATAGCTAAACGGTCGGTACCCGGGCCTTGCAGAGAAGAGCAAGGTTTTGCCTGTAATGCTTCTCTTAGGAGAGCTGGACCCTGGGATCCAGAGCTCTGGTCATACCCACGACCAAGATGTTTTCTGTGCAGGGTGCTATACAGGTCCAGGGGAGTGGAATCCTTGGGAACCCGGTCCCTGAAGGTTTGATTACAATGCCTGCCGTGATAGGTGAAGTTTGGGCTTTTGTGGACCAAACCAAGTCCTGCGGCGGGGAACAGGTAAGTGGGGGCCCCCAGGAACTTGGTTCTATTGGGGGACCCCCAAGCCTAATTTGTCTTTCTGTCTGTTACCTAATGGTATTCCCGCAAAATTCTGTGCATGCCTGTAACTACTAAAAAAATGTAATAATTTTTAATGGTGGTCAAGAAAAAAAAAAAAAAAAATTTTTTTTATATATATTTAATATATTAGACTGCGGTACCTGTGTTTGTCCACTAGAGGCCGCTGTGGAATGTTTTCTTGTCATGTGGACTAGCTTCTTCTCAGCAGAGCAAAGTCCAGGCAGATGGTGAGTTCTCTTATAGGAAACTGCTTCCTCTGCCATGTTGCAGTGCTCGTCCATCCCCCGGCCTGCGGCAAAGAGGGGCCCTGGCTCCTGTCCCTTGTTACCATATTTGAAATTAGCGCCGAAGGCGCACGTGCCCGTGCCCGTGCGCGTGCACGCGCCTCTATATATATATATATATATAGGTGAGTCGGGAAAGGGGGCGGAGCCTGGGGGATGACGCTCTGTGCGCGCCGCAGCGCTTCTGCGCATGTGCGGGCGTCCCAGCAGTTTAAAAAAACCACAATATTGTAGTGAGCTGGCTATGAAGTACAGAGACAGAGCTGGCAACATTTAAAGGCATACAGCAAGCGGTTGATACAGGCATCCCCTAGAAAGGCACATTAGTAGACACCAACTGTGATATAGCAGCAATTGTGCTAGACTATTCTCAGTAAAAGTGGTGTATTACGGCTGGAATACCTCAGCTTTAGGCTTAGGAATATGCCGTCCAGAAGCTCCGGAACTGAATCTTCCAGGAAGCGAAGGGGGTCTCATCGGGCTCGGAGGATCTTGGGCATACTCCTGCTGCACCAGTCTCCCCTGAAGTTCAGAGGTAAGTGACCGTAGAGACCCCGCAGGGTACTTGGTACTGTGGCTGTCCTCAGTTCACCTGCTCCTGTGTATGTAACAGAGGAGGTTTTTTCCTCAGCTCTGGGAGGATTAGAGAGAGATTGTCAACATTTATCGCTGCCTCCCTGTCAGGGAAAGCACGCCCGATCTCCGTCTCCTCCTTCAGAGTGCCTGTTAGCAGAGCAACAGTCCCATACAGGGATCGACCTGCCTGAAGGGGATCAGGATGAGGTTGATTCTGTTATAGAGGAATCAACAGTGGGGGAACCTTTTCTCAGCATCTTAAGCTGAAAGATTATGGGTTCAGTCTCTGACTAACATGGTCCGATCAGCATTTAAAAATGCACCTTGCGGAACCATCAACCACTACTGTATCCTCGTTGGGGTCGCTAGAAGCCCCCAGACTGTTTGTTCTTTTCCACTTCACCCTTTACTGAAAGGGCTCATTTACCAGGATTGGGAACGTGCTGAGAAAATATTTATTCCCCCAAGAGATTTCCGGTGGTCTATCCCATGGAGGATAAGTTCATCAAAAAAAAAAAAAAAAAAAAAATGGAAGGTCCCTACAGTGGACGCAGCCATCTCTTGTATGTATAAATCACTGACATGTCCAGTGGATAATGTCCAAATGTTCAAGAACCCAATAGATAAAAGATTGGAGTCCTTATGAAAATCTGCTTGGTGATACAACCAGCAGTAGCAGCTATTGGGGTCTGCTAAGCAGTGAAGGATCAGTTGAAACAGGTCTTGAGGGACTTGACAGATCAGCAGGCTTTGCCCTAGCTGATCTACCTAGAGCCTTAGGCTTTGCGGTTGACGCCATAGAGGATTCAGTCCATCAGGCCTCCCGCCTTACGCTGTCTATAGTACATATGCGTAGGCTCCTATGGCTCAAAAACTGGTCTGCTGAAGCTCCCTGTAAAGAATGGCTGGTTAGCGTCCCATTTCATGGTGAACGCTTATTCAGGGAAAACCTGGACAAATATATCCAGAAAATTTCCAGCGGTAAAAATACGCTCTTGCCGGTTAAAAGCAGAGTTAGAGGTCCCTCTTTAAGAGGCCTGCTTCTCCAGTCCCTGGGGCATCGGCTGTGTAACAGTTCCGACGGCCTCCTCGGTCAAATCCCGGGGGTAAAAAACAGGGACAGTAGCAGGGTAATGAGAAACCCTGGGTCAGGGGAGGTACAAAACCTCCCCCAAAGTTAAATTCATTGAAGCCCCCACTCAGTCGGGTGGGGGGAGGACTCCAGTTGTTCGCAAGAGACCTGGCGGGACACGATCAAGACAGATAGGTGCTCTCCGCAGTAGGTTTGGGATACAGTTTGGAGTTAAAAGACTCTCCTCCTTCCCATTTTTGAGGTCAAACGTGCCAAGGGATCCCCGGAAGAGAGAGTCCCTCCTGTTGGCACTAGAACAACTATTGCTCCAAGGAGTAATTATGGAGGTTCCCCTGGAAGAATGAGGGTTCGGGTTTTACTCAAACCTCTTTACAGTCCCGAAGCAAACGCGGACGGGAGGCCCATATTAATTCTAAAAGGGCTATACAAATTCCTGTATATCAGGACTTTCCGATGGAGTCGATCCGATCGGTGGCCACTGCCCTACAAGGGGAGGATTGGTTAGCCACGATCAACATCAAAGATGCTTATTTGCACATTCCCATCTTTCCAGTCCACCAAAAATTTTCAGTTCAGAGCCTTACCCTTCGGTTTGGCCACAGCACCACGAGTGTTTACAAAAATTCTGGCCCTTTATTGGCCAATCTAAGAACACAAGGTGTAATGATAATGGCATATCTGGATGACTTGTTGCTGATAGACCACTCAGTGAAAAAACTAGACGTGGTCGTTCACAAGACGATCAAGTATCTGGAATCTCACGGTTGGATTATCAACCGAGACAAGTCAGCCCTAAAAACCAGTCAAAAGTCTGGAATACTTGGGGCTAAGGTTGGATTCAGGCCAGAAAAAAATATTCTTGCCTCGAGGAAAGGTGTTGTCTTTGAAAGATTTGATCCACTTAGTGGGTACAAAAAAGACAGCCGTCCATACGCCTGTATATGAGGCTGCTGGGAAAAATGGTGGCATCATTCGAAGCAGTACCCTACGGTCAATTCCATTCAAGGAATTTGCAAGGGGCCATACTGTCAGCCTGGAACAAAAAAGTTCAGGCCCTAGACTTACAATGTCCTTGTCCCCTTCCGTTCGCAAGAGCCTCCGTTGGTGGTTGGTTCCCCAGAATCTGGAAAAAAGGAAATCCTTCAGTCCGATTTCTTGGAAGGCGGTCACTACAGATGCCAGCCTTATAGGCTGGGGAGCAGTACTGGAGCAATAGTCTCTCCAGGGCAGATGGTCGGATGCAGAAAAGGCCCTGCCCATCAATCTCTTAGAGATACGAGCAGCCCGGTATGCCCTAGTAGCATGGACATCCAAACTCCAAGGGTCCCCTGTCAGAATTCAATCAGACAATGCCACAGCAGTGGCATATATCAATCATCAGGGGGGCACCAGGAGTCGTGCAGCCCAGAGGGAAGTAAATTACATCCTGAAATGGGCAGAAAAATATGTCCCAGCCATATCTGCGGTATTCATTCCAGGAGTGGAGAATTGGAAGGCGGACTTTCTAAGTCGCCAGCAATTAGGCCCAGAGGAAGGGTCCCTTCACCCCGAGGTTTTCTGGACAATATGTCAGCGGTGGGGAACATCGGATGTAGATCTTCTAGCATCCAGATTCAACGCAAAGGGGGACAGGTTTGTCTCTCGGACAAGGGATCCCCTAGCTTGCGGCTCGGATGCCCTAGTGTTCCCTTGGGATCAGTTCAAGCTGATATATGCATTCACACCGCCAATGGTTACCTCGATTACTCCGCAGAATCAGGGTAGAAAAGAAACCAGTGATTCCGGTGGCTCCAGCGTGGCCCCGAAGAGCGTGGTACGCGGAGATTGTAAAATTTCAGTGGGGAGTCCTTGGACTCTCCCACGTCGTCCGGCTTTCGCAAGGACCGATATACCACCCTTCCTTACCAGCCCTAGGTTTGACGGCTTGGCTATTGAAGCCCACATTCTAAAAAAGAGAGGGCTCTCTAATGCTGTGGTATCTACCATGATCAATGCCAGGAAGCCGGTATCCAGGCAGATCTACTATAGAATCTGGAAGGCGTACATCGCGTGGTGTGAGGCCAAGAAATGGCATCCACATAAGTACGTAATAGGTAGGATTCTGGACTTCCTACAGTGGGCTGTAGATAGGAAGCTTGCCTTGAGTACTATCAAGGGTCAGATTTCGGCCTTGTCAATATTTTTTCAAAGGCCCTTGGCTTCGCATTCACTAGTCAAAGCCTTTATACAAGGAGTGATGCGTATTAGTCCTCCGGTTAATATTCCCATATGTCCATGGGATCTAAACTTGGTTCTGTCGGTTCTACAGAAACAACCATTTGAACCATTACAGCATATTTCCTTGGTGCTTCTCACCAGGAAATTGATTTTTCTAGTAGCCATTTGTTCGGCTAAAAGAGTATCGGAATTAGCAGCTATGTCCTGTAAGGAGCTATATCTGGTTATCCATAAGGACAGAGTAGTGTTACGTCCTCATCCAGCCTTTCTTCCTAAGGTGGTATCGAGGTTTCATTTGAACCAAGATGTGGTTCTTCCTTCTTTTTTCCCCAAACCTACTTCGGTAGAGGAAAAGTTATTGCATTCTTTGGATGTAGTAAGAGCAGTTAAAGCTTATCTAAAAGCCACTGCTCAGATTCGCAGAACGGATACTTTGTTTATTCTGCCGGAAGGCCCCAGAAAGGGTCAGGCAGCGTCAAAGTCTACTTTAGCCAAGTGGATTCGACAGGTCATTATGCAAGCTTATGGCTTGAGAAGGAGACCACCTCCGTTCAAAGTTAGAGCGCACTCCACGAGAGCAGTTGGAACTTCATGGGCAGTGCATCACCAGGCCTCCCTGGCTCAAATCTGTAAGGCCGCAACATGGTCTTCGGTACACACGTTTACTAGGTCCTACCAGGTGGACGTTAGAAGTCAGGAGGATGTCGCCTTTGGGCGCAGTGTGTTGCAGGCCGCAAAAGATCCTCATGTCTGATAGCGCTCAGCTTATATATGGTGTATCCCCCCCCCTCATTTGGCATTGCTTTAGGACATCCCATTAGTAATGACTATGTCGCTCTGTGTCCCGTGATGTACGAGAAAGAAAATAGGATTTTTATAACAGCTTACCTGTAAAATCCTTTTCTTGGAGTACATCACGGGACACAGAGCTCCCGCCCCTCTTTAGGAACACTTATTGCTTTGCTACAAAACTGAGGTGCTCCCGGATGGGAGGGGCTTATATAGGGGAGGGTACTTCCGGTTTTGGAAGTTGCCAGTGCCAGCACCTGACGGTATCTATATAACCCATTAGTAATGACTATGTCGCTCTGTGTCCCGTGATGTACTCCAAGAAAAGGATTTTACAGGTAAGCTGTTATAAAAATCCTATTTTTTCGTCAGTCGGAGTCCACGGGTAGGCCCTCTCAGACTGACGGCAGTGCGGCTGGTGGGCACGAGTGCCTCTGGGTGCGTAAGCCAAACAATTGGCTCACAAGCCTGCCTCTGCGTGAAGTCTTGCCTCCGCCCGACTCTGGGGTGGGGGGACGACTTCGCAGGTCACGGATCGGTGGACTTCTCGAATTTCCGACCGGTGGGTGTGCGAGGTGGTCACCTCAGGATACGGGATGGTATTCCCATCCTGGCCCCCAGACAGATTCCTTCCCTCGAATCTTCCTCTCCTTCCTACCCGTCGGGCAGCCCTCTTGGGGCTGTACGGGATTTGATCAGGTCCGGAGTGATTGTGCCGGTTCCGTCACAGGAGAGTTTTCTGAAGGCCTTGGTGAAGGTGCAAAAGTTCCGCATGGAATCCATTCGCAGGTGATCAATACACTCTGTCAAGGGGAGTTTTTCCTGGCATCCTTGGACTCAAGTACGCCTACTTGCATGTTCTGATCTGCGCAAGTCACCAGAAGTTTCTGCGCTTTTCGATCAGCGAAGTCCACTATCGATTTCTGGCTCTCCCCTTCCGCCTAGCCTCGGCACCAAGGGTGTTCACCAAGGTGCTTGCTCCGGTTCTAGCCCTTCTGATACAGCGAGGCATTGCTGTCGTGGGCTATCTGGACGATCTGCTAAGAGCAGTAAGTGTATCAGACTTAGAAGTGACTATAGTCAATCAGACCCTCCGGGACTTTGGGTGGTTCCTGAACATTCAGGTGTCAGTCCTGGTCCCGACTCAGTGTCTGGAGTATCTAGGTCTGATTCTGGACTCCTTGGAGGCAAAGGTATCCTACCTCCGGAGAAGTTGCTGACTCTCAGTCTGCAGTGTGGATGCTGTCGTCCCGAAAATGGTCGTCAATCCATTTTTTCATAGGAGTCCCGGGACTCGTGGTGGCCTCCTTCGCGGCCATTCCGTATGCCCAATCACACACCAGGGCATTGCAGAAGGAGATCTTGCCCACCTGGGACAAATCCCTGTTGTCCTTGGATCTTCAGGTCCAGGTGAGTCACTTGGTCAGGGCGTCCCTGACATGGTGGTTAAGATCCTCGGCTCTTCGGTCCGGAAAGTCGTTCCTCAACCGTCCGATGGGCGGTACTCACGACGGACGCCAGCCTGGCGGGCTGGGGTGGAGTCTGGGGAGTCCTGTCGGCCCAAGGGCTTTGGACTCTGGACGAAGCCCGTTTACCAATCGCTGTTCTGGAAATAACGGGCAATCGGAGGAGAGCTTACAGGGCCGCTCCATCAGGATACAGTCAGACACCACCACGGCGGTGGCGTATGTTAACCAAAAGAACGTGCCGGCTCTGTAGGCCGTTTACATTCCGGGCATAGACAATGGGCAGGCGGACTATCTGAGTCGCCAAGCGCTGGACCACGGAGAGTGGTCCTTGCATATTTCAGCTCTTTTGCCGACGGTGGGGCACGCCGGATGTGGACCGATGGCCTCTCGACTCAATTGCAAGGTGTCTAGGTTTGTGGCCAGATCTAGGGATCCTTTGGCGGATGCCTCGGATACGTTGGCGGCCCCATGGGGTCCTTATCACCTGATATATGTTTATCCTCTGCTGCAGCTGCTCCCTCGTCTGCCGCGCAGGGTGGGGACCGAGGGAACTCCGGTGATCCTAATTGCTCCGGATTGGTCTCGGCGTCACTGGTACACTGATCTGGTACGTCTCGTCGCGGACGTTCCCTGGCGGTTGCCAATAGGAGAGGACCTTCTGTCTCAAGGTCATATATTTCATCCGGCTTTACAGTCTCTGGCTTTAAGGGCATGGCTGTTAAAAGCCAGGTGTTGAAGAACCGAGATCTCTCGGACTCGGTCATTTTGACCATGTTTAGGGCACGGAAGTCTTCCTCCAAAAAGATCTTTCACCATACATGGTAAGCTTACATCGCAATGTGCGAAGAGCTGGACTGGCGTCCTCGGACGTATTCCGTCCCTAGAATCCTGCGTCTTCCGCAGCATGGAGTGACCCAAAAGCTGGCTTTGAGTACCATTTAAGGATCAGATTTCGGCCTTGGCCGTCTTCTTTCAGCGACCTCTAGTGAGTCATTTCTTGGTTAGCACCTTGTGTTGGGGGTTCGCCATGTGCTCCCTCCTGTCTAGCCTCCTCTCCCACCGTGGGATCTGAATTTGGTGCTCTCGGTCCTCCCAGGAACCTCCTTTTGGGATTATCAGGGATATTCCCCTCTTGACTTTGTCTCAGAAGGTGGCCTTGTTAGTGGCATTCACTTCTGTTAGACGAGTGTCTGAGTTGGCAGTCTTGTCCTGCAAGTCGCCATATTTAGTCATCCTTAAGGAAAAGGCGGTGTTGCGTCCGCGTCCTTCTTTTGGCCAAGGGTGGTCTCGACTTTTCACCTAAATGAGGACATTGTCCTCCCGTCCTGGTGTCCTCACCCATCGCATCCCAGAGAGTTTGCGATTCACACATTGGATGTGGTACGAGCCTTGCGGGTGTACCTGTCTGCTACTGTTTCTATTCAGAAGTCTGACTCACTGTTTGTGACTGTCTCTGGTCCAAAACAGGGCCAAGCGGCTTCGTCTGCCACCATTTCTAGGTGGAACAGACAAACCGTCATTCAAGCCTATGCTCTCAAGGGGCGGGCGCCTCTCTTGCCGGTTACGGCGCATTCCACCAGGGCAATTGGTGCTTCCTGGAATTTCTGACATCAAGCGTCGGTTGCACAAGTGTGCAAGGTGGCGACCTGGTCGTCCGTTCATACCTTTTCTACGTTTTATAAGGTTGATGTGGCTGCATCTTCGGATGCTTCCTTCGGCCGCAGGGTGCTGCAGGCCGCTGTTTAAAGTTGCAACTCCTCCGTTGAGGAGCTCTGCCTTCTTTGGAGTGAAGTTTTTTTGTTTTTTCCATTTATACTGCTCCCATCCCTCTTGACACTGCTTTGGGACATCCCACGTGTAAAGTGTAAAGAGATACCGTGTCAGTCCATGGATGGTAAGAGAAAATAGGATTTTTTTGTACTCACCGTAAAATCCTTTTCTCTGACATCCATGGACTGACATGGCACCCACCCTTCCTTTTAAGTTTGTACTGCTTTGTTACGAACTGAGGTCTGCTGACTGCAGTGATAGGGTTATGTCCGGAGGGACCGCCCCCTGGGTGGGGCTGTTCAGCTCTGGCTTTTAGAATGTGTATGTATAACAAATGACATTCTGCCTAGGTCTTCTCCTGCAAGCAGGGACATAACCCACGTGTAAAGTGTAAGGCCCCTTTCACACGGGGCGGATCCGTGCAGATCCGCCCCGTGAAGCTCCGCTTGCTCAGCGGGGATCACTCCGTTGATCCCCGCTGAGCCGACGGATGACTGGGCGGTCCCCGCACACTGTGCAGGGACCGCCCTGTCAGAGCGCCGCTCTCCCCTATGGGGAATCGGATGACGACGGACCGTAGAGTCCGTTGTCATCCGATCCGCTCCGCCGACGGAAGGAAAAATAGTTTTCCTCCGTCACACTTTGGCGGAGCGGATGTCAGCGGACATGTCTCCGCTGACATCCGTGCTTCCATAGGGGTACATGGAGGATCCGTTTTAGGTCCGCCTAAAAAACTGACAGGCGGACCTGAACGGACCTCCGTGTGAAAGAGCCCTAAAGAGACACCGTGTCAGTCCATGGATGTCGGAGAAAAGGATTTTACGGTGAGTACAAAAAATCCTATTTTTTCATTTTCCTTGCATGTCCCCCTTAGATCTACAGCGACTGCACTTCCAAGTGCATTTGTAGTGCAGAGTGGATTTGGCTTTAGTAAATAACCCCCTATGTGTCCATGCACATTTGGCGTTACACAACATTTGGCAGAGCTGAGAACATTGCATGAAGAGATCTTCATCTGTTTAGAGACAAAAGGAGAATATTTGTGATTCAGTCTGTTGGCATCCTGGTAAAGTTGAATGATTCGTTTTTGGTGGTCTGACCTTTTTTTTCGAATTTAAAATGTTTTTAGAGATTAAGAAAATTATTTTATTTAAAGTGAGATTAAGTCTCGTCTTTCAAACGACTTCTGAAATAGTTTATTTAAAGTCCCAATCTTCTTTTCTTCTGTAATAGAAGTCAATGCAAGCAGCTCCGAAGTCGCCTCCCAAGTAGTACAGGTACCTTTTTCTAAGTCGGAGCGACTTGAGTCGCTTCGATTAGAACGGTGCCATTGCACTGACTGGAGCAAGACTTGTTAGGCGGCTAAGTCGCCTGACGGGTCACCCCAGTGTGAATTGAGCCTAAGGCTTCTTTCACACGGGACGGATCAGTCATGATCCGCCCCGTGAACCTCCGCTTGCTCAGCGGGGATCGCTCCGTTGATCCCCGCTGAGCCGGCTGATGACTGGGCGGTCCCCGCACACTGTGCAGGGACCGCCCTGTCAGATCTCCGCTCTCCCCTATGGGGGATCGGATGAACACGGACCGTCTGTCCGTGTTCATCCGATCCGCAGACGGATAGAAAAATTTTAATTTTTCTATCCTGAAAAACGGAGCGTAGCAGACACGGGTGAGATCGGGTGTCAGCGGATGTTCATCCGCTGACATCCGCTGTCCTATAGGGATACATGTATGTCCGTTTTTCATCCGAAAACGGATGGGTGAAAAACGGACATACGGTCCGCCCGTGTGAAAGGGGCCTTAAGCTTTGTGGGTTTTTTTTTTTGTTTGTTTTATTAAATCAACAAACATGTTATTCAGTGGTTTTTGACAAAGCAGCCCTGATCCTCTTCTTTTGGGGCTTCTCCTGGCTCCTCTTTGGCAAATGCCAACATAGGAACAGACAGTGCGGCTTGGCTTCGCCCCCCACTCCCTCGTCGCAGAATTTGACAGCAGCGGAGCCAATGGTTCCTGCTCCTATCAATCTGTCCAGTGAGGAGGGCAAGAGCAGAGAGAGCCGCTGGAGAGAATTGCTGGATCAAAGTAAGTATAAGGGGAGAGGGGGCACATGCAGCACCAAAGGTTTTTTACCCTAATGCCACGTACACACGACCGTTTTTCATGACGAGAAAACTGCCATTTTTTAAATTGGTCGTGAAAACCGTGTGTATGCTCCATAGCAGTTTTCTCGACGAGAAAACTGCCCGCAAAAAAATTGGAACCTGCTCTATTTTTTCTCATTGTTTTTCCCGTCGTTCTTTTCCTCATCGTGAAAACCGCTCGTGTGTATGCTTTTCCGAGGGGGAAAAAAACGCGCATGCTCAGAATCAATTATGAGATGGGAGCGCTCGTTCTGGTAAAACTAGCGTTTGTAATGGAGATAGCACATTCGTCACGCTGTAACGGACCTGAAAACCACGAGGCTAAAAAGCGCGAATCGTCTCTCAACAAACTTTACTAACACGAGATCAGCAAAAGCAGCCCAAAGGGTGGCGCCATTCGAATGGAACTTCCCCTTTATAGTGCCGTCGTACGTGTTGTCGTACGTGTTGTACGTCACCGCGCTTTGCTCGAGCGTTTTTTTTCCTGAACGTGTGTATGCAAGTCAGGCTTGAGAGGAATCACGGCGAATCATGTCGAGAAAAACATCGTTTTTTTGCATGACAGGAAAAACGGTCGTGTGTACGCGGCATCAGGCTTTAGAACCAATTTAAGTAACAAGTTGGACTTTCCTATAGTGATGAAAGCGCTAATAGACATTATGGCCCATTTAAATCTATTCCTGTGCACAGGTGGTGTTTTTTTTTGTAGTGTTAGGCCCGGTTCACACAGGGGCGACTCGTCAGGGGACTCGGTCGCCTGACGAGTCGTGTCACGCTCTGTGCTATGGAACCGTTCTAATAGGAGCGACCTGAGTCGCTCCGACTTAGAAAAAGGTTCTTGTACTACTTTTGGGGGCGACGCAGGGCGACTTGCATTGACTTCTATACAGAAGTCATTATGCAAATCGCCTCGGCGGGCGTCTCAAGTCGTCTTGAGATCGCGCTGCCGAGGTCGCCCCCAAAGTCGTGCCGCCCCTGTGTGAACCGGGCCTTAGGCAGGTGTGTTATGTGTCAATGCGTTTTTTCTGTGCGTTTTTAGACTTTTTTAGCTGTGTGCAGGTGACTATTACTCTAGGAAAGCAGCAGATGTACAGACACAGCTGTAGGTCCTAATTTGACAGGCATGCAGTTGTGTACTTACAGCCGTTGTGTCCCAAAAGAATAACATAGACTGCCTGCACGCAGCTCCAGGCGACTGTAGCCGCATAAACAAAACACTAATTTCGCTGTATGGGCCACAGCGCCCGTTTGAATGAGCCCTATTGGTTAAATGGTTTCATTTGTTTCTTTGACGTGGTCTTATGCCGCGTACACACGATCATTTTTAATGACAAGAAAAATGTCATTTTTTTAAATGGTCATTAAAAATGGTCGTGTGTGGGCTTTCCAGCATTTTTCCCAACGAGAAAAACGCCGAGAATCACGGCGAGAAAAATTGGAACATGCTCTAATTTTTCATGTCGTTTTTTACATTGTCGTTTTTCTCATCATAAAAAACGGCCGTGTGTGGGCTTTAACGACGTGAAAAAAAATGCGCATGCTCAGAATCAAGTATGAGACGGGAGCGCTCATTCTGGTAAAACTAGCGTTCTAAATGGAGATGGCACATTCGTCATGCTGTAACGGACTGAAAAGCGCAAATCGTCTCTCAACAAACTTTACTAACATGAAGGGTGGCGCCATCTGAATGGAACTTCCCCTTTATAGTGCCGTCGTACGTGTTGTACGTCACCGCGCTTTACTCGAACATTTTTTTCGACGATAGTGTGTAGGCAAGGCAGGCTTGAGAGGAAACACGAAAAATCACGTCGAGAAAAATGCCGTTTTTTTCAGTGACATTAAAAACGATCGTGTGTACGCGCCATTATTTTTATCTGAGCGATCCACCCATTTTCTCTCTTTTTTGTATTTTTTTTTTTTTATGTTTCCGTAACCTTTTTTGATGGATCTTACTAAAGTAAACCTCAAATATGGCACAAGTAATATTAAAGTGGAATTCCAGGCTATTACTAAGGCCCCTTTCACACTGGGGCGGTTTGCAGGCAATAGCGCCTGCAAACCGAGCCTAAACAGCGGCTCCTGCCTCTCCAATGTGAAAGCCCGAGGGCTTTCACACTGCAGCGGTGCGCTAACAGGACGTGAAAAAAAAGTCCTGCTAGCCGCATCTTTGGTGCGGTGAGAGGAGCGGTGTGTTTACCGCTCCTCCACCGCTCCTTCCCATTGAAATGAATGGAACACCGCGGTAATACCGCCCGCAAACCTCGGCTGTAGCCGCGGTTTGCGGGTGGTATTAACCCTTTTTCGGCCACTAGTGGGGGTTAAAACCGCACCGCTAGTGGCCGAATACCTCTGCAGTCCCGACGGTATAGTGCCGCTAAAAATAGCGGCGCTATACCGCCACCGCCCCAGTGTGAAAGCGCTCTAACTAAGCTTATATCTGCTACCACCCCCTTCTAAATTCTCCTGTAGAAGGAAGATGCTTATACTTACCGATTCACAAAGCGCTTCAGTCCAGTCACATGATCAGTTACCAGTGGCCGGCTTTAGGGGAGAGGAGGGATAGCCAACAACAGATGCCCCATAGTAAGCCTATGGGTGACGTCACCACCCAGGCATTCCATCTCTTATCTGCGCTCTGCTCTCTCCGCTCAGAACTCTGTGAATAGATAAGTATAAGCATCTTCCTTTCACAGGATGGTTAGAATGGGATTTAGAAAAGTGGGGGGGGGGGGGAGCGAGTTTTTTTAAATAAAGGAAAAAAACTGCGCCCACCCACTTAACCCAAAAACTACAATAGTAGGATATTAACACAACAAGTAACTAGTGGTTACAGCTAGTTGAAACAGATGAGAGTCCAACAGGCAATCTGCATTAAATGGTCTAATTGAACAACAAGTCCACTTCTCCTTAGACCCAAAAAGACCCAGTAAGTAAGAAGGACATCCACTCCTCCTCAAAATAAAGAGGCACAGCACCACCGTGACTTGTTCAAAACTTATTGTGAGATATCCACCACCAGAGACAAGAGGAGCAGCTCACCAGAAGGCAAGCGGTTTGGGGCATCCGACTGTCACCCAGCCGCGGCCTTTTTAAGTTGCAGCAATAATCGTCCCTCAGTCAATAGTGGTGATCCATCCGATATGTTCCGCATACATTTGCACCATGGGCCCCAAACATAAATGAATAGAAAGGGCAAACAATAGTGTGACTCCGTTTTAAACCAATTTATTTAAAAAACGTAAGTTCTACTTACAAATGAGAAGATAAAAACAGCTTGTAGATAAACTGTATTGCCGGCCGGCATATCAGGAGCCTCACTCCTCGGGCGTGGTGACGTCACTGAGCGTCGTCCTAGACGCGTTTTGTCATTACGCAGACGTTATCAATAGGAGTGGGCGCTGAGCGACGCACCACGTTTAAATAGGCCAGACCACATTGTGAAATGCACGGAATGGCCATCTTTACTATGGGCAATTTAGCCCTTACTACTAGACAAAAAAGGGCCTCAATACTTTCCCCACACCATATTAGGAACATACCCAGGACTGCGGCATTTTGATAGGCCAATCCTTGATAAAAACACAGGCTTCAACCTATGGGCAGAAGACCGGCTACTCCGCTCTGGGGGGGGGGGGGGGTGGTGTTAGAAAAGCCTATCTCTTTCCAGTGAGTGACCTCATAGGAGAAACACACTGAATGATTCAACATCAAATTAACCTAATTTGTGCTAAAATAATAAAATCAAGTCCATGCAATATTTTTAACCTACTTTAAAGTGACATCAAGTGAATCGAAACTAGCAATAACGCTAGTAGAGATTCTGTGTCTAAAAACAAAAAACAGAGTTTTTTTAAAGCTTAGTTAGGAAAAACCTGCACTTTTAAGGCTTCGTTCACAGGAGCATATGTGAATTTTTGCAGGTGCTTGCAAGCAGAAGATCCTGCATAAAATACGCACCTAATGACTGACTGCAGACGTAGCTGTGTCTTACTTTTTTTTTTTTTGAGCTGCTAATTGCACCACTTAATATTATCTGCAGCTCTTGAGTGACATCAGGGGCCACACATCTTGTATAGAGAAAGTTGACCACCATATCTTTAGAGAATGGACTGTGGAATGTACACTGGTTTGTAGGCCTTCCCTGACATTCCCTGCCTGAGTCTTCTTAAGAGCAAGCTTGATCAGCTGCATTGATTTTTCATATCCGATAACTATCATTGTATTTTGAGGGTGTCTGTAGAGTGCCCCACTACCTTCTTCATTGCATAAACATGCACTTTAAGCCTATTCAGTTGTGCTTGTTTGTACAACAGTTTTTTTTTAGAAGATAACTCATTTATAGGCTGAAACATGCATGCATGGGTGGCCACCATCTATTGTCTATAGCAGTGGTCTCCAAACTGCAGTCCACGGGCCAGATATGGCTCTTTGCTCGCCTTTATCCAGCTCTTGGGACACCATTGCTCCCCCTGACACCAACAAAGGGGCATGATTCCTCCCACTGACACCAGCAAAGGGGCATGATTCCTCCCACTGACCCCAGCAAAGGGGCATGATTCCTCCCACTGACACCAGCAAAGGGGCATGATTCCTCCCACTGACACCAGCAAAGGGGCACGATTCCTCCCACTGACACCAGCAAAGGGGCACGATTCCTCCCACTGACACCAGCAAAGGGGCATGATTCCTCCCACTGACACCAGCAAAGGGGCATGATTCCTCCCACTGACACCAGCAAAGGGGCACGATTCCTCCCACTGACACCAGCAAAGGGGCACGATTCCTCCCACTGACACCAGCAAAGGGGCATGATTCCTCCCACTGACACCAGCAAAGGGGCATGATTCCTCCCACTGACACCAGCAAAGGGGCATGATTCCTCCCACTGACACCAGCAAAGGGGCATGATTCCTCCCACTGACACCAGCAAAGGGGCATGATTCCTCCCACTGACACCAGCAAAGGGGCATGATTCCTCCCACTGACACCAGCAAAGGGGCATGATTCCTCCCACTGACACCAGCAAAGGGGCATGATTCCTCCCACTGACACCAGCAAAGGGGCATGATTCCTCCCACTGACACCAGCAAAGGGGCATGATTCCTCCCACTGACACCAGCAAAGGGGCATGATTCCTCCCACTGACACCAGCAAAGGGGCATGATTCCTCCCACTGACACCAGCAAAGGGGCATGATTCCTCCCACTGACACCAGCAAAGGGGCATGATTCCTCCCACTGACACCAGCAAAGGGGCATGATTCCTCCCACTGACACCAGCAAAGGGGCATGATTCCTCCCACTGACACCAGCAAAGGGGCATGATTCCCCCCACTGACACTAACAATGTGTCTTCTACTGACCACAGGTACTATGTCTTTTTTTTTTTTTTTCTCCCATTAACCACCAAGCATAAGCTATTGTCTACTCCCACTGATGTTGGGGTATTTTCTATTCCCAATAGCCACAGTCCATCTACCCTAAAGTTTTTTTTTTTCTCTTATCATCCATGGACCGACACGGCAGCTCTTATTCACTGAACGTGTGGGTATATGTCCCTGCTTGCAGGAGAAGACCTAGGCAGAATGTTAAGTGTTAAAACATTGTAGAACACACCAGAGCTGAACAGCCCCGCCCAGGGGGGTGGTCCCTCCGGACATTACCCTCCCACCTGCAGCCAGCAGACCTCAGTTTTTTTCTGCCTAGCAGAAGGAGAAGACATGGCTCTCTCAGGAGCCAGTCTCCTGGAAGATTTTACTTTTAAATTTTATTCCTTTTGGGAATTTTATTATTTTATTTTTGAGACCTTCAATCAACTGTCGGCTGGGCAACAGGTTGGGTACACTGGTATCCTCGTAGTTTTCCCTGTCCGACCATCGAGCGTGCTGATCCTCGCCTTGTGTGCGTGAGACTCAGTTCACGACATACCCCATGGCCCCAGGGGTGGCCGGGTTGCTTTCATGCTCCCGCGGTCCTCTCAAGATTGAACAGTACCTGACGGATTGTTTCTCTCGCGGTGGAACGGGCCGACAGCTACGCAGTACGACTCTGTGATAGGTCTGTCTGAAACAAGCCAGTGGGTCCCTCTAATGGCACCGAGGGTGTTCTCCAAGGTGCTTGCGGGACGGGTAAGTAGTCTCTCCTGAAAAGAAGGTGAGTACATGCTGGCTGTGTTTCTGTGTGTGGGGGGTTCTCCCTGTCTCCCCCCTGTTATGCTGCTCTCTGCACCCTGTTATGCTGCTGTGCTGTGTAGGGATGCTTGGGGGGTCACTCTGCCCTGGGGGGGCCACTCCATGGCTGTTAATATGCTTGGGAAGTGTTCTGGGGGAATGGCTGTTGTTTTTTTTGCGTGCGCCATTGGCGCGGTGTTTTAATTTTAAAAAGTGCGCCATCAGCGGCCATTTTGCCGCGGCTCAAGCACAGTTATACAGCGCCCAGCGCCCATTTTCTTGTAGCCGCGGCGCTTTCAGTTTCGTTTTCGGCCTCTAGCGGCGCTGCTGAACGGCACAAAATACTTCTCCTCAGGCTTCACCCGCACTACAGCGCGGCTCATACAGCGGTACCGAGCGGTCCCTAAGGGTGGTGAGTACTCCAGGTATCCCCTCTTCAGCCCCAGCACAGCCAGTGGGTGGGCTGTATTATTCACTGTAATGGGTGAATAAGGTCTCAGAGGGTGGCAATATTGGAGTCTGGTTCACCTGTTTCTTCACATTGTTAGAGACAACTGGCAGTGCTCCTGCACCTGCGGTCCTTATGGACCAGTTGTCGGCAGTCCTGGAATCATTAATCTGACCAGGAGGAAAGCAGTGTGTGAGCGCAAGGGAGCAAAAAAGCCCCTCTCCCCACTTTTTTTCCATAAAAAAAAAAGGGGGTGTGCGCTGATGCAGATATGGGCCTAGCCACTACCGCTCGGTACCCTAGCTCTGAATATATTTGATGGTTTTGAACGGGACATTCCTTGCAAGGAAGACTCCAGTTCTGTGTCAGTAAATGACAGGGTGCTTGTTAGTGAACTCATTACTGCGGTGAGGGACACTCGCAAGCTGAATGCTGCGGATGTAGAACCTCAGGCGGACAGTCTCCTCTGGTTCCTTAGGGCCGGGCCTTCTAAAAAGTGTTTTTTCCATATGTACCTTTCTTTGACCAGCTCATTGAGGTCTGGGGAAAAAGCCGCAGAAGACTTTTATGGTCCCGCGGCGTTTGCCTATAGATACCCCTTTGAAGATGCCCTACTTGAAACGTGGGCTTCTCGCCCAGTGGTCGACCCTCCAGTCGCCCGGTTGAACAAGGCCACCATTCTCCTGGTGGAGGGGACTCCTGCATTTTAAGGACCCCACTCACAGGAGGTCAGAAGTGGTGAGTAGAGCCATGTTTGCCTTGTTGGGGTCCGCCCTACGGCCTGTGGTAGCGGCGACCCTTGTGTCTCCAACACTTACGGGATGGGCAAAAGGTTTTGCACCAAACTGTACAGGAGCATAATCTTCCTCCAGGCACTATTGCTCTGGCCCACCAAATTGTGCAGGGCCTGGTTTATGTTGCGGCGCCACGTTAGACGCGGCCCCTTATACTCAGGGCCTCTGTCTTGGCGGTGGTATTGCGTTGCATGATCTGGTTAAAATGCTGGTCTGCTGACCTAGCTTCTAAAAAGCCTCTGACGGATCTACCATTTAAAGGTGGTAGGCTTTTCGGTGCTGCGCTGGATGATATCATCAAGGGTGTCACGGGAGGTAAACGCACTGTTCTCCCTCAGGCTAGCAAGGGTAAGGAGGCCGCCGTAAGCAGGGTCCTTCCTTTCCAGCAAAAAAGTTTTTTTTTTTTTTCTTTTATCCGTCAGTCAACGGGGAGGCCCTCCCAGACTGACAGCGGTGCGGCTGGTGGACACAAGCGCCCCTGGGTGCGTAAGCCGAACAAGCCGGCTCCCAAGACCCGCCCCCGCGTGAAGTCTTGCCCCCACCCGACTCTGGGGTAGGGGGGACGACTTTGCAGGTCCACGAATCGGTGGACCTCCCGGATCTCCTACCGGTGGGTGTGCGAGGTGATCACCTTAGGTTACAGGATAGGTTCCGTTCCTGATACCAGACAGATTCTTCACTCGAATCTTCCTCTCCTTCCTGCCCGTCGGGCAGCCCTATGGGGCCTATTCAAGTTTGCTCAGGTCCGGAGTGATTGTGCCGGTTCCGTCACAGGAGAGTTTTCAGGCTTTCTACTCAAATTCGTTTGTCGTCCCAAAAAAGGGACGGGGTTCGGCCTATCTTGGACCTCAGGTCCTGAATGCCTTTGTGAAGGTGCAAAAGTTCCGCATGGAATCCATTCGCACGGTGATCCATACACTCCGTCAAGGCGAATTTTCTGGCGACCTTGGACATCAAGGACGCCTACTTACATGTTCCGATCTGCGCAAGTCACCAGAAGTTTCTACGCTTGAGATCGGTGAAGTCCACTATCAAATTGTGGCTCTTCCTTCGGCCTTGCTTGGCCCCGAGGGTGTTCTCCAAGGTGCATGCGCCGGTTCTAGCCTTGCTGAGATGGCGGGGCATCGCTGTCGTGGGCTATCTGGACGATCTTCTTCTCAGAGCAGGAAATGGCTCAGAATTAGAAGACAGTGTGACTATCGTCAGTCAGACCCTCAGAGACTTCGGGTGGTTCCTGAACATTTAGGAGTCAGTCCTGGTCCCGACTCAACGTCTGGAGTATCTAGGTCTGTTTCTAGACTCCTTGAAGGCAAAGGTATCCTACCTCCCGGGGAAGTTACTGACACTTCAGTCTGCAGTGCGGGTGCTGACATCCCGAAAATGGTCGTCAATCCGTTTTGCATGAGAGTCCTGGGACTCATGGTGGCCTCCTTCGAGGCCGTCCAGTATGCCCAATCACACACCAGGGCATTGCGGAAGGAGATCTTGTTCACCTGGGACAAATCCCCGTTGTCTTTGGATCTTCCGATCCAGGTGAGTCACCTGGTCAGGGCATCCCTGACATGGTGGTTGGGGTCCCTGGCTCTTCGGTCCGGGAAGTCGTCCCTCCCCGTCCAATGGACGGTGTTCACTACGGACGCCAGCCTGAAGGGCTGGGGTGTAGTCTGGGTAGTCCTGTGGGCCTAAGGGCTTGGACTCCGGACGAAGCCCGTTTACCGATCAATGTTCTGGAAATACGGGCCATCAGACTGTGCCTCTCCTCGTGGTCTGAGAGATTGCAGGATCGCTCCATTAGGATCCAGTCGGACAAGTCATGGTGGTGGCGTATGTCGACCATCAAGGGGGGACTCGGGGCTCAGCTGCAGCTTCCGAGGTCCCCCGTACCCTGAAATGGGCTAAAAGAAGCGTGCCGGCTCTGTCGGCCGTTTACATTCCGGGCATAGAACTGGCGGACTATTTAAGTCGCCAGACGCTGGACCAGGGAGAGTGGTCCTTGCACCCGTAGGTATTTCAACTCCTTTGCCACACAGACGGTGGGGCACGCCGGAGGTGGACCCTATGGCCTCTCGACTCAATCGCAAGGTGTCAAGGTTTGTGGCCAGATCCAGGGACCCTTGGGCGGATGCCTCAGAGGCATTGGTGGCCCATGGGGTTATTATCACCTGATATACGTTTTATCCTCCGCGGCAGTTGCCTGCTGTGCAGGGTGGCGACCGGGGGAATTACGGTGATCCTCATTGCTCCGGATTGGCCTCGGCTTCACTGGTACGCCGATCTGGTACGTCTCGTCGCGGACGTTCCCTGGGGGTTGCCAATAAGGGAGGACTTTCTGTCTCAAAGTCCTATATTTCGTCCTGCTTTTCAGTTTCTGGCCTTAACGGCATGGCTGTTAAAAGCCAGGTGTTGAGAGACCGATGTCTCTAGGTCATTTTGTCCATATTAAGGGCACGGAAGTCTTCCTCCAGGATGATCTATCACCATACCTGGAAAGCTTACATCGCCATGTGCGAAGAGCTGGACTGACGTCCTCGGACGTATTCCGTCCCTAGAATCCTGCGTTTCCTGCAGTATGGGGTGGCCCAAAAGCTCGCTTTGAGTATCATTAGGGTTAGATTTCGGCCTTGGCCGTCTTCTTTCAGCGACCACTAGCGGGTCATTCCTTGGTTAGCACCCTTGTGCAGGGGGTTCGCCATGTGCTCCCTCCTGTCAAGTCTCCCCTCCCCCCGTGGGATTGTAATTGGTAAACCTCCTTTTGAGAATTTCAGGGTTATTCCTCTTGACTTTGTCTCAGAAGGTGGCCCTTTTAGTGGCAATCACTTCTGTTAGACGAGTGTCTGAGTTGGCGACCTTGTCCTGCAAGTCGCCATATTTAGTCATCCATAAAGATAAGTCGGGGTTGCATCCGCGACTTTCTCTTTAGTCAAAGGTGATCTCGACCTTTCACCTAAACGAGGACATGTCCTCTCTCCCAGAGAGTTTGCGCGGCACGCTGTGGATGTGGTACGATCCTTGCGGGTGTACCTGTCTGCTACTGCTTCCATCGTAAGTCTAACTCTCTGTTTGACTGTCTCTGGTCAAAAAACAGGGCCAAGCGGCTTCGTCTGCCACCATTTTCTAGGTGGCTCGGACAAACCGTCATTCAAGCCTATGCTCTCATGGGAGGCGCGCCTCCCCTTCCGGTTACGGCACATTCCACCAGGGCAATTGGTGCTTCCTGGGCTTTCCGACATCAAGCGTCGGTTGCACAAGTGTGCAAGGCGGCGACCTGGTCGTCTGTTCATACCCTTTCTAAGTTTTATAGGGTTGATGTGGCTGCATCTCCGGATGCTTCCTTCGGCCGCAAGGTGTTGAAGGCCGCTGTTAAACATTGCAACTCCTCCGTTGAGGAGCTTTGCCTTGTTTGGAGTGAAGTTTGTTTTTTCCATTTATACTGCTCCCATACCTCTTGACACTGCTTTGGGACATCCCACACGTTCAGTGAATAAGAGCCGCCGTGTCAGTCCATGGATGATGAGAGAAAATGGGATTTTTGTACTCACAGTAAAATCCTTTTCTCTGACATCCATGGACTGACACGGCACCCACCCTTCCTTTTAAGTTTGTACTGCTTTGTTACGAACTGAGGTCTGCTGGCTGCAGGTGGGAGGGTAATGTCCGGAGGGACCGCCCCCCTGGGCGGGCTGTTCAGCTCTGGTTTGTTCTAGAATGTTTTAACACTTAACATTCTGCCTAGGTCTTCTCCTGCAAATAGGGACATATACCCACAGGTTCAGTGAATAAGAGCCGCCGTTTCGGTCCATGGATGTCAGAGAAAAGGATTTTACGGTGAGTACAAAAATCCCATTTTTTTTAAAATAGTTTGGAGACTCCTGATCTTTAAGATGCTTATTTTTCTGACCCTCAAATCTAAATATCTTTTTTTTTTTTTATTGGTCTTCTTCTGTCACACCAGTTGCTGATATCCACATAAAAAGTAAGAGTTTTTGGGCTACTTTATTCAAAAACATTGGTAGCTAAGAGGGTTGACCTCTTGCCCTACAGTGTTGGGGCCCTTAGTTTGATATTTTCCTACTACCGTCTCTGTGTTTGTCTTTTTTTTCCCACTGGTTTCTCCATTGGTCCAGACATACTGGTAGGTTAAACGGCTGTCCTGCATGTTTGACTGTAGTTGGGGGATTAGATTGTAAGCTTTTTTGGACACATGTGATGTGATGATTCTATGTTTTCTAAAAGATTGCGGAAGGAGCCCCAAGTCTATAGAAATATAAGCAAAGGAACACGAATGGCATGATTTTCAAATCGCTTAAGATGAATGTACCATTACATAAACAGAATGCATAGAATATACTAAAACTAGTAGTACCTTTCCAATATATAGTGTGCCAAAACAATTCATTTGTTATGAATTTGACTGCTAGAATTAATTTTTCCGGGATGACATATACCAAAATACTTTACTAAAAACATTGCGGCTGGCTTCACAAGCCTATATGTTGTGGTGACGTATGTTGTCGTTCATTTAGTCACCGGTCACACAGTACAGAAGGGGTTAATGGACGCACCCTGCAGCACATACCATGCCTTGTGGTTTGTCACATTAGAAAAAGGTTGCACATCCAGTTTTTGTGCTGTTGCTGTACACTGGCAGTGGCAGCCTTTTGTAAATTGAAACCAAAAGTTTATCAGTAAGATCAGAGTGGATGAAACGCGTCATCTAAAAGAGCATGCATTTTTACATCTGCCTTGCAATGGTTTTTAAATGGGTTATAATAAAGAATTTTTTTTTGTGTTAACTTGTGTTTCCAAACTTGACAATGTAAAGGAACACATGGATTCTGCACCTTGGATCTATCCCCACTGAGAGCATATGGAGGGTGGGCTAGTTTGGACATTTTAAGTCTCATGCACATGGAGGCTTAGCAGCATCTGTGTGCTTGGGCATAAAGTCCCTGGCGCCATTTAGGAGACGCACGTGTCGTGTATAGCCGCCAATACAAGGAAATGGCTGTACATGGCCATGCTCAGCTATATGTGGCTGTATTCAGGTAAAAAATTATCATATATTCCTGATTGTCATTCCATTCCAAATGCTCATATATAAGCAAAGTCCATGCAATGCACTGAAAGTATCTGAATTTTGACTTGGCATCAGCCTCTTTCTGTCCCTGTACAGCAGATCTCTGACTTTGTCTATCTGTGTTGTATCACTTGTCACCGATTTTGTACTTGGACAAAGTTGGCTACACAGACAGTTGGCCACCCATCACAAACACGTCCCCGACCCATTGTTTAGGAAACACGGATATAGATTCCACACTAGCTATTGATGCCAATTCCATTATTTCGCCAGTGTATTTTATTTCAGACTTAAAGTGGATGTAAACCCGATTTTTTTTTTTTTTTTTTTTTTTTTTGCTGTCACAATGTAGACTATAAGATTTCCTATCATTTGTGCCAGGTCTTGCCACAAAGAGTTAATCCAGCTCTGATCAATCCTCTTTTATTGTTTAGTGAGATAAAACGGACAAACAGAGTTACCTTTTGTCCGTTCTGCCCCCTTGCTTTGAGTGAAAGGTTATTTACATATCTCGTGCACTAGCTTTAGACGGGCATTATTTTTTAATTCCCACCCCCACTCCTTTTCTGAAGTCATGTGGTTACTTTTCTGGACTTTGGATGTTAGTGATCATAGCAGAAGGAATACACAAGAGAAAATGCATGTTGACAAGGGGAGTGTAGAGGTGGGCGGGGAGTCTACTGACATCACGACTCCACCCACTGAGCTCCAGACAACAGATCCACCCACAGATTCTGCAGTTTTTCAGGTCTCATAACAGACAGAGGTGAGACATTTGACAGGTAAGGATACATGCTGGAGGCATCTATATTCTTATAGATCAGCACTATGGCAGTAGTTTAGAAAGGATAAGAGTGGGTTTACATCCACTTTAAGGCTTTCATAGACCGCTACAATTTTTCAGTCAAATGTTGTTAAAGGAGCCGGATGGAAAATTATTGGCCGGACAGTGACTGCATCCAATCACGATGCAGTCACCGTATGGGTATTATGACAGGTGAGAGTGTTGGCTGTCTGAATACAATAGCTGGCAGAGGAGATTCCTCCATCCACACTATTTAGCAAGGATGGAGGAATTTATTCGATTTTTTTTGTTAAAGTGATTGTAAACGATCACCTTGTAAAACAACCCATTCAGTTTAAAAAGGAAATGAAAAGCAAAATGTTTGTATATAGATTTAAAAAAAAAACTATAAATGCCTTTCTTCCTTTTTTTATAAGTGATCACATTCCCTCTGTTCTCATCTGCATAAGAGCTGGGGGGGGGGGGGGAAGCAGCAGCAGCACACTGCGCTTCCCAGTGAATGGCTGTGCAGCGGGGGCCTGTCAGGACAAGTCTGATCATTGGAGGAGAGCAGGCTGAGTTCCCAGCATAGCTAGAGAACTGACCATGGCGTGTTCTCCTGCTAAGGCTGCCCATACATGTTCAATTTCTATGTACAATTTTCCTTTTAGATTTACCAAAAACTATATAATATGAAGTCAAAACTAAACAACACTTTCAGTTGTATCCAATTAGGCAGGCCCATGCACTACATAGTTGAAGGTAAAGCTAAAGAAAATTGTAAGAAAATCGTATAATGTAAGGCCAGCCTTCGTGTGGTCAGTTTTTATTAGGAAAGCAAGGGGATTGGCAGGAACACAAGGGATTTCACACAAAGGAAGCAATACAAAGAGAACAGGAGACTCTCATACAAGTACATGGTACAGCAGGCACATACAGTGTCTTGAGAATGTATTCATATCCCTTGACATTTTCCACATTTTGTCATGTTATAACCAAAAACGTAAATCTATTTTATTTGGATTTTATGTGATAGACCAACACGAAGTGGAAGGAAAATGATAAATGGTTTTCAATTTTTTGTTTACAAATATGTGAAAAGTGTGGCGTGCATTTGTATTCAGCCCCCCTGAGTCAATACTTTGTAGAATCACCTTTCACTGCAATTACAGCTGTAAGTCTTTTTGGGAATGTCTCTACCAGCTTTGCACATCTAGAGAGTGAGATTTTTGCCCATTCTTCTTTGCAAAATAGCTCAAGTTCTGTTAGATTGGATGGAGAGCGTCTATGAACAGCAATTTCCAAGCCTTGCCACAGATTCTCCATTGAATTTAGGTCCGGACTTTGACACCTGATGCTTTGATCTAAACCATTCCATTGTATCTCTGGCGGTATGTAAGGCCCCTTTCACACTGGGGCGGGCAGGAGCGGTGGCGGTATAGCAGCGCGATTTTCAGCGCTGCTATACTGTCGTTCTTACCGCGGTATGCGGTCGCTAGGGGGGTTAATTTAACCCCCGCTAGCGGCCGGAAAAGGGTTAATACCGCCCGCAAACCGCGGCTATTGCCGTGGTTTGCGGGCGGTATTACCGCGCTGTCCCATTGATTTCAATGGGAGACCGCGGTAAAGGAGCGGTGAACACACCGCTCCTTTACCGCTGTAAAGAAGCGGCTAGCAGGACTTTTGGAGCGGTCCTGCTAGCGCACCGCTTCAGTGTGAAAGCCTTCGGGCTTTCACATTGAAGGCACAGGGCAGGATTTTTTCATGCGGTATAACAGCGCTATTATTAGCGCTAAACCGCATGAAAAACGCCCCAGTGTGAAAGGGGCCTTAAGGTCGTTGTCCTGCTGGAAGGTGAACCTCCTCCCCAGTCTCAAGTCTTTTGCAGACTCTTAACAGGTTTTCTTCTAACATTGACATTTTTGCCCATTCTTCTTTGCAAAATAGCTCAAGTCTTGCCACAGATTCTCAGTTGGATTTTGGTCTGGACTTTGACTGGGCCATTCTAAAGCCTGGTACACAGGATTTTCCGCAGACAAAGCGTAGGACTTTGATCCAAAGGATGTTGGCCATGAATTTGTCTTGCATACAAACGGCAAAGAATTTTAGGCCAACAAACAGGAAACGACTTGGTTTCTCAGCTCTTTAGCGCCACCCTTTAGCAATGCTAACCATAACACATTAGCAAAAGTTGCCCAATGTTGTGTTATGGTTAGCATTGCTTCTGAGCATGCGTGTTTGTACCTAGGACTTCTGTACACACGATCGGATAATCCGACAACACACATTTGTTGGCGGAAAATTTGAAAGCATGCTATTCAACATTTTGTTGGGGGAATCCGACAATGGTCCGATGGAGCATACAAACGGTCAGGTTTTCCGACAACAGCCTGTCCTCACACAATTTTCTTCGGAAAATCAGATCGTGTGTATGAGACTTAACACATCAATATGCTTTGATCTAACATTGTAGCTCTGGCTGTATGTTTAGGGTCGTTGTCCTGCTGGAAGGTGAACCTCCACATCAGTCTCAAGTCTTTTGCAGACTCTAAAGTCTCGCACACTCGGTTCAATTGTTGTACGACCGAGCGTCTGATTTTTGTCAAAAGCGCGTGTGCAGGGTTTTGTCTAGCATACTAACTATCTGCAAATTGTCGTTTAAACAAACACGAACGTAGTGACGTTTTATGAGAGTATAAAGAGGAAGTTAATTTCTCAAGCGCCACCCTTTGGACCCCTTCTGCTAATTTCATGTTGTTAGAAGTTTGGTGAGCGTTGATTCACACTTTTTTGTTAAAGCGGAGCTCCGCCGGAAACAAAAATATTAAAAGCCTACAGCTACAGCAGCTGCTGGCTTTTAATATTTGGACACTTACTTGTCCTGGAGTCCAGCGACGTCCGCAGCAGAGGACGAGCCATCCTCGCTGAGGGAACCAGGAAGTGAAGCCCTGCGGCTTCATGCCCGGGTTCCCTACGGCGCATGCGCGAGTCGCGCTGCGCCGTTCTGATTTGTCCTCCTGTGTTCTGGGAGCCGAGTGTCTCCCAGAACACCAAGGGAAGTCTGCGGGAAGTGACGTCACTCCCGCAGATTCCCGGAGAGAGGACTCCCGGATGTGGGTGAAAATACCTGTCTTAGACAGGTATCTTCACCCCCCTCCCCCCTGAAAGGTGTCAATTGTGACACCGGAGGGGGGAGGGTTCCAAATAGCAAAAGTTGCTATTTAGGGTGGAGCTCCAATTTAAGTTATTTTTATTTGGATGCCAGATAATTACATTTGTTTTTTTTTTTTTTTTTCTTTCTGCACAATAAAAAAATTGTGTAGAATAATACTTGGCTATGTGTTTTTCTTCAAATGACAGTCTGGGAGTAGGCAGTTACATTAAAAACAACACCATGGAAAATTAACAAAGGACACCAACATAGTTGTGGTAACTTCCTCAAAAAATCAAACCACCATAATATTAATATTATATATATCACTACAAAACAAATGCCTTTTAAAATACGTTTGGTATAACTACATCAGTATCACTAGCAAAGCAGCTTCGTTATTATCCCATTAACCACTTGTCCCCCGCCCACTGTCAATTGACGGCGGGCGGAGGATACTCTCGTTCTGGGAGGACGTCATATGACGTCCTCCCTTTAAAACGAGCTAGGAGGCGCGCGCCCGCCGCGTTCACAAGGCCCCGGTGCGCATGCCCGGCGGCCGCGATTGCCGCCGGGCACCCGCGATTGTCCGGGAAACCAGCAGGAAAGTGGATCTCTGTGTGTAAACACAGAGATCCACGTCCTGTGAGGGAGAGGGGACCGATGGTGTGTCCCTTGTACATAGGGAAACCCATCGGTCACCTCCCCCAGTCAGTCCCCTCCCCCCACAGTTAGAACACATTGAGGGAACATATTTAACCCCTTCCCGCCCCCTAGTGGTTAACCCCTTCCCTGCCAATCACATTTATACAGTAATCAATGCATTTTTATAGCAGGGATCGCTGTATAAATGTGAATGGTCCCAAAAATGTGTCAAAAGTGTCCGATGTGTCCGCCGCAATATCGCAGTCACAATAAAAAAATCGCAGATCGCCGCCATTACTAATAAAAAAAAAAATGCTATAAATCTATCCCCTATTTTATAGACGCTATAACTTTTGCGCAAACCAATCAATACGCGCTTATTGCGATTTTTTTTTTTTTTTTTTTTATTTTTTTTATTTTTTTACCAAAAATATGTAGAAGAATACGTATCGGCCTAAACTGAGGAAAATTTTATTTAAAAAAAAAAAATGGGTATTTCTCTTACCATCCATGGACTGACACGGTGTCTCTTTACACTTTACACGTGGGTTATGTCCCTGCTTGCAGGAGAAGACCTAGGCAGAATGTGAAATGTTATACATACATTCTAAAAGCCAGAGCTGAACAGCCCCACCCAGGGGGCCGTCCCTCCGGACATAACCCTCCCACTACAGTCAGCAGACTTCAGTTTTTTTCTGCCTAGCAGAAGGAGAAGACGTGGCTCTCTCAGGAGCCAGTCTCCTGACCTATTTTTATTCCTTTTCTGGAATTCTTTTTTATTTTATTTTCGAGAATTTTCTATCAACTGTCAGCTGGGCAACAGGTTGGGTACAAGATATCCTCGTAGTCTTCCCTGTCCGACCATCGAGCGTGCTGATCCTCGCCTTGTGTGCGTGAGACTCAGTTCACGACAGGCCCCATGACTCCAGGGGTGGCTGGGTTTGCTTTCATGCTCCCACGGTCCTCTCAAGACTGAACAGTTCCTGACTGACTGTATCTTTCGCTGTGGACCGGGCCGACAGCTACTCAGTACTGCACTGTGATAGTCCTGTCAGAAACACACCAGTGGGTCCCTCAGGGGACGGGTAAGTAGTCTCTCCTGCCTGCAGGTGAGTACAAAAGGCTGTGTGTTTCTCTGTGGGGGATTTTCCCTGTCTCCCCCTGTATTTCATTGTCACTCTCTGTCACCATTGCTGGTGCTGTGCTGTGTGGGGTGCCTGGGGGTCACACTGTTCTTGGAGGGGCTAATGCTGGTCTGCAGATATGCTTGGGGCCTTTTTTTGTGTGTTTTGGGGCCTGAGCGCCGAGTGGCGCTGTGTGTGTGCTGTTTTTTTCACTTTTGCTGAGTCATGGCGGCCATCTTGCCGCGGATCGCCTCAGTGAAGTGCGGCGGCCATTTTCTTGTAGCCAGTGCGCTCTTCAGCACTAGTTTTGGCCTCTAGCGCTGCTGTAACAGCGCGAATCTCCTCACAATCTCCTCGCTGACACAGCGCTGTACAGACAGCGGAACTGAGCGGTCCCTGGTCCGGTTTAGTGAGTCCCCTGGGCGCCCCCTCCTCAGTCAGCCCAGCCTGTGGGTGGACTTTTTATCTGAGGAGTCTCAGAGGGGGGCAATATGGAGTCTCTGTCACCAGCTTCCCCTAAATGTCAGTGGACAACAGGCAGTGCTTCAGCACCTGCGGTCCCTAGGGACCAGTTGTGGGCAGTCCTGGAATAATTTCTGACCAGGATGGGAGCTGTGTGCAAGCGCAAGGGAGCAAAAAAGCGCCCTCTCCCCACTTTACTTCATGAGGGCAGTGCGCTGATTCAGATATGGGCCTAGCCACTACCGCTCAGGACCCTAGTTCTGAATGTATTGGATGGTTTTGAACAGGACATTCCTTATGAGGAAAACTCCAGTTCTGAGTCAGTAAATGACAGGGCGCTTGTTAGTGTACTCATGACTGCGGTGAGGGACACTCTCAAGCTAAAATGCTGCGGATGCAGAACCTCAGGCGGATACAGTCTCCTTTGGTTCTTTTAAGGCCAGGCCTTCTAAAGAGGTTTTTCCATATGTACTTTCTTTGACCAGTTCATTGATAAGGTCTGGGAAAAGCCGCAGAAGAATTTTTTTATGGTCCCGCGGCGTTTGTCTATCAGATACCCCTTGAAGATGCCCTACTTAAAAAGTGGGCTTCTCCCCCAGGGTCGACCCTCCAGTCGCCCGGTTGAACAAGGCCATCACTCTGCCGATGGAGGGGACTCCTGCATTTGAGGACCCCACTGACAGGAGGTCAGAAGTGGTGAGCAGAGCCATGTTTGCCTTGTTGGGATCCGCCCTACGGCCTGTGGTAGCGGCGACCCTTGTGTCTTAAACACTTACAGGTTGGGCAAAAATGTTGCACCTAGCTGTACAGGAGCATAATCTTCCTCCAGACGCAGTTGCTTTGGCCCACCAACTGGTTCAGGGCCTGGTTTATGTGTGCGACGCCACGTTGGACGCGACCCCTTTAATATCCAGGGCCTCTGTCTCGGCGGTGGTATTGCAACGTCTTATCTGGTTGAAGTGCTGGTCTGCTGACCTAGCCTTAGGAAGCTCCTGACGGATCTACCATTTAAAGGTGGTAGACCTTTCGGTGCTGCTCTGGATGACATCGTCATGGATGTCATGGGAGGTAAAAGCACTCTTCTTCCTTAGACTAGCAAGGGTGAGGAGGCCCGCCGCAAACAGGGGCCTTCCTTTCCAGCAAAAGGGTTTTTTTTCGTCAGTCAGAGTCCACGGGTAGGCCCTCTCAGACTGACGGCAGTGCGACTGGTGGGCACAAGTGCCCCTGGGTGCGTAAGCCGAACATGCGGCTCCCAAGCCCGCCTCCGCGTGAAGTCTTGCCTCCGCCCGACTCTGGGGTGGGGGGACGACTTCGCAGGTCACGAATCGGTGGTCCTCCCGAATCTCCGACTGGTGGGTGTGCGAGGAGGTCACCTCAGGATACAGGATAGTATTCCGATCCTGGCCCCCAGACAGATTCTTTCCCTCAAATCTTCCTCTCCTTCCTACCTGTCGGGCAGCCCTCTTGGGGGCTGTACAGGATTTGATCAGGTCCGGAGTGATTGTGCCGGTTCCGTCACAGGAGAGTTTTCAGGGATTCTACTTGAATCTGTTTGTCGTCCCAAAAATAGGACGTGGTTCGACCTATCCTGGACCTCAAGGCCCTGAATGTCTTCGAGAAGGTGCAGAAATTCCGCATGGAATCTATTCGCACGGTGATCGCTACACTCCACCAAAGGGATTTTCTTCTGCCGTCCTTGGACTTCAAGGACGCCTACTTGCATGTTCCGATCTGCGCAAGTCACCAGAAGTTTCTGCGCTTTGCAATCAGCGAAGTCCACTATCGATTGTGGCTCTTCCTTTCGGCCTAGCCTCGGCACCAAGGGTGTTCACCAAGGTGCTTGCTCCGGTTCTAGCCTTCTGTTACAGCGAGGTATTGCTGTCATGGGCTATCTGGACGATCTTCTGCTAAGAGCAGAAAGTGGATCAGACTTAGAGGAAAGGTGACTATCGTCAATTAGACCCTCAGGGACTCGGGTGGTTCCTGAACATTCAGGAGTCAGTCCTGGTCCCGACTCAGTGTCTGGAGTATCTAGTTCTGATTCTGGACTCCTTGGAGGCAAAGGTATCCTACCTCTGGAGAAGTTGCTGACACTTCAGTCTGCGGTGCGGGTGCTGACATCCCAAAAATGGTTGTCAATCCGTTTTTTGCATGAGAGTCCCGAGACTCGTGGTGGCCTCCTTCGCGGCCATTCCGTATGCCCAATCACACACCAGGGCATTGCAGAAGGAGATCTTGTCCACCTGGGACAAATCCCCGTTGTCCTTGGATCTTCAGATCCAGGTGATTCACCTGGTCAGGGCGCCCCTGACATGGTGGTTGAGATCCTCGGCTCTTCGGTCCGGAAAGTCGTTCCCCTCCCATCCAATGGACGGCACTCATTATGGACACCAGCCTGACGGGCTGGGGTGGAGTCTGGGGAATCCTGTCGGCTCAGGCCTTGGACTCCGGACGAGCCCGTTTTACCAATCACTGTTCTGGTAATACGGGCCATCGGACTGTGTCTCTCCTCAGGTCAGAGAGAGTACGGGGTCGCTCCATCAGGAGCCAGTCGGACACCGCCACGGCGGTGGCGTATGTAAACCATCAAGGGGGAACTCGGAGCTCAGCTGCGGCTTCCGAGGTAGTCCGTATCCTGAAGTGGGCCGGAAGAAACGTGCCGGCTCTGTAGGCCATTTTACATTCTGGGCATAGACAATGGGCAGGCGGACTATCTGAGTCGCCAATCGCCAGACACCGGACCAAGAAGAGTGGTCCTTGCATATTTCAACTCCTTTACCGACGGTGGGGCACGCCGGATGTGGACCTGATGGCCTCTCGACTCAATCGCAAGGGTCGAGGTTGTGGGCAGATCCAGGGATCCTTGGGCGATGCCTCGGATGCGTTGGTGGCCCCATAGGGTCCTTTATCGCCTGATATAAACTCCAGCGATCCTAATTGTTCCGGTTTGGCCTCAGCATCACTGGTACGCTGATCTGGTACGTCTCGTCGCGGACGTTCCCTGGCGGTTGCCGATGAGGGAGGACCTTCAGTCTCAAGGTCCTATGTTTCATCCGGCTTACAGTCTCTGGCTTTAACGGCAGGGCTGTTAAAAGCCAGGTGCTGAGGGACCGAGGTCTCTCGGACTCCGTCATTTTGACCATGTTAAGGACACGGAAGTCTTCCAGGCAGATCTATCACCGTACCTGGAAAGCTTATATCGCCATGTGCGAAGCGCTGGACTGGCGTCCTCGGACGTATTCCGTCCCCAGAATCCTGCATCCTCTGCAGTGTGGAGTGACCCAAAAGCTTGCTTTGAGTACCATCAAGGATCAGATTTCGGCCTTGGCTGTCTTCTTTCAGCGACCTCTAGCGGGTCATTTTCTTGGTTAGCACCTTGTGTTGGGGGTTCGCCATGTGCTCCCTCCTGTCAAGCCTCCTCTCCCACCGTGGGATCTGAATTTGGTGCTCTCGGTCCTCCAGGAACCTCCTTTTGGGAATATCCGGGATATTCTCCTCTTGTCTTGTCTCAGAAGGTGGCCTTTTTAGTGGCAATCACTTCTGTTGGACGAGTGTCTGAGTTGGCGGCTTTGTCCTGCAAGTCGCCATATTTAGTCATCCATAAGGATAAGGCGGTGTTGCATCCGTGACCTTCCTTTTTTGCCAAAGGTGGTGTCGACCTTTCACCTACATGAGGACATTGCCCTCCCATCCTTGTGTCCTCACCCATCGCATCCCAGAGAGTTTGCGCTGCACATATTGGAGGTGGTATGAGCCTTAAGGGTGTACCCGTCTGCTACTGCTTCTATTCGGAAGTCCGACTCACTATTTGTGACTGTCTCTGGTCCATAACAGGGCCAAGCGGTTTCGTCTGCCATCATTTTTAGGGGAATCAGACAAACCGTCATTCAAGCCTATGCTCTCAAAGGGCGGGCGCCTCCCTTTCCGGTTACGACGCATTCCACCAGGACAATTGGTGCTTCCTGGGTTTCCTGACATCAAGCGTCGGTTGCACAAGTGTGCAAGGTGGCGACCTGGTCGTCTGTTCATGCCTTTTAATTTTTACAAGGTTAATGTGGCTGCATCTTCGGATGCTTTCTTCGGCCGCAGGGTGCTGCAGGCCGCTGTTTAAAGTTGCGACTCCTCCGTTGAGGAGCTCTGCCTTATTGGAGTGAAGTTTTGGTTTTTCCATTTATACTGCTCCCATCCCTCTTGACACTGCTTTGGGACATCCCACGTGTAAAGTGTAAAGAGATACCGTGTCAGTCCATGGATGGTATGAGAAAATAGGATTTTTTTGTACTCACCGTAAAATCCTTTTCTCTGACATCCATGGACTGACGCAGCACCCACCCTTCCTTTTAAGTTTGTACTGCTTTGTTACGAACTGAAGTCTGCTGACTGTAGTGGGAGGGTTATGTCCAGAGGGACGGCCCCCTGGATGGGGCTGTTCAGCTCTGGCTTTTAGAATGTATGTATAACATTTCACATTCTGCCTAGGTCTTCTCCTGCAAGCAGGGACATAACCCACGTGTAAAGTGTAAAGAGACACCGTGTCAGTCCATGGATGTCAGAGAAAAGGATTTTACGGTGAGTACAAAAAATCCTATTTTATTATAGCAAAAAGTAAAAAAATAGGATTTTTAAAACGGCTTACCTGTAAAATCCTTTTCTTGGAGTACATCACGGGACACAGAGCGGCATAGTCATTACTATGTGGGTTATATAGAATTACCTTCAGGTGCTGGCACTGGCAACTTCCAAAACAGGAAGTACCCTCCCCTATATAAGCCCCTCCCATCCGGGAGCACCTCAGTTTTGTAGCAAAGCAATACGTGTCCCCAAAAGAGGGGTGGGAGCTCTGTGTCCCGTGATGTACTCCAAGAAAAGGATTTTACAGGTAAGCTGTTTTAAAAATGCTATTTTCTTGTTCATAAATCACGGGACACAGAGCGGCATAGTCATTACTATGTGGGACGTCCCAAAGCAATGTCAAATGAGGGGGGGGATACACCATACATAAGCTGGGCGCCATCAGGCATGAGGATCTTTTGCGGCCTGCAACACACTGCGCCCAAAGGCGATATCCTCCTGACTTCTAATGTCCACCTGGTAGAACCTAGTAAACGTGTGTACTGAAGACCATGTTGCGGCCTTACAAATTTGAGCCAGGGAGGCCTGGTGATGCACTGCCCATGAAGTTCCAACTGCTCTTGTGGAGTGCGCCCTAACTTTGAACGGAGGCGGTCTACTTCTCAAGCCATAGGCTTGTATTATGACCTGTCGAGTCCACTTGGCTAAAGTAGATTTTGATGCTGCCTGACCCTTTCTGGGGCCTTCCGGCAGAACAAACAAAGAATCCGTTCTACGAATCTGAGCAGTGGCTTTTAGATAAGCTTTAACTGCTCTTACTACATCCAAAGAATGCAATAACTTTTCCTCTACCGAGCTTGGTTTGGGGAAAAAAGAAGGAAGAACCACATCCTGGTTCAAGTGAAACCTCGATACCACCTTAGGAAGAAAGGCTGGGTGAGGACGTAATACTACTCTGTCCTTATGAATAACCAGATATGGCTCTTTACAGGACATGGCGGCTAATTCCGACACTCTTCTAGCCGAGCATATGGCTACTAAAAATATCAATTTTCTGGTGAGTAGAACCAAGGAAATGTGCCGCAAAGGTTCAAATGGCTGCTTCTGCAGAACCGACAGAACCAAATTTAGATCCCATGGGCATATGGGAGCTTTAATCGGTGGAATAATACGAGTCACCCCTTGCATAAAGGATTTGACAAGTGAATGCATAGCCAGGGGCCTTTGAAATAGTATTGATAAGGCCGAAACCTGACCCCTGATAGTACTTAAGGCAAACTTCCTGTCTACAGCCCACTGTAGGAAGTCCAGAATTCTGCCTATAACGTACTTACGTGGATGCCATTTTCTGGCCTCGCACCAAGTGATGTACGCCTTCCAAACTCTATAGTAGATCTGCCTGGATACAGGCTTCCTGGCATTGATTATAGTTGATACCACAGAGTTAGAGAGACCTCTCTTCTTTAGGATGTGGGATTCAATAGCCAGGCCGTTAAACTTAGAATTAGTAAGGAAGGGTGGTATATCGGTCCTTGCAAAAGCAGGTCCGGACGACGTGGAAGGGTCCAAGGACTCCCCACAGACATTTTGATGATCTCCGCGTACCAGGCCCTTCGGGGCCACGCTGGAGCCACCAGGATCACCGGCTTCTTTTCCAACCTGACTCTGCGAAGGAGTCGAGGCAACAATTGTAGCGGAGGGAATGCATATATCAGTCTGAACTGATCCCAAGGGAACACCAGAGCATCCGAGCCGCAAGCGAGGGGATCCCTTGTCCGGGAGACAAATCTGTCCACCTTTGCGTTGAATCTGGATGCTAGCAGATCTACATCCGGTGTTCCCCACCGCTGACATATTGCCCGGAAGACCTCGGGATGCAGGGACCATTCCCCTGGGCATAACTGTTGGCGACTCAGAAAGTCTGCCTTCCAATTCTCCACCCCTGGAATGAAGACAGCTGATATACATGGGACATGCTTTTCTGCCCATTCCAGGATGTGACTTACTTCCCTCTGGGCTGCACGACTCCTGGTGCCTCCCTGATGATTGATATATGCCACTGCTGTGGCACTGTCTGATTTGAATTCTGACAGGGGACCCTTGGAGTTTGGATGTCCAGGCTACTAGGGCATACCGGGCTGCTCGTATCTCTGAGATTGATGGGCAGGGTTTTTACTACATTTGACCATCTGCCCTGGAGAGACCATTGCTCCAGTACTGCCCCCCAGCCTATAAGGCTGGCATCTGTAGTGACCACCTTCCAGGATATCGGACTGAAGGGTTTTCCCTTCTGGAGATTCTGGGGGATCAACCACCAGCAGAGACTCTTCCGAACGGAAGGGGACAAAGCCATCGGGAAGTCTAGAGCCTGAATTTTTCCGTTCCAGGCTGACAATATGGCCCTCTGCAAATTCCTTGAGTGGAATTGGGCGTATGGCACAGCTTCGAATGATGCTACCATCTTTCCTAGCAGCCTCATGCACAGGCGTATGGACGGCTGTCTTTTTGCACAAAGCAGACGGACCAAGCCCCTCAAAGAGGATACCTTGTCTAGAGGTAAGAAAATCTTCCTCTGGTCTGAATCCAGCCGTAGCCCTAGATATACCAGGCTTTTTACTGGCTGTAGGGCTGACTTGTTCAGGTTGATGACCCAACCGTGAGACTCTAGATACTTGATTGTATCGACAATTACCACTTCTAGCTTGGCAACTGAGTGGTCCATCAACAACAGGTCGTCTAGGTATGCCATTATCGTTACACCTCGTGTTCTTAGATCGGCCAACAGTGGGGCCAGAATTTTTGTGAACACTCGTGGTGCTGTGGCCAGACCGAATGGTAAGGCTCTGAACTGAAAATGGCGCCCTTCTACTGCAAAGCGTAGAAATTTTTGATGACCTGGAAAGATGGGAACATGCAAGTAAGCATCTTTGATGTCGATCGAGGCTAACCATTCCTCCCCCTGTAGGGCAGCGGTGACCGATCGGATCGACTCCATCCGGAAGGACCGGATGTTTAGAAATTTGTTTAGACTCTTTAGGTCCAATATGGGTCTTATGTCCCCGTTTGGTTTCGGGACTGTGAAAAGGTTTGAGTAGAAACCCAACCCCCACTCTTCCATAGGAACCTCCATAATTACTCCTTGGAGCAATAGTTGTTCTAACGCCACTAGGAGACACCTTCTTTTCAGAGGGTCTTTTGGCATGCCTGACCACATAAAATGGGAAGGAGGAGACTCTTTTAACTCCAACTTGTATCCCAGAGTTACTGCGGAGAGCACCCAACTGTCTTTGGTCGTCTCCCGCCAGGTCTCTGCGAACAACTGAAGTCTTCCCCCCCACCCGTTTGAGTGGGGGCAGCCCTTCATAGGCTTGACTTGGAGGCTGGTTTAGTACCTCTTCGGATCCAGGGTTTCTTATTACCCTGTGACTGTCCCTGATTTTTACCCCCTGAGTTTGACCGAGGGGGCCGTCGGAACTGCTTAGTAGCAGACGTCCCAGGGATAGGAGAGGCAGTCCTCTTAAAAGATGGACCCCTAGACCTCTTTTTAATTGGTAAGAGAGTACTTTTACCACTGGAAATCTTCTGGATATACTTATCCAGGTCTTCGCCAAAAAGGCGTTCCCCATGAAATGGGAAGCTAACTAAGAGCTTCTTACAGGGAGCCTCAGCAGACCAGTTCTTGAGCCACAGAAGCCTACGCATATGTACCAAAGACAGCATGAGGCGGGAGGCCTGATGGATGGAATCCTTGATGGCGTCAACCGCAAAGCATAATGCTCTAGGCAGATCAGCCAGAGCCTGGGCCTGCTGGTCTGGCAAATCCCTCAGGACCATTTTCATCTGATCCTTTAAAGCTTGGCAGACCCCAATAGCTGCCACTGCTGGCTGTGTAACAGCCCCTGCTGTGCAAAAAGCAGATTTTAATAAAGATTCCAATTTTTTATCTACTGGATCTTTGAACATTTGAACATTATCTACTGGACATGTCAGTGATTTGTTCACAGAAGAGATGGCTGCGTCCACCGTAGGAACATTCCATCTCTGGGTGAACTTTTCCTCCATGGGATAGATCACCGGAAATTTCTTAGGTGGAACAAATAGTTTATCAGGATGTTCCCAGTCCTGGTATATAAGTCCTTCCAATAGTGGATGAATTGGAAAGGAGCAATTAATCTGGGGAGCTTTTAGCGACCCCAATGAGGAGACAGCAGTAGTTGATGGTTCAACAAGAGGCATTTTAAATGCAGATCGAACCATGTCAGTTAGGGTCTGGACCCACAATCTTTCAGTCTGCGATGCTGAAAATGGTTCATCTACTGTCGATTCCTCAAAAACAGAGTTAACCTCCTCCTGATCCCCTTCAGGTAGGTCAATCCCTTCCTGGGACTGTTGCTCTGCCAACAGGCACTCTGATGGAGGTGATGGAGATCTGGCGCGCTTTCTTTCCTGTAGAGAAGAAGCGATCAATGCTGCCAATCTCTGCTCCAATCCCTCCAGAGTTGAGGCAAAAACCTCCTCTGTTATATATGCAGGAGCAGGTGGACTGAGGACAGCCGCAGTACCTGGCACTCCCGGGGGTTCCTTATGGGCATTAACCTCTGATTTTTCAGGGGAGGAAGGTGCAGATGACTGCTCAAGATCCTCAGAGCCCGATGGAGACCCCCTACACTTCCTGAGAGGTATATCCCGGAGTTTTTTAGGCGGCATATTCCTTAGTTCAAAGCTGAGGTATTCCAGCCGCAATACACCCCTTTACTGAAATAGTCTAAAGCAATTTGCTGCTATGTACATCAGTGGGTGTCTACCAATGCGTCTTTCTGGGGATGCCTGTATCAACCGCCCGCTGTAAGCCCCTATACCATGCTACCAGCTCCTTTTCATGCTCTGTGTCCATAGCAAGCAGCGTGGACTGAGTCCTTTTATCTTGCCGGGACGCCCGCACATGCGCAGAAGCGCTAGGCGCACAGAGCGCGTCATCCGCCAGGCTCCGCCCCCTTTTTTTTAAAGCTAAATCTATAAAAGAAAGCGTGTGCGCGTGCACGTGTACGCTCTTGGCGCCATGTAGGGAGAGGAGCCAGGGTCCCTGTTTCACCAGGACTCGGGGATGGAAGGAAACTACTTGGCAGCATGACAGAGGAATGCAGCTTCCCTGATAGAGAGCTCACTCATCTGCCTGGACTTTCACCATGGAAGGAATAGTCCCAAGAGAAAAAAAAAAAAGACGTTCCACAGCGGCCTCTAGTGGACAAACACAGGTACCGCACTTTTGTCTTTTTTTTTTTTTAAAACCTCCTTTATGAAAAACATTTCTAGGTTTACAGTTTTTAAAACTTCCTTTATGAAAAGACATTTCTAGGATTTCTTAGGCATATACAGCTATTAGCGGGAATACCTTTAGGTAACAGGCAGAAAGACATATTAGGCTTGGGGGTCCCCTCAATAGAACCAAGTTCCTGAGGGGCCCCCACTTACCTTTTCCCCGCCGCAGGACTTTGGTCCACAGAAGCCCAAACTTCACCTCTCACGGCAGGCATTGTACTAGACCTTCAGGGACCGGGTTCCCAAGGATTCCACTCCCCTGGACCTGTATAGCACCCTGCACAGATAGCCTCTTGGTTTTGGGTATGACCAGAGCTCTGGATCCCAGGGTCCAGCCCTCCTAAGAGAGGCATTACAGGCAAAACCTTGTTCTTCTCTGCAAGGCCCGGGTACCGACCGTTTAGCTATGAAGCTTTTTTGGTCGGATCCGGAATAGCTTGCTAAGGCCCAGAGAACCTGTACACAAGCCCAGATGAATACATGTTAACCTTGGCCAACACCTTAGACACTGGCAAAAAACTGAGGTACTCCCGGATGGGAGGGGCTTATATAGGGGAGGGTACTTCCTGTTTTGGAAGTTGCCAGTGCCAGCACCTGAAGGTAATTCTATATAACCCACATAGTAATGACTATGCCGCTCTGTGTCCCGTGATGTATGAACAAGAAATAGTGTTTTTTTTTCCAAACTGGACGCTCTTCTTTTGTTTATAGCGCAAAAAATTAAAACCGCAGAGGTGATCAAATACCACCAAAGAAAGCTCTATTTGTGGGAAAAAAAGGACACAAATTTCGTTTGGGAGCCACGTTGCACGACCGCGCAATTGTCATTCAAAGTGTGACAGCGCTGAAAAATGGCTTGGGCAGGAAGGGGGTTTTCGTGCACAGTAGAGAAGTGGTTAAAGATGATGAGAATGTGCGCTGCATTTCGATATTTCATCAATTGCTGCGTCACGAATGTTAATTCTAGATTACGAACAGTAGTTTACAAGAACAAACTCTTCCCGGTTGTTCCTTGATTCCGATAATGCGTGTTTGTACTTTCGACTTTTGTGTGACAATTTCTGTACTGACCATCCGAAAATCAGACTTTGCGTTCACATCCGCCAATAATTTTATAGCCTTCACATCCTGCTTCTGTCTGACGAAAAAGTGAAATCGGCTGTAGAAATAACTGTACTAACAATCCGAAAATCCGCAGACAGCTCGTCTTCCGAATTTTTTCCATCTGATTTAACAGGTTTTCTTCTAAGGTTGCCCTGTATTTGGCTCCATCCATCTTCCCATCAACTCTGACCTACTTCCCTGGTCCTGCTGAAGAAAAGCATCACCACAACATATTGCTGCCACCACCATGTTTAACGGTGGGGATGGTGTGTTCAGGGTGATGTGCAGTGTTAAGCCCCGTACACACGGTCGGACTTCCATCGGACTGTTTCCGTGGATTTCTGTCCGAACGGAGTTGGCCGGGAACACCCATAGCATACACACCACAGGAGTTTTCTGCAAACTTTCCCAAAACTTCTTCCAACATTGCGTGGTTTTTCTGCTCTTTTCTGCTCTTTACCCTTTGGTCAACTTCTGCTATTGTTGGTTGATTTTAACATTATTTGTTTTGTTCATCGGACAAAAGTTTGTCCGTTTGCAGACCGAACTTTTGTCTGATGAAAACAAAAAAAAAAGTTTGTCCGATGGAGCGTACACACGGTCGGATTGTTGGTCCAACTTGCTCAAAATGAAGTTTGTTGGCCAAATGTCCGACCGTGTGTACGGGGCTTAAGTTTTCCGCCATACATAGCGTTTTGCTTTTAGGCCAAAAAGTTAAATTTTGGTCTCATCTGACCAGAGCACCTTCTTCCACATGTTTGCCGTGTCCCCCACATGGCTTCACCCAAACTGCAAATGGGACTTTTTATGGCTTTCTTTCAACATTGGCTTTCTTCTTGCCACTCTTCCATAAAGGCCAGATTTGTGGAATGCACGACTAATAGCTGTCCTGTGGACAGGTTCTCCCACCTGAGCTGTGGATCTCTGCAGCTCCTCCAGAGTTACCATGGGCCTCTTGGCTGCTTCTCTGATTAATGCTCTCCTTGCCCGGCCTGTCAGTTTAGGTGGACGGCCATGTCTTGGTAGGTTTGCAGTTGTGCCATACTCTCTCCATTTTCGGATGATGGATTGAACAGTGCTCTGTGAGATGTTCAAATTTTGGTATAGTTTTTATAACCTAACCCTGCTTTAAACTTCTCCACAACTTTTTCCCTGACCTGTCTGGTGTGTTCCTTAGCCTTCATGATGCTGCTTGTTCACTAAGGTTCTCTAACAAACCTCTGAGGGCTTCACAGAGCAGCTGTATTTGTACTGAGATTAAAGCCCCGTACACACAATCAGATTTTCTAGCGACCGTTCTTCAGTTTTTTGTTGTATGCTAGTCTCATGTCGAAACTGAAGAGCTTACTCGCCATACGAAAATTCTCGTATGACAGAATTCATCTTCAGAAGTGACGTAATGTGTTGAATAGTTTTGTATGTATTCTTTAATTTCTGAGCATGCGTAGTCTCAGATGAAATCCGTACTAATTAAACGAAAATCAGACGTTGCGTTCACGTACGCCAAAAATTTTATAGTCTGAACATCCAGCTTTTGTCGGACGAAAAAATGGAATCGGCTGTCGAAAGCACCATCCTAACGTTCCGAAAATCGGCAGCTCGTTCGGACAAAAATTTTACTTCCGATTTTCGGATCGTGTGTGTACGGGGCTCAAATCACACACAGGTGGACTCTATTTACTAATTAGGTGACTTCTGAAGGCAATTGGTTCCACTAGATTTTAGTTAGGGGTATCAGAGTAAAGGAGGCTGAATACAAATGCACGGCACACTTTTCAGATATTTATTTGTAAAAAAAAATTAATACGATTTATCATTTTTCTTCAACTTCAAAATTAAGTGCCACTTTGTGTTGGTCTATTACAAAAAATACATTTTCGTTTCTGATTGTAACATGACAAAATGTGGAAAGTTTCAAGGGGTATGAATACTTTTTCAAGGCACTGTATCAGGAATATGAAGTGTTGCGGTAACAAACACTTTAAAGTTATATTAAGGTTCGTTTTTTTCAAAATAACAAACATGTCATACTTCCCTCCTCTGTGCAAGGGTTTTGCACAGAGTGGCCCCGATCCTTCTCTTCTGGAGTCCCCTAGTGGTGCTCCTGGCTCCTCCCTGCATCGAGTGCCTCCTCGGAGCGCTGCATTCCAACGGGCGCACTCCTGAGTCCTGCTGCTGCGTTTATTGACACAGATCGCAGGACTCGGCCCGCCCCTCGGCTCTCGCGTCACTGGATTTGATTGACAGCAGCGGGAGCAACAGAAAATTAAAAACCCCATTATAAAGAGCTAGGGAAAAATGGAACTACCACCATCTTGTCCTTGCTGCCTGTACCCTTGTTTGTAGACATTTTTATTATTGGTATCACTGGGGCAGGAAGTGAGGGGAAATATCCCCAGCGATGCTACAGATTAAGGATGAGCTCCGGCGTGTTCGCACAGTCCACGTGCAGAGCCCGCCAGGAAGTCGGCATCGCGCTGCGCTAATCACAGGCAGTGAGACATTTCCCGATCTCTGCACCCGAGCATCGTGGACTGTGCGAACACACCGGAGCTCATCCTTACTACAGATATTAACAAAGACCCGACAGACATTATATCCTCCCCAAACTCCATCCAACAAAGGCAAAGGCTCTGGAGTCATTGTTTGTTTTTTTTTGTTTTTTTCCCCCTCATTCATGATATGACAGAAAAATGTCCTTTTATTATCGGAGACCACAGAACGGGAACATCATTGTAGTGCTCTATTTTCGAAACAAGCTTCATCCACACATACCTGAGGCCTCACATCAGGTCTTGGATGGGGCCATCCAGTCTGTATGTTTGCTCTTGGTTTTAATGAACTTCCTTCCCAAACATAGAGACATTATGGTCGGCTGTATGCATATAACAAAAATACAAACAATATTCGCGCTACTAACACATATAAGCAGCTACAATACCTGTGGAGAAGGGCAAAAAACAAACAATATACAAAAAATGTAGCGCTATGTGTAAAAATAAAAATAAAAATAACACCCAAGTGCAGTGCTCTAAATGACTTAAATCACAAAGATTCTATAAATGAGTCCAACTGTGAAAAATAGTAAGTTAGAAAAAGTCTCTGATGACCAAAACGTGGATGTTGCTGAAACTTCCAAAACAGAATGGTGACCTTTCAAAAAACAAGTGACTTGTAACGTAACCACCACCACATGGAGGGGAGGCTTACCGGATGAAATGGACCCAATAGACGTACGTCCGTAGGGTCAAACAGGCTTGGTATATGTATATCCGTACATATGGGATCCCAGTTGGCAATCCGGAACAAGTGATGACACCAGATATCCAAGCCAGATGGATAGTAAAATGGCTCACATAGGAGTCATGGAGGAAAAAAGGAGAGGGCACATAGCGTAATACCGTAAAGGATATTTAATAAATGTGGGTAAATACACTTACATTCAATCCATGAACATAGCGCTTTGCAAAACACTCAGTGGCAGCAGTGGAGTCTCCCGACGCGTTTCGCAATAACTTGCATCGTCTGGGGTGTCATTTTACTATCCATCGGGCTTGGATATCTGGTGTCATCACTTGTTCCGGATTTTGGATATACATGTGTGCAGTGCCAACTGGGATCCCATATGTACGGATATACATATACCAAGCCTGTTTGACCCTACGGACGTACGTCTATTGGGTCCATTTCATCCGGTAAGCCTCCCCTCCATGTGGTGGTGGTTACGTTACAAGTCACTTGTTTTTTGAAAGGTCACCATTCTGTTTTTGAAGTTTCAGCAACATCCACGTTTTGGTCATCAGAGACTTTTTCTAACTTGCTATTTTTCACAGTTGGAATCATTTATAGAATCTTTGTGATTTAAGTCATTTAGAGCACTGCACTTGGGTGTTATTTTTATTTTTATTTTTACACATAGCGCTACATTTTTTGTATGCATATAACGTTCCACCAACCAGTTTAATCAAATTCTTCAAAGTGAGTCAGAAGACTTGTATTTCTAAAGTTTGGTATGCTCTGAGTCATTGTAGAAGACCCAATTTAGTCAGAATGTAGGGGCTGGCGTACGGAAAGCATTAGCAGACTCCCCAGAAGAATATTAATCAAAGGGGTCCATTCACCAGTCTTTTCTGTAGCCTGTGCACCAATGATTAATGGCATAGATCAACCAAATTCACTGCATGCACATTTTATTCAGGAGATAGGAAAAAGGAGCCATTTGAGGTGGAATAAAGCATTTCCAATGATATGGAAAGTAAAAGCTTATCACAGTTTAAGAGCTTCATGAGATAAAACGACTGCACACAAATATGATATGTAAGTAAATGAACTGAACGGTGTCATAAGAAAGTAAAGCTAGCCATACACATATCCGCAGATTTGTCTTGTTCATTCTGCAGGTTTAAAGGGGTTGTAAAGTCTCAGGAATTTTCCCTTTAATAAATTAAGGTGAAAAACCTTTTGTGGTGCAGTTGCCCCCTTTTTACACACCTGAACTCGATCTTTCCAGTGACGAGAACGAGCACAGCAGCTCCAGACAGTGTCTCGGGTCCTCATTGGAAAGATTATTAGCAGCAGAGGAGCCATCGGCTCCCGCTGCTGTCAATCAAATCCAGTGACGCGAGAGCCGAGGGGCGGGCCGAGTCCTGCTGTCTGTGTCAATAAAACGCATTTGGGTACCATTCATTGTTAATGGCATCCCAAACGCACTCAAACTGACATTTTGTCACACAACAAAATGCCTAAACAAATGTGCAAAAGTGAGCTAGGTAAAAGCTTGCCAAAGTCGGCTTGAAAAAATATACAGGGGCTATTTTGGTGTGTTCTTGGGGCGTAGGGCAGCCCGTTCAAGTGAATGGGCTGCCCTACATGTCGAACAAAAAACACTCAAAAGTAGCTCTAGTTCCCTTTTTTGGAGCCAACTTTGGGAAAAATGTGATGCTCCCACTTCGTTCATATGTGAATACAGCCTTACAGTAGCCACATATGGCTCAATTCTCTCCTGTTCAGCCCTCAGGATGAACCAGGGGCGGATCCAGAGTTTAGTCTCGGGAGGGGCACTACCAGAAAATATATTTTTTTGGGGGGGCAATTTATCAGGAAAATGACTGGTGTTAGCGCTTCAATGATCACGGCACCATGGTTGTTATGGTGTCAGGATGATTGAAGCACGTTATTTATATTATTACATTGTAATATAAAATGAAATGGTTCAACTCACCATAATGCAGAATCAGTGGGTGCCCCGAGTGTGTCATTTGCAACGTCACGTGCCACACGTTGCGGATTGTCACGTGCCACACATTGCGGATTGTCACGTGCCACACGTTGCGAAACGTCACTTGCCACATGTTGCGAAACGTCACTTGCCTGCCACCAGATGCAGATTGTCACTTGCCACGTCACCTGCCATATGTTGCGGATTGTCACTTGCCACGTCGCCTGCCACACGTTGAAGATTGTCACTTGCCACATCACCTGCCACATGTTGCGGAATGTCACTTGCCTGCCACCAGATGCAGATTGTCACTTGCCACCTCACCTGCCACACCTTGTGGATTGTCACTTGCTAAGGTGGTGTTTTGCTTGTCAGAGTCAGGCAACAGAGAGATGATGTAATCTCTCTGCTGCCTGCACAGTGAGGGCGGAAGTTACTGCAGGGATGCAGGGCGGGCACGAGGCTGTGAGAGATGATGTCATCTCTCTGCTCCCCCAGCCGCCAGCTTGTTGATTGGCCAGCCGCCCGCTTACCCACAGAGCCGACCAGCTGACCGCCCACTCTCTTACTCTCACTCCCGCCAAACCGCCCGCTCAGACTCTCAGGCGCTGCAACTACCGCCCGATCAGACTCTCAGGCGCCACAAGTTCCGCAACTACCGCCATCTCAGACTCTCAGGCGCCCGCAAGTTCCGCAACTAAAACAAATTTCTCGGGGGTGGCAATTGCCCCATTGCCCCCCCCCTGGATCCGCCCCTGGGATGAACGAGAGAAAAATTTGTTTGATTACCATGTCTACTTTAACAGTGTAAATGGAGTAATCTTCTCTGACAGCTATTGCATTCAGGCAGTCATAGCGCACTTGGCCCTTCTGAAAATTTCCACCCAACTTTTCAGGCTGGGGGATGCTTGCAGGGCCGACTACAGCTCAAATTTCGTCTGATTTAGCCTTGGTTCACATTGCTGCTACATGGGATTGGACTTGTGAGACCCCAAGTTGCATGGCATGTCAAATTCAAAGTTTTCCTATAAGAGCTGCCTTAACTGTTAATACACAAGTAGCTCCAACTTTAGAAAAGGTTCCTGCACTACTTTGGTTTGATTTGGATGCGACTTCAGCCCTTGTACAGGCTCCGAAATAGCATTCAAGTCAGGTCAAGTTGGAAGGAAGTCGCAGGCAAAGTTGTATGACTTTGCCGTTGCAGCAGTGTGAACTGATCCTTAGCAGGAATTGGTCAAGGTGCAAGTACTCTATGAACAGGCTTAGTTGGGCTCTTATAGATGCAATTTTCTGAACAAAGTGTGCACTTTGGTTTAATGGCTGATAACAAATCTATTATTTTTGGTGAGCCTTGCTTTACTGATATATGGATTGTAAATGCTTTCATTTGTGTTTCTCCCAGGTTCTAACTGCATCCTTTCCCATGACCCACTGGGTAAGTAAATACATTTGTCTTCTTCCGCACTAGTGCATACAGTGAATATAAAAAGTCTACACACCCCTGTTAAAATGTAAGGTTTCTGTGACAAAGATAAATCCATTTCAGATTTTTTTTCCACCTTTTTTTAATGTGACCTATAAACTGTACAACTCAGTTGAACAACAAACTGAAATATTTTAGGTGGAGGGAAGTAAAAATAAAAAAACTAAAATAATATGGTTGCATACGTGTGCACACCCTTACACTAATACTTTGTTGAAGCACCTTTTTGATTTCAGGTTAGCGACCTCACCCCTTCTCATTCACGGCTTGTCTGTCTCGTCTAGGGGTTAACACTGGGGGGAGGGATGAGATACACTACTGCCCATGTCCTCCAAGGTGTAGAGGTGAAGGCCAGAACTATCAGGTTTTGTGTGTATGTCCCAGAGTCAAATCCTTTAACTCCAAATGACCCCCTTTGCTCCCAGTAACTGGAGTTCCACACACTGAATAGAATAGGTCCAACTCGTATTTATTCTTCTCAATAAATAGTCATACAGCACAGACAGGTTGAGACCCATGTAACACTTCAGTATTTGTGGGGAGTAGGCCAAGGCACAATTCTTCTTGATAAAGCTAACCACTGTAGTATCACCAGTGGCGAATAGTCACTGCCACTGACTATATTGAACAGAACGTGAATTACCTTCGCTATTTTAGCCCCTGTCAGGGGAAGGACATCCGTCCAAGACAGTTACCGGAGGCCTCTCCGTCACCAGCAATGCTGCACTGGACTCTCCGGAGAAGTTCCGCTCACCGGCCTCCTCGTCTCAGACACGGGCACCCAAGGAGTTAGGGCCCCCTCGGATTCCTCCACCCTCGCGGAACTCAGTCGAAGGTACTGAGCTCCAGGCTTCCGCCATAGTACCTCACCCCAGGCTAAAGGTGCCTGAGATGGACTCCATCTCTCGCTCCGGCCAGGTCAAGGGCACCTGGGCCCGGAACTCCGGAACGCCAGCACCCAAGCTGAAGGTGCCTGGGTGCGGCTGCGTCCTCCGACTCTGAACCCCAGGTCAGGGCGTCCGCCCCTTTTATCCCCTCGCCCTTTGCATCACAGCAGCGCCAGGAAAGGACAAAAAGGAAGCAGTCTTGCGGTGAGTGTTCAGCTCCAGCCCATGGCGACAACGCCACCTGCAGGCCGCAGGGAACCTCACACCACCAGAGTCCTCCAAGAACCACAAAAGGGTTTCAGATTTCCTGACAATCAATGCATCTGGGTTACACTACCACCCAGATGCCTCCCCTAAAATCAAACACCCGCTACACTAGCATGGCACATCTTGACTTGGCAATATTTGCCTACTCTTCTTTGCAAAAACATTCCAAATCTGTCAGATTGCGAGGGCATCTCTTATGCACAGACCTTCAGATCACCCCACAGGTTTTCAATCGAATTCAGGTCTGGGCTCTGGCTGGTCCATTCCAAAACTTGAATCTTCTTCTGGTGAAGCCATTTCTTTGTTGATTTGGATGTCTGCTTTGAGTTTTTCTAATGCTGAAAGTTCCCCTTCATGTTCAACTTTCTAGCAGAAGCCTGAATGTTTTGTGCCAATATTGACTGGTATTTGGAACTGGTCATAATTCCATCTACCTTGACTAAGGCCTCTGAAAAACAGCCCCAAAGCATGATGCTGCCACCACCATGCTTCACTGGGGTATGGTGTTCTTTTGGTGATGTGCAGTGTTGTTTTTGCTCCAAACATATCTTTTGGAATTATAGCCCAAAAAGTTCAACCTTGGTTTCATCAGACCATAACATATTTTGCCAGATGCTTTTGGGAGACTTCAGATGTGTTCTTGCAAAATTTAGCCGGGCTTGGATGTTTTTCTTCGCAATAAAAGGCTTCCGTCTTGCCACTCTACCCCATAGCCCAAACATATGAAGAATACGGGAGATTGTTGTCACATGTACTACACAGCCAGTACTTGCCAGATATTCCTGCATCTCCTTTAATGTTGCTGTAGGCCTCTTGACAGCCTCCCTGACCAGTTTTCTTCTAGTCTTTTCATAAATTTTGGAGGGACGTCCAGTTCTTTGTAATGTCACTGTTGTGCCGTATTTTCTCCACTTGATGATGACTGTCTTCACTGTGTTCCATGGTATATCTAATCAGGGCTGCTGTTAGAAATCACGGGGCCCCGTACAGCTTACCTGACAGGGCCCCCCTAAAAAATATCAAAACAATATTTTCGCAAAAAATACACAAAAATCATAATTAGTGGACACAAACACAACATAAGTTACAAACTTTTGGGGGGGGGGGGGGGAACAGGGGGTACAGTCAGGGGGGGGCAGGATGGCACTTTACAGGGGGGGCAGGATGGCACGGTACAGCAGTTAGGAGGGTACAGTACAGCGGGCCACAGAAGGGGGACAGGAAGGTATAGTACGGGGGGCAGAAGGGCACAGTACAGTGGTTAGGGTGTAGTACAGGGGGCAGGAGGGTACAGTATAGGGGCAAGAACGTATTATACAGATATGCACTCCTGAAGAAGAGCTGTGCAGGGAAGCTGACATCACAGATTTTGGCAGGCTGCCACTGGGCTAAATCTACAAATGGAAGAACAACTCCCCCCTCTACCTTCCCCTCCAGAGTTTCTGGGTCTTTTCTGGCACTTCGCCTTGGGGTTCTTCCTTAACCCCTGCAAAACATCTTATTACTGCTGCTGCTCTTGTGGGTGGGATGTGAATTGCGCCAGTCACATGGGATGAATAGGAGAGGAGGGTCAGCAGGGATTGGCGCAGTACACAGCCCACCCACACAAGCAGCAGCAGTAATAGGATGCTCCACTTTGGGGTTCTTCCTTAACCCTGAAAAAAATGGGGGGGTGGGATGGAGATAGGAACCATGGGGTAAGGGAGAAGGCGGAGGGGGTGGAGGTGGGTAGGAGATGGGGGATGGGTAGAGAAGAACTGGAGTGAGACTGGGGGAATTCTGGTCTCTATCGGGATAAAAAAAAAAAAAGAGGAGGATTTATGATAGAATGAGGGAAGGGGATATAGATGGGGGTGGAGGGGACTGGAGAGGGATGGTCATTGATGGGCATGGGGAATACTGTTGGCTGGTGAGGAATAGCCACAGTATAATAAAAGCAAATAGGCTTTCTGTTAGGGAGGGGGAGATTCCATTAACTAGTAAAGATTCAGTGTTGGGGGGGTGTGCAGGGTGGGGGATTCCAGCCAGTTGCAGTGTTTGTATGAAGGTGGGGGGGCACACACCTGTGTGAAGGTGTGGGGGGGCACACACCTGTGTGAAGGTGTGGGGGGGGGCACACACCTGTGTGAAGGTGTGGGGGGGGGCACACACCTGTGTGAAGGTGTGGGGGGGGCACACACCTGTGTGAAGGTGTGGGGGGGGCACACACCTGTGTGAAGGTGTGGGGGGGGGCACACACCTGTGTGAAGGTGTGGGGGGGGGGGCACACACCTGTGTGAAGGTGTGGGGGGGGGGGGCACACACCTGTGTGAAGGTGTGGGGGGGGGGGGCACACACCTGTGTGAATGTTGAAGTGTCTGCAGAGAAGACTGGGAGGGGAGTGAGGGATTATTGTTTGTAAAGTGTCAGGAAAAGAATGTCTGAACGGCTGGAGAAGAGGCTGAAAATTAGCAGGGAGTGAGCAGTGAGGGTAACATCTGGGAGAAGAGCAGTGTGACAGGCAGAGACTGATGGGTGGCCTGTGTGAGGATGAAAGGACGAGATAATGGCTGAGGAGAGAAGGGCTGAGGCAGGGAGGAAGATGCCGGGGAGGGAGAGAGACACAGACATTAGGACAGCTGGACACATTACAGAACTGACCTGTATGAAAAGAGCCGGCCAAAGTGAGGGGAACTTGTTACCAGAGTACTGCTGGGAGCAGTGGGAGGAAACTTTTAGCCCCCCCCCCAAGCACCAAGGACCCCTGGGCAGTTCTCAGAGGTGCCTGTGTATTAAGACAGGCTTAGGAAGGGGCCGTAAATTTCATATCCATTGGCACTTCCCCCGCTCTCCAGTGTCCTAACAGTAACACATCTCTCTATGTTCCACCAGAGGAAAACAGACAGCGCTGCTTTCAGATGCATCTAGCAGCTGAAAACCGACAGGAGGGAGAGAAATCGGCTTTCAGCTGCTAGATGGATAATTTCTGTATTTGTCATACCGCACCGACCTGCATCCCTGTCCGGGCCCCTGTGTGTGTGTGTGCGGGCCCCGTACAGAAGGACCGGTGGTCCCCCCCCTATCAGCGGCCCTGTATCTAATGCCTTGGAAATTCTTTTGTACCCTTCTCCTGACTGATACCTTTTAACAATGAGATCCCTCTGATGCTTTGGAAGCTCTCTGCGGACCATGGCTTTTGCTGTAGGATGCGACCAAGAAAAAGTCAGGAAAGACCTACTAGAACAGCTGAACTTTATTTGGGGTTAATCAGAGGCACTATAAATGGTGGCAGGTGTGTACTGACTCCTATTTAACATCAGTTTGAATGTGATTGCTTAATTCTGAACAGAGCTACAACCCCAGTTATAAAAAGGGTGTGCACACTTATGCAACCACATTATTTTATTTTTACTTCCCCTCCCTAAAAGATTTCAGTTTGTTTTTCAATTGAGTTGTACAGTTTATAGGTCACATTAAAAGGTGGAAAAAGTTCTGACATGATTTATCTTTGTCTCATTTTTTTTACGTCACAGAAACCTGACATTTTAACAGGGGTGTGTAGACTTTTTATATCCCCTGTATATTGACTTATTCAATAAGGCAAAGAGTTAGCAGTGTGATATGTGCAAAATACAAAACAATCGAACAGCAACCATCTTTCACTAATAGGATATTGTATCCCTGGACTCATTTAAATGTTGAATTCTACTGATTTTTTCACATGGTTTTCTGCTCATTCAATGTTATGATTGCAAAAAGATTGGTTAGCTGTGACTGGTTGCTCTTGATTTTTGCAGCTGGTCATTTCATTTAGCTCAACCTTATTAAATGGAGAAGTTGATATCTTGTGTGCATGCAAACAGTATGACATATTTTAAAAGGAACCTATCGGAATTGAAATATGGGCTTCCATTGTCCTATTTTGATGGACCAAGTTCAGGAGCGGTCATCCTTCCTTTATCACTGTATCACTGACCTGAAACAAGCATGTGCATAACCTGATTTGTATTGAAGTAAAAAAGGAATGACAGACTCAGAACGTCTGATAAATTACCTTTAAATGAACTGTAACTGTGTAACATATAGGCCATCACTGCTGACTTCAATGCTTGCTGATTTTCTTCTTTGCTGATCCATTGGCTTTCTAGTTTTTGTAAAACTGACCTCTAACAAGCATGCATGTTAGAAATGATGGCGTCTCTCTGACTTTACTTGCTGAATGCTTGTTCCATGTCTGTGTCTAAGACCCCTTTCACACTGGGTCGCTTTGCAGGCGCTATAACGCAAAGAATAGCGCCTGCAAAGCGACCTGAAACAGCCGCTGCTGTCTCTCCAGTGTGAAAGCCCCGAGGGCTTTCACACTGGAGCGGTGTGCTAGCAGGACAGTAAAAAAAAGTCCTGCTAGTAGCATCTTTGGAGCGGTGTGTATACCGCTCCTGCCCATTGAAATCAATGGGCACTGCAGCTATACCGCCAGCAAAGCGCCTCTGCAGATTTTAACCCTTTCACGGCCGCTAGCGGGGGGTAAAAGCGGCTAGCCGAATAGCGCTGCAAAATTGACGATAAGGCGCCGCTAAAAATAGCGGCGCTTTACCACCGACGCCGCCCCCGCCCCAGTGTTAAAGGGGCCTTAAAAGTATTGAAGCCAGAGACAAGCAGCTGGCCTTTTCTGAAAAAAGTTGGCAATAGCAGTTTACTTGTTTCTCACAGTACTAGTGTCTTTTTTTTTTTTTATTCTCCTTTTTAAGGGGGTGTGGCAGGGTGTGTGTCAATGCCTACATGCATTTTCTAGTAGGTGTCCCTCATTCCCATCTCAAAATGTTGGGTGGTATGTTATAGGTGTAGCGCCCACCCCATTTAGGGGTGCTATATACCCAAATTTAGGGGGCTGGTCTGAGATGGTAGTTAGGCTCAGACCGTTCTCAATTTGTAGGTCGTGCTGTTTTATTTCCAGGATGGTATACTGGTGTGCAGTTCCCTGTGGCCTATGGGTGGTGCTGCCATAATGGGCCAGGGTTGAACCGCTGGTATTTGTGCTGTGCCTTAGGGTGTCCTCTCTTGGCAGCGGTACAGTGGGTGTGGTCGACCTGCTGTGCATGCCGGGAGAGGATACATAAGGGGCAGACGCCGCCTGGGAGGGGTCTTCGGAGGAGGAGAGGAGTCGGAGTCCAAGTGCGTGGCGCATGGCCCTCCAGGCCATGGGGCCACGTGTGCATCAGTCCCAGGCACCTTTAGTCCTGGGGCTGCATCTTCAACACTGGGCCCAGCACCTTTAGCTGGAGCCCGCTTCGTGGAGGAGAAGTCCCAGGGTGTCTCTCGCGAGAGAGTCCGCTTTTAAGAAGAGGAGGCCGGGGGAGGAACTTTCTGACGGACCGGTGAGAGTTCACGGTGAAGAAAGGGGCCCAGTAACTATCTGGAGGGATTATTTTATCCACCAAGGGCCTAGTAATGTGCTGCTGCTGGCACCTGTCCTTAAGTATCCAGAAGCTAAGAGGTTTGGGATCTGATAGATTCTGTGGCAGAGAGTCTCCCGATCGCATCTAGGAAAAGAATTTGATCAAATGTCCGAGCATCACTTTGGCTGCTAGGATCCACTTTGTAGGAGACTATCCGGGTGAGCAAAACCTACTCGGGGATAGAGTAGTGATTGCGCTATCCATTGTGCCTGGACTAACCTCCCAAACCTTGCTGTCCTGTCTCTCATCCACCCTTTCCTATCTACTGAACATTGATAAAATTAACTCAACGTTGGTGTTTGAAGTGGTGTGGACATTGGAATTACTGGGGGGAATACAGAGACTTGTCCCTATATCCTAGGAGACGAGAACCAACTGACGGAAGAACCTAGCTGTGGGACCCAAATACATAACACCGCTTAACCGTCTCATCCAGGAGGGTACGGGCATATAGTACAGTGTGCCTTTTTTCCTGCAATTGAGCCAAAGCAAGGGAAAAGGGTCCATGTGCTACACGTGGGGGCTCGGGTCCAGGATTCTGCAGCTATACCCCCCCTGAAGTTGGACTTTGTTTCCCTGTGTGGTTCCGAGGAGGTCGGCCATTTTGTGAATTTGAACTGCGCCACTGTGTTTAAAGGAGGTACAGGCCTAAAGCTGTATCTCTGGCGGCGTAGTTCGTGGGCATGTCTCAACAGAAAAAGCCCACGAGTTGAGTGCACCAGGAAGAGAAACGCGGTGACCTTTGCGTTCAGTGGACAGTGTGTGCTGGAAAAGTGAGTGTTCAACATGTCTGCTGTTCCATGGAGTTCGGTGTCTGCTTCCACCATGGACGTTGCCTCGCTAGCTGCCCCCTTGACCGATACGGCGGCCTCTGGGCCGCTTCGCACTCTATACATGCCAAGATGCTGAGATCTTGGGGATGATCTGTCCCGCATGCCAGGGACTGGTGGTACACCTCCGACCTTTCGGGAGATGTACAAAATGTGGAGACTTTCTCTTCGAGGTGGAGCAGCCTACGCAAAAGCCCCGGGCCTATCGGGTGAATTGCTTGACGGGCGCCACCACTCTAGAGGAGGAAACCTGCGTTTCCACAGCCACCCCCACGCGCACCACTGTGCATGCCGAGAGGGAAGTCAAGCTTGAGGTTCCGGTTGCTGCGAGGCCGGAGACTGAGAAGCCGGCGGATGCTGCCTCTGTCGCTACCGAGACTTCCCTTCCACCTCCTAAGTGGAGAGTGGGCTACGTAAAAGCCTCCCGCGGCTGTGGTCGAGGTACACCCCAGCACCTACCTGAGCCGGAGCTCCAACCCGGAGGGACCTCCAGGAGATCCACGGCAGGCCACGGTAAGGAGGCTGGGGCCATGTCAGTAAAGAGTTTGCCGGGTATAGGGAAGAAGCTGAGTGTCCGTAACATATGGGAGGCTTGGGTGCCTGACCCGCGGGAACTTTTAAAAGAAAAGGAGTCAGTGTTGACCAGAAACTATCTGCCGGCGGAGGAGAACGATGCCTCCGATTTTGAGTCGTCTTCGGATGTGGGAGACGACTTTGAGGTAGATGAACTTTTTGCCAGGAAGGGATGGGACAAAACCCTGTTGTCCACACCCCGAAGCGTAACAGAGGGATCACCCATGGATTCTGGGATGACTGCACCCCGGGTGGAAGCCCCTGCATGTGAGGAAGAAGATGTCTTTGCACCTGTATTTCCAGCGCCTGCTGCTGTGGCTGAGCGTGTGCCACTGCGGGCCTCTTTACCAAAAGGTGAGGCAGTGAAAGTGCCCAGGTCCCCGGATGCCATTGTTTTACCAGGTGCAGGAGACCATGCCACCCTTCCTCCCTTATCGAGACTGCAGCGGCTCTTAAACAAGAGAGTGGCTGTTGAGTACGGCTGGGAGTACCCCTATGTTCCCAGGGACTTGGTGTTTGAGGTTGAGGCCTATAGAGAAAGGGGTTATGCAGACTTTGTGTGGAACCACCTAAAAGTGCCTAACGCCCGCAGATACTTTGAGTGCTCCGCTAATATGACTGGTTTAAGGGATGCAAACAAGAGTGGAGCTATGGGCGGCACATCCATGCGGATCGGGTGGTCGTTTGTAACAAGGAGCGCGAAGATTCCGTGTACTCTATAGAAACTTTTGATGCAAAATGGAAGCTCCTTGTTTTGCCCGATCCTCACTTTTACTTCTAAAAGACAAGGCTTTGTTTTTTGTCCTCTGGAAGTTGTTCCGTTTGGAACTCCAGAACCTTTGCCCTTCACTGTTGGGGTAATCTGCTCTACCAAGAGTCAGGAGAGCTGCTGTTTCTCTCCGCTTGCAGCTCCACAAGAGAACTGAACTTTTGGGGTAGAGATAGTTAGGTTCATCGGTGAGATCGTCGTGCTCAAGATGGGAACATGTATATCAGTGTTATTTTACCATGTTAGGTAGTGTCAGTGCTATGACGGTTGCACTACCACTAGGTGGCAGTGATTTGCAGGACTTTTTATTATGCATCTCCCTTTAGGAGCGTTACTTCCATATACTAGGCTTAGTGTATGCAATCTTAGTTGAAGGGAATCATCTTTCCTCGGGAAGATGATTCACTTCATGTACATATAGATATTAGTAGTATGTTTTGTTTCTGTGTGTTTTTTTTTTCTCTCTCTCTCTGCAGGTGGACTACTAGCAACTGCCGGAAATTGGGTGGAGTAGTTAGTCTAGAGGGGTGGGATTGAAAATTTATAATGCTATGTGAATGTGACATTGAGTATGGGATGTCCTGTTTGTACTCTTGCTAACCCTTCTTTCATTTCTTTGATTCATGTCCCTTCCCCATTATGTTGGTGTTGGCACAAGGATTTAAAATTGAACATAGTTGGAGATAAATTTGCGATGGCTCAGGCTTGAGGAGCGTGAGTTTATCCCATACACTGGGGACATTGTCTCTTTTAGAGGGGGGTGTATGTAGTGCCCACCCCATTTAGGGGTGCTATATACCCAAATTCAGGGGGCTGGTCGGAGATAGTAGTTAGGCTCAGACCGTTCTCAATTTGTAGGTTGTGCGGTTTTATTTCCAGGATGGTATACTGGTGTGCAGTTCCCTGAGGCCTATGGGTGGCGCTGCCATAATGGGTCAGGGTTGAACCGCTGGTATTTGTGCTGTGCCTTAGGGTGTCCTCTCTCGGCAGCTGTACAGTGGGTGTGGTCGACCTGCTGTGCATGCCGGGAGAGGATACATAAGGGGCAGACGCCACCTGGGAGGGGTCTTCGGAGGAGGAGAGGAGTCGGAGTCCAAGTGCGTGGCGCATGGCCCTCCAGGCCATGGGGCCACGTGTGCATCAGTCCCAGGCACCTTTAGTCCTGGGGCTGCATCTTCAACACTGGGCCCAGCACCTTTAGCTGGAGCCCGCTTCGTGGAGGAGAAGTCCCAGGGTGTCTCTCGCGAGAGAGTCCGCTTTTAAGAAGAGGAGGCCGGGGGAGGAACTTTCTGACGGACCGGTGAGAGTTCACGGTGAAGAAAGGGGCCCAGTAACTATCTGGAGGGATTATTTTATCCACCAAGGGCCTAGTAATGTGCTGCTGCTGGCACCTGTCCTTAAGTATCCAGAAGCTAAGAGGTTTGGGATCTGATAGATTCTGTGGCAGAGAGTCTCCCGATCGCATCTAGGAAAAGAATTTGATCAAATGTCCGAGCATCACTTTGGCTGCTAGGATCCACTTTGTAGGAGACTATCCGGGTGAGCAAAACCTACTCGGGGATAGAGTAGTGATTGCGCTATCCATTGTGCCTGGACTAACCTCCCAAACCTTGCTGTCCTGTCTCTCATCCACCCTTTCCTATCTACTGAACATTGATAAAATTAACTCAACGTTGGTGTTTGAAGTGGTGTGGACATTGGAATTACTGGGGGGAATACAGAGACTTGTCCCTATATCCTAGGAGACGAGAACCAACTGACGGAAGAACCTAGCTGTGGGACCCAAATACATAACACCGCTTAACCGTCTCATCCAGGAGGGTACGGGCATATAGTACAGTGTGCCTTTTTTCCTGCAATTGAGCCAAAGCAAGGGAAAAGGGTCCATGTGCTACACGTGGGGGCTCGGGTCCAGGATTCTGCAGCTATACCCCCCCTGAAGTTGGACTTTGTTTCCCTGTGTGGTTCCGAGGAGGTCGGCCATTTTGTGAATTTGAACTGCGCCACTGTGTTTAAAGGAGGTACAGGCCTAAAGCTGTATCTCTGGCGGCGTAGTTCGTGGGCATGTCTCAACAGAAAAAGCCCACGAGTTGAGTGCACCAGGAAGAGAAACGCGGTGACCTTTGCGTTCAGTGGACAGTGTGTGCTGGAAAAGTGAGTGTTCAACATGTCTGCTGTTCCATGGAGTTCGGTGTCTGCTTCCACCATGGACGTTGCCTCGCTAGCTGCCCCCTTGACCGATACGGCGGCCTCTGGGCCGCTTCGCACTCTATACATGCCAAGATGCTGAGATCTTGGGGATGATCTGTCCCGCATGCCAGGGACTGGTGGTACACCTCCGACCTTTCGGGAGATGTACAAAATGTGGAGACTTTCTCTTCGAGGTGGAGCAGCCTACGCAAAAGCCCCGGGCCTATCGGGTGAATTGCTTGACGGGCGCCACCACTCTAGAGGAGGAAACCTGCGTTTCCACAGCCACCCCCACGCGCACCACTGTGCATGCCGAGAGGGAAGTCAAGCTTGAGGTTCCGGTTGCTGCGAGGCCGGAGACTGAGAAGCCGGCGGATGCTGCCTCTGTCGCTACCGAGACTTCCCTTCCACCTCCTAAGTGGAGAGTGGGCTACGTAAAAGCCTCCCGCGGCTGTGGTCGAGGTACACCCCAGCACCTACCTGAGCCGGAGCTCCAACCCGGAGGGACCTCCAGGAGATCCACGGCAGGCCACGGTAAGGAGGCTGGGGCCATGTCAGTAAAGAGTTTGCCGGGTATAGGGAAGAAGCTGAGTGTCCGTAACATATGGGAGGCTTGGGTGCCTGACCCGCGGGAACTTTTAAAAGAAAAGGAGTCAGTGTTGACCAGAAACTATCTGCCGGCGGAGGAGAACGATGCCTCCGATTTTGAGTCGTCTTCGGATGTGGGAGACGACTTTGAGGTAGATTAACTTTTTGCCAGGAAGGGATGGGACAAAACCCTGTTGTCCACACCCCGAAGCGTAACAGAGGGATCACCCATGGATTCTGGGATGACTGCACCCCGGGTGGAAGCCCCTGCATGTGAGGAAGAAGATGTCTTTGCACCTGTATTTCCAGCGCCTGCTGCTGTGGCTGAGCGTGTGCCACTGCGGGCCTCTTTACCAAAAGGTGAGGCAGTGAAAGTGCCCAGGTCCCCGGATGCCATTGTTTTACCAGGTGCAGGAGACCATGCCACCCTTCCTCCCTTATCGAGACTGCAGCGGCTCTTAAACAAGAGAGTGGCTGTTGAGTACGGCTGGGAGTACCCCTATGTTCCCAGGGACTTGGTGTTTGAGGTTGAGGCCTATAGAGAAAGGGGTTATGCAGACTTTGTGTGGAACCACCTAAAAGTGCCTAACGCCCGCAGATACTTTGAGTGCTCCGCTAATATGACTGGTTTAAGGGATGCAAACAAGAGTGGAGCTATGGGCGGCACATCCATGCGGATCGGGTGGTCGTTTGTAACAAGGAGCGCGAAGATTCCGTGTACTCTATAGAAACTTTTGATGCAAAATGGAAGCTCCTTGTTTTGCCCGATCCTCACTTTTACTTCTAAAAGACAAGGCTTTGTTTTTTGTCCTCTGGAAGTTGTTCCGTTTGGAACTCCAGAACCTTTGCCCTTCACTGTTGGGGTAATCTGCTCTACCAAGAGTCAGGAGAGCTGCTGTTTCTCTCCGCTTGCAGCTCCACAAGAGAACTGAACTTTTGGGGTAGAGATAGTTAGGTTCATCGGTGAGATCGTCGTGCTCAAGATGGGAACATGTATATCAGTGTTATTTTACCATGTTAGGTAGTGTCAGTGCTATGACGGTTGCACTACCACTAGGTGGCAGTGATTTGCAGGACTTTTTATTATGCATCTCCCTTTAGGAGCGTTACTTCCATATACTAGGCTTAGTGTATGCAATCTTAGTTGAAGGGAATCATCTTTCCTCGGGAAGATGATTCACTTCATGTACATATAGATATTAGTAGTATGTTTTGTTTCTGTGTGTTTTTTTTTTCTCTCTCTCTCTGCAGGTGGACTACTAGCAACTGCCGGAAATTGGGTGGAGTAGTTAGTCTAGAGGGGTGGGATTGAAAATTTATAATGCTATGTGAATGTGACATTGAGTATGGGATGTCCTGTTTGTACTCTTGCTAACCCTTCTTTCATTTCTTTGATTCATGTCCCTTCCCCATTATGTTGGTGTTGGCACAAGGATTTAAAATTGAACATAGTTGGAGATAAATTTGCGATGGCTCAGGCTTGAGGAGCGTGAGTTTATCCCATACACTGGGGACATTGTCTCTTTTAGAGGGGGGTGTATGTAGTGCCCACCCCATTTAGGGGTGCTATATACCCAAATTCAGGGGGCTGGTCGGAGATAGTAGTTAGGCTCAGACCGTTCTCAATTTGTAGGTTGTGCGGTTTTATTTCCAGGATGGTATACTGGTGTGCAGTTCCCTGAGGCCTATGGGTGGCGCTGCCATAATGGGTCAGGGTTGAACCGCTGGTATTTGTGCTGTGCCTTAGGGTGTCCTCTCTCGGCAGCTGTACAGTGGGTGTGGTCGACCTGCTGTGCATGCCGGGAGAGGATACATAAGGGGCAGACGCCACCTGGGAGGGGTCTTCGGAGGAGGAGAGGAGTCGGAGTCCAAGTGCGTGGCGCATGGCCCTCCAGGCCATGGGGCCACGTGTGCATCAGTCCCAGGCACCTTTAGTCCTGGGGCTGCATCTTCAACACTGGGCCCAGCACCTTTAGCTGGAGCCGACTTAGCGGAGGAGAAGTCTTAGAAGCGGGCTCTCTCGCGAGAGACACCCTAAGAAGAGGAGGCCGGGGGAGGAACTTTCTGACGGACCGGTGAGAGCTCACAGTGAAGGAAGGGGCCCGGTAACTCTCTGGAGGGATTCTTTTATCCACCAAGGGTCTAGTAATGTGCTGCTGCTGGCACATGTCCTTAAGTATCCAGAAGCTAAGAGGTTTGGGGTCTGATAGATTCTGTGGCAGAGAGTCTCCCAATCGCATCTAGGAAAATAATTTTATCAAACGTCCGAGCATCACTTCGGCTGCTAGGATCCACTTTGTAGGAGACTATCCGGGTGAGCAAAACCTTCTCGGGGATAGAGTAGTGATTGTGCTATCCATTGTGCCTGGACTAACCTCCCAAACCTTGCTGTCCTGTCTCTCATCCACCCTTTCCTATCTACTGAACATTGAGAAAATAAACTCAACATTGGAGTTTGAAGTGGTGTGGACATTGGAATTGCTGGGGGGAATACAGAGACTTGTCCCTATATCCTAGGAGACGAGAACCAACTGATGGAAGAACCTAGCTGTGGGACCCAAATACATAACACTGCTTAACCTCCTCATCCAGGAGGGTACGGGCATATAGTACGGTGTGCCTTTTTTCCTGCAATTGAGCCAAAGCAAGGGAAAAGGGTCCGTGTGCTACATAGGGAAGAACACATCCTTAGCATCCCATAAGGTGTGCATGCTTCCTGTGAGGTGTAGACTTTAGCTATGCAATCTGCTTTTCAATTGCTTCATTACAAATCATGCAATTTTAATTTTAGTTGAGCAATCTACTGATATTACCCAGTAGCCAGCAGGGAAGAGTATGCATCTAAAGGGATGCCAAGGATGTGTACTTTCATAGAGTGCTCTTGAAAGAAGATTGGAGGCAAAATTCGGTGCTGTTTACAGAAGCCTCCCTGCACCTCCCACCAAAATCGGAGCAGAAACCAGCAGACAGGCACAGTGATGACTTTACTGGGTCTCAACAGTAGTATTTCTTGAATAAAAAAACGATTTAATTGAAAACTTTTAATTGCATGCTAATTGGGGAAAAGGGGGGGGGGGGTAAATCAAGGAAAAGTATTATTTGCGTATGGCACATTTCTACTTTTAATGCGGAAACTCTGGAATTAGACACAATCTACTCCTACCCTACATTCCTAGGATTAATTCCTTGTTTGGTCTGGATGTTTAGGAACTAGCTGTATTACTTACCACGTCCCTTAGTCTGGCAGGTTTCAATGCTGTTCTCTTTTATCTGAAGCACTGGACTGTGGGTGGTCCCTCTGCATCATCATGTACAGTGCAAAAGCACTGGAGTTTTGCTTTCAATATGGATAACAGTGATCTTTTAAAAAAAGTAAATGAGTATGTTACCTCAACATTTCATCTCCCTGATATCTCTGTTGTACCATGTACTTGTTAAAATGTATCCTGTTTTCTTTTCATTGCTTCCTTTGTGTGAAATACCTGGTGATCCTGATAGTCCCCCTGCTTTACTATTTAAAACTGACAACGCTTGGCATTAAAGCACATCGATCCCAGTGTGGTCAGTTTTCTGACTGTGATGGGAGAAAAGCCTATTTGTCCTCCAATGATCAACACTTGTGCTGACACGCCCCCCTGCACAGCTCTTTATTGGGAAGATCAGTGTACTGCTTTCTCCCTGTCTCCTGCTAGCATGCCGCCCTGCAGTCTGCACCCCACCTCTCTAAGTCCCTTATGCAGCTGAGAAAAGAACTTATGCTATCAGTTATAGAAAAAGAAATAAGGGTATTTATATTGTTTTGTAAATATATACATAATTGTTTTGCCTTTCCTTTCTATTTTACACTGAATGGGGTTGTTTTACAAGGTAGGGGTTCACATGTACTTTAAAGCTGAATTGCTGAATTCCAGGTATGGCAACTTTTACATAGTTACGTTCAGGGAATTTTTTCTCAGAGAATGGGAGCAGGAACTCACCCTGCCTGGCCAACTCCCCCCCCCCCCCCCACATTTAGGAATGTGTAACACACAGAGTACCGCATTCAGCTGTGCATCACATACAGGCTTTAGGAGTGTGTACTGTATAGGGCTGAGCTGTGCAGATCACACAGGTCACAGAAAAAAAATCAGCTCAAGGGGCAGTACTTGCATAGCTCACCCAAAGTAACTATCTACTGCTTACATCTGTACACATCTTTGCTTACCTCTGCTCCCCCCATCATCCACAGCTCATCTTTTCTCCCCCTGTCCAAAGCTCACCTCTTCTTTTCCCCAGCCACAGCCCACCTCTTCAACCTCCTTGCACAGCCCACCTCTTCAACCTCCTTGCACAGCCCACCTCTTCAACCTCCTTGCACAGCCCACCTCTTCAACCTCCTTGCACAGCCCACCTCTTCAACCTCCTTGCACAGCCCACCTCTTCAACCTCCTTGCACAGCCCACCTCTTCAACCTCCTTGCACAGCCCACCTCTTCAACCTCCTTGCACAGCCCACCTCTTCAACCTCCTTGCACAGCCCACCTCTTCAACCTCCTTGCACAGCCCACCTCTTCAACCTCCTTGCACAGCCCACCTCTTCAACCTCCTTGCACAGCCCACCTCTTCAACCTCCTTGCACAGCCCACCTCTTGTCCACAATCCCCACCCCCATCCACAACTCACCTTTTGTACTCCCCCTCAACAACTCACCTCATATACAGCTCAACCCAATCCTCAGCACTGCACCTCTTCAACCCTCCATCTTTGACCTCTTCATCCTCTGCCACCTGTACACAACCTGCCAACTTCCCCACGCCCCACAGCTCCTACCTCTGCACAACACCCCAACCTCCCCACAGCTGCTTCTCTGCACAACCACAGGAATTAAAATGAATTAAAATGAAATGCGGTTGTGGCGCTGAGACCCGGGGCACCCATTAACATATGCCCTGCACATGCCCTGGGTGAACACTTTGCATTCATTGAGAAAATGCAAAGTGTTATCTGAATGGCGCCTGTGCTGAGTGATCACCCCCTTGTGTTCATAATGCATCAGGGAACAGGACTCGGAAGCTAGGTGAGATCACTTTTAATAGCAGTGCCTACTACAGTGATTTCCAGCTTCCATGGGAATCCCACAGGTATGGCACATACATTCTTACATTGTTTCAAGTTGGACCGATGTACATGCCTTGAAAAAGTATTCATGCCCCTTGAAATTTTTCTACACTTTGTCATGTTACATCCAAAAATGTAAATGTATTTTATTAAGATTTTATGTCAGGGTTTAACAAACCCCAAGTCACGTTGGCGACTAGAATTAGTGACCTGCTGCCTGGGCTGCACTGCAGGAGGTTTCTTGTCCCTGTGCGCCCCCCTCCTGCGGGTGCCCGGACTAAGATGCCGTATCGTTCGCGGCTTTTCGACCTTCTGGAGCGAGACGTTTAGATCGGGGAATTGGCGCCTTCTTGTGGTGGCTCCGACAAGCAGTCACCGAGGGTGCTGAGTGTTTCCCCTGCCTGTTCTCAATGCCCACCCATCTCCTTCCCAAGAGGAGAAGCGGTTGAAGTTGTTGTGGGCTTCATATGGCGCCCTTTGCTTAACAGTGAGTGGACAGGGAGTGCAGGGCAGCTAGTTGGAACAGCCTCAGTTCCATTTACACCACAAAAATGCAAACAGATTTTTATTACATTTAAAAAAAAAATTCTGTTCATTGAAATTCTTTTTTTATTTTTCATTCTTCCCCTGCCATGCCACAGCCACACAGCCGAAGGCCCCTTTAACACAGACGATCCGATCAGGTCCACGTCTCATTTTTGCAGGCGGACGTAATCGGACCCTTCAGTCTCCTCTATGGAGCGGCGGATGTCAGTGGATCAGATGGAAACACAGGTGGTCCATTTCCATCTGATTGCCCCATAGAGGAGAGGAGGCTGTGTCCATGTCCACTCTGCTCAGCGGAGATTAGTGGAGAGGCCCCCGCTAAGCAAGCGGATTCTCCTTAGCGGAGGCGCCCGTGTTAAAGAGGCCTATAGTGGCATGAGTTGCTGGATCTCCTATCGCCCCCCACCTTGCTGCACTGTCCTTCCCTAGTGAGCCTGCTGCCCATCACACCATCAATCCAAGTACACATGGGCCGAATGTCAGACAACATCGGCCAGCTCAATAAAAACTGTCTGCCATGCGGCTTGTGTGTATGGCAGCCGGTCCGAAAGAAGCCGGCTGTTCGGCTGGCTTCTGTCAGATGAGCATGCTGGAAAATCAGCAGCCGAAAAACTGTCTCCTAACTTTTTTAGCTGGCTCCTAGATTCCAAGCAAATTTGTCAAGCCCTGTTTTATGTGATAGATCAACACATAGTGGCACGTAATTGTGAATTAAGAAAATGATAAATGGTTTTCAATTTTTTTTTACAAATCAATATCTGAAACGTGTGGCGTGCATTTGTATTCAGCCCCCTTTACTCTGATACCCCTAACTCAAATCTAGTGAAACCATTTGCCTTCAGAAGTCGCCTAATTAGTAAATAGAGTGCATCTGTGTGTAATTTATTCTCAGTATAAATACATCTGTTCTGTGAAGCCCTCTGAGGTTTGTTAGTGAACAAGCAGTATCATGAAGGCCAAGGAACACACCAGGCAGGTCAGGGATAAATTTGTGGAGAAGATTAAGGCAGGGTTAGGTTATAAAAAAAAACTATCCCAAGCTTTGAACATCTCACAGAGCACTGTTCAATCCATCATCTGAAAATGAAAAGGAGTATGGCACAACTGCAAACCTACCAAGACATGGCCGTCCACCTAAACTATCAGACTGGGCCAAGAGGCCCATGGTAGCTCAGGAGGGAGAATCTGTCCACAGGACAACTATTAGTTGTGCACTCCACAAATCTGGCCTTTATGGAAGAACACTGCACATCACACTGAACTCACCATTAAACATGGTGGTGGCAGCATCATGTTGTGGGGATGCTTTTCTTCGGCAGGGACAGGGAAGCTGGTCAGAGTTGAAGGGAAGATGGATGGAGCCAAATATAGGGCAATCAGGGCCGTTTGAAGGAATTTGGGGGCCCCAAGCAGATTGAGAATTTGGGGCCCCCGAAGGGGGGTAGGGTTGCCACCTTTTCGTCAAGCCAAACCCGAACGCTTAAGTAGCGCACGCCAATTATTTTTATTTTTTTGTAGTACATTAAATTCATTACCTCTGTACAAAGCAATGCACAGCAATTTTGCTATGTAGTATACACTATATATATATATATATATATATATATATATATATATATATATATATTTTTTTGTGATTAAATAACATTTCTAATCATATGGAATTAATCACAAGAGTCTCCCTTTACATCAGAGTCAACAGAGTTTCCCTTTAGATATGAATGCACAGGGTTTGTTCCCCTTTACATCTGATTCTGCAGTAGAGGAGTGCAGAGGGTAAGATGGAGGCAGTATGTACATGAGAGGATTGCAGAGGGTATGATGGGGGCAGTATGTACAGGAGAGGAGTGTGAAGGGTATGACGGGGGCAGTATGTAAAGATAAGGAGTGTGGAGGGTATGATGGGGCAATATGTAGAGGAGGGGACTGTGGTGGGTATGATGGGGGCAGTATGTACAGGAGAGGACTGTGGTGGGTATGATGGGGGCAGTATGTAGAGGAGAGGACTGTGGAGGGTATGATGGGGGCAGTATGTAGAGGAGAGGACTGTGGAGGGTATGATGGGGGCAGTGTGTAGAGGAGAGGACTGTGGAGGGTATGATGGGGGCAGTGTGTAGAGGAGAGGACTGTGGTGGGTATGATGGGGGCAGTAGAGGAGAGGACTGTGGAGGGTATGATGGGGGCAGTATGTAGGAGGAGAGGACTGTGGTGGGTATGATGGGGGCAGTATGTAGAGGAGAGGACTGTGGTGGGTATGATGGGGGCAGTATGTAGAGGAGAGGACTGTGGAGGCAGGGCCATCTTTAATATTGATTGGACCCTGGGCAAACATTTTCTTGGGGCCCCCCATGCAATTTTGCCCCCCCATCATTACACAGGACTCCCTCCCCCATACTACCCAAATCACTGCATAGGACCCCATTCCCCATAATTACAGGACCCTCCTCCCACATCATTGCACAGGACCCTCTCCCCAATACTACGCCCATCACTAAACAGGATCCCTCCCCATAATACCTCCATGATTACACAGTGTGGGGGGCTCCATACTACATTGTCACTTATTAACTATCAGCACGCTGCTGTTTCTGCAGAAAGGAGGGGTATTGCTGTAGGGGGAGAAGCAGGGAAGGGGTTATTGTTAGGGATGGAGAGGCAGGGATTGGGGTTATTGTTGGGGGTGGAAAGGCAGGGATTGGGGTTATTGTTGGGGGTGGAGAGGAAGGGATTGGAGTTATTGTTGGGGGTGGAGAGGAAGGGATTGGGGTTATTGTTGGGGGTGGAGAGGCAGGGATTGGGGTTATTGTTGGGGGTGGAGAGGCAGGGATTGGGGTTATTGTTGGTGGTGGAGAGGCAGGGAGAAGGGGTTTATTGTTGAAGGTGAAGAAGCGGGGAGGGGGGTTATTGTTGAGGGTGGAGATGCAGGGAGGGGGGTTATTATTATTATTATTATTATACAGGATTTATATAGCGCCAACAGTTTACGCAGCGCTTTACAATATAAAAGGGAGACAATACAGTTACAATACAATAAAATACAAGAGGATTAAGAGGGCCCTGCTCAGAACAGCTTACAATCTAATAGCTATTGAGGGCGGAGAAGCGGGGAAGGGGGTTATTGCTGAGGGTGGAGAAGTGGGGAGGGGGGTTATTGCTGAGGGTGGAGAAGCGGAGAGGGGGGTTATTGCTGAGGGTGGAGAAGCGGAGAGGCGGGTTATTATTAAGGGTGGAGAAGCGGGGGGGTTATTGCTGAGGGTGAAAAAGCGGAGAGGGGGGTTATTTATTAAGGGTGGGGAAACGGGAGGGTTTTTTTTATTAAGGGTTAAGAATTAAGAAGTGGAGAGGAGGGTTATTGCTGAGGGTGGAGAAGCGGGGAGGGAGGGTTATTGTTGAGGGTTTAGAAGCGGGGATGGGGGTTATTGTTGAGGGTGGAGAGGCGGGTTATTGCTGAGGGTGAAGCGGAGAGGGGGGTTATTGCTGAGGGTGGTGAAGCGGGGAGGGGGATTATTATTGGGGGTGGAGAAGCAGGGAGGGGGGGGGAGGGGGTTATCGTTGAGCACACAGCTGTCAATCACTGCCCTGCACTACAACACTTAGCAGCCCTGCCCTCCAAGAAGTTCTGCAGCAGCCAAACTCTGCCCTGCACTACAACTCCCAGCAGGCAGCAGCCTCCCCTCCAAGACGTTCTGCAGCAGCCAAACACTGCCCTGCACTACAACTCCCAGCAGCCCTGCCCTGCCACCCCAAGAAGTTCTGCAGCATCTGAGACTCCCTGAAAAGTTATCAGAGGTGATGGGAGGGGGAACCTGTCTCAGGACAGCACACAGTGGGGTTGATTTACTAAAGGAAAATCCACTTTGCACTTGAAAGTGCAGTCGTTGTAGATCGCTGTAAATCTGAGGGGAATCTCTGAAATTAGGGGAAGCTCTGCTGATTTTATCATCCAATCATGTGCAAGCTAAAATGCTGTTTTTTTATTTTCCTTGCATGTCCCCCTCAGAACTACAGCATCTGCACTTCCATGTGCACTTTCAGTGCACTTGCAAGTGCAAAGTGGATTTTCCTTTAGTAAATCAACACCAGTGTCTCGGAGGGAGACATTTTACTCACTTTGCAGAGCGATGTCATCGGCAGCCGCCCGCAGAGGAGGGGTTGAAGGCAGCACATCACTGGGGGAAGAGGCTTAGTCCACTCAGACTGAGATAAGGGGAAGGGGCGGGGTCAGTAGAAGAGACACTGCAGGGACGTGACTTCACTTAACCCGTGCCGAGCTGGATAGAATGGAGGAGAAAACAAATGCACTTGATTTATCAGCGTTTGGGGCCCTCCAACAATGAATGGGCCCTGGGCAGATGACCCATTTGCCCTGCATTAAAGACGGCCCTGCTCCCAACGCCTGAATGGGAGGGGGGGCGCTCTGCTGGGGCCCCAAGCAGTTGCTTGGTTTGCCTCTCCTGTTCTGACGGCCCTGAGGGCAATCTTAGATGAAAACCTGTTAGAGTCTGCAAAAGACTTGAGACTGGGGAGGAGGTTCACCTTCCAACAGGACAACGACCTTAACATACAGCCAGAGATGCAATGGAATGGTTTAGATCAAAGCATATTCGTGTGTCAAAGTCCGGACCTAAATTCAATTGAGAATCTGTGGCAAGGCTTGGAAATTGCTGTTCATAGACGCTCTCCATCCAATCTAACAGAGCTTGAGCTATATTGCAAAGAAGAATGGGCAAAAATGTCACTCTCTAGATGTACAAAGCTGGTAGAGACATCCCCAAAAAGACTTGCAGCTGTAATTGCAGCAAAAGGTGGTTCTACAAAGTATTGACTCAGAGGGGCTGAATACAAATGCACGCCACACTTTACACATATTTATTTGTAAAAAGAAATTGAAAACTATTTATCATTTTCCTTCTACTTCACAATTATGTGCCACTTTGTGTTGGTCTATCACATAAAATCCCCAAAAAATACATTTATGTTTTTGGTTGTAACATAACAAAATGTGGAAAATTTCAAGGGGTATGAATACTTTCTCAAGACACTATGTGCCTGCTGTACCATGTACTTGTATGAGTCTCCTGTTCTCTTTGTATTGCTTCCTTTGTGTGAAATTTTACCTTCAACTATGTAGTGCATGGGCCTGCCTAATTGGATACAACTGAAAGTGTTGTTTAGTTTTGACTTCATATTATATGGTTTTTGGTAAATCTAAAGGAAAATTGTACAAGAAAATTGAACATGTATGGCCAGCCTTAGCAAAGAGAGCACACCATGGTCAGTTCTCTAGCTATGCTGGGAACTCAGCCTGCTCTCCTCCAATGATCAGACTTGTCCTGACATGCCCCTGCTGCACAGCCATTCACTGGGAAGCTCGGTGTCTGACTGCTTCTCCTCCCCCCAGCTCTTATGCTGCTGAGAACAGAGGGAATGTGATCACTTATAAAAAAAAAAAAGGAAAAAGGTTTTTATAATGTTTTTTTAAATCTATATACAAACTCTTTGCCTTTCATTTATTTTTTTAAACTGAATGGTTTGTTTTACAAGGTGATCGTGTACAATCACGTTAACAAGACATTTTAATAAATTCCTCCATACTTGCTTAAAGTGGAGCTCCGCCGAAAAAAAAATATTAAAAGCCAGCAGCTACAAATACTGCAGCTGCTGACTTTTAATATTAGGACACTTGCCTGTCCTGGAGTCCAGCGACGCCTGCAGCAGAGGACGAGTAATCGTTCGTCACTCTGCTGACCCCACCGCCTTCCACGGTGAGGGAACCAGGAAGTGAAGCCTTGCGGCTTCACTGCCCGGTTCCCTATGGCGCATGCGCGAGTCGCGCTGCGCCGTTCTGACTGGTCCCCCTGTGTTCTGGGAGACACTCAGTTCCCAGAACACAACGGGTATTCTGCGGGAAGTGACGTGCTTCCCGCAGAGAGGACTCCCAGAAGTGGGTGCAAATACCTGTCTTAGACAGGTATCTGCACCCCCTCCCCCCTGAAAGGTGTCAATTGTGACACCGGAGGGGGGGGAGGGTTCCGATGAGCGGAAGTTCCACTTTAGGGTGGAGCTCCGCTTTAATAGCATGGATGGAGGAATCTCCTCTGCTGGCTTTTGTATTCAGACAGCCAACACTTTGTTCAGGCAATAATAGTTTTTGAAAAAAAATTTGAAACCCATTTATCATTTTCCTTCCACTTTAAAATGATGTGCCACTTTGTGTTGGTCTATTACATAGAATCTCAATAAGATACATTCACGTTTTTGGTTGTAACTTGACAAAATGTAGAGAATTTCAAGGGGTGTGAATACTTTTTCAAGGCACTGTACCAATGTAAAAATTGCCATACTCAAATTTCAGCTTTAAACGCAAAGCAGGCAGTGTAATTGCTCTTGTTTAGTATAGGGATAGCATTACGCCATCTATTCCACATCTATCTATTTTGTTCTGTCACCAGCACTGCTTTACAAAACTTGGGAGGCAGTTATTTAGTTATACCAAAAATTGTTAAATCGTCCTTGAACTGATATGACACATAAGTGGTTTTTATAATTCACCATCGGCACCAATTATCACGTTTTGGCTTCCAGAAATAGCTTTCTTTTGTTTTTGAGAGAACATTTTATAACATGACACCCACTCAGTCTGACTAAGGTCAGGTTTATGCTGAAATGAGTAGAATGTGTTGTACTTTGTTCCATGTTGAGGCCCCTTGGTGAACCCTTTATAATCCTGTACCTTAGCTTATGGTTTTTATTGCAACTACAATGAGAAGCTACATTTGGTGGATTTTTCTGCACATCTGTCAAATCCGGATGAAGGGACTGTTAGTGCTAAATTGCTGTCCAATAAGAACTGACGTTCTCAACAGCTATGGAGGGGCCAATTGCAGCTATTTCAATTTAAGGCCAGACAATCGTGTACTTAGGGAAAGATACAGTATCTAGCTCCATTTATTGAAAATTTGAGCAAATTACAAAGAAGGCTTTCATACACTGTATAGTCACCGATCAGATGTTTGTGTTCATTTTATAACCTATAGTGATAATAAAAGTCTCAACTTCTCCTCCTCTGCCATAGATTGGCGGGATCTGCAGAGTGGGAAGGGGTTGATCCCTATGTCAATAATACGTTACAGACCTCAGTAGCTGAGGGTCGTTACCAACAGTAGCAACCTTTCTAAAGCTGACTATACACCAGTAGACTTTCAAAGTCCTAAATAGGCCACTCTTTGCTCATGGGCCCTGTAGTAATCACTTGGGCTACTATAAGGATATTTACATACCTATATATTAGAAAAGCAAAACCTATACACACAGCCTCCAATAATATACAGAGTGTCAGCTCTGTTAATTGTCTACTGCAAGTTACTCCAGCTGTCTCAGGTTTTATTTAACCACTTGACCACTGGGCACTTAAACCCCCTTAATAACCAGACCAATTTTCAGCTTTCGGTGCTCTCACATTTTGAATGACAATTACTCAGTCATATAACACTGTAACCATATGAAATTTTTGTCCTTTTTTCACACAAATAGAGATTTCTTTTGGTGGTATTTAATCACCATTGGGTTTTTTATTTTTTGCGCTATAAGAGAAAAAAGACTGAAAATTCTGTAAAAAAAAATGAATTTTTCTTCGTTTCTGATAAAATGTAGCAAATTAGTAATTTTTGTTCATAAATTTTGGCCAAAATTTATACTACTACATATCTTTGGTAAAAATAAGTACAAATTGGTGCATATTATTTGGTCTTTGTGAAAGTTATAGAGTCCACAAGCTATAGTGCCAATATCTGAAAATTGATCACATCTGATGTATTGGCGGCCTATCTCATTTCTTGAGACCCTAACATGCCAGAAAAGTACAATTACCCCCAAATGACCCCTTTTTGGAAAGAAGACATTCCAAGGTATTTAGAAAGAGGCATTGTGAGTTTTTTGAAGTTCTCATTTTTTCCCACAATTCTTTGCAAAATCAATATTAGTTTTTTTCAAAAAATTGTCATATTAGCAGGTTATTTCTCACACCCAGCATATGCATACCACAAATTACACCCCAAAACACATTCTGCTATTACTCCCGAGTATGGCGATACCACATGTGTGAGACTTTTACACAGCGTGGCCACACACAGAGGCCCAACATGCAGGGAGCACCTTCAGGCGTTCTGGAGCACCCAGGCCAATTCTGACATTTCTTTCCTACATGTAAAATTAATCATTTGTTTGCTAGAAAATTACATAGAACCCCAAAACATTATATATGTTTTTTCAGCAAAGACCTTAGAGAATACAATGGCGGTCGTTGCAACTTTTTATCTTGCACGGTATTTGCGCAGCAATTATTCTAACGCATTTTGTGCTTAAAAAAAACAAAACGGTAAAGTTAGCCCAATTTTTTGCATAATGTGAAAGATGAAGTTACGCCGAGTAAATAGATACCTAACATGTCACCCTTCAAAATTGCAAATGCTCGTGGAATGGCGCCAAACTTTGCTACTTAAAAATCCCCATAGGCGACGCTTTAAATATTTTTACTGGTTACATGTTTTGAGTTACAGAGGGGGTCTAGGGCCAAAATGATTGCTCTCGCTCTAACGTTCGCAGAGGTACCTCACATGTGTGGTTTGAACACCGTTTTCATATGTGGGTGGGACTTGCAGAAGCAAACGCATACGTATGCGAGCTCACGGGGACAGGGGAGCTTTAAAAAATATATATATTTTATTGTTCATTTTACTTTATTTATTTTAGTTTGACACGTTTTTCCGCAAAAATAAATTTTTTGATCACTTTTATTCCTATTACAAAGAATGTAAACATCCCTTGTAATAGGAATATGGCATGACAGGTCCTCTTTACAGTGAGATATGGGGTCAATAAGACCCCACATCTCACCTCTAGGCTGGGAAGCCTGAAATAAAAAAAAACAATCCTGGCTTCGATCATAGCGGTGAGTCGGTAGAAGCACCGGAGGGCGGCGGGAGGGGGGGGGGGGGACAATCCCCTCTTGCCTCCCGTAAGAATGACCAAGCGGCGGAACAGCCGCTATGATTGTTCTTATGGTGTAGGGCATGGATATGCAATTAGCGGACCTCCAGCTGTTGCAAAACTACAAGTCCCATCATGCCTCTGCCTCTGGGTGTCATGCTTGCTGCTGTCAGAGTCTCGCTATGCCTCATGGGACTTGTAGTTTGGCAACAGCTGGAGGTCCGCTAATTGCATATCCCTGGTGTAGGGAATCGCCGGCTGAAAAAGCTGATATCTGAATGATGCCTGTAGCTGCAGGCATCATTCAGATATCCCTGCACAAAGTCAAGCACGTCATATGACGACCGGCAGGCGGGAAGTGGTTATTGCGGAGTATTGCACAGTATGGGCAGAGTATTGGCAGGGTATTGCACAGTATGGGCAGGGATGGCTGAGCATGGGTGGATAGATGGCTGGATCTGTGACTGCAATTGTCACAGATCCAGCCCACAGTGCTGCTGCCATCCGCCCTCTCCCCCTTCCCCTCCCCTCTCACACTGTACCGATCGGTACAGAGAGGGGAGAGAGAGGAACCGGCGTCATCACATGACGCCGGTCTGTTTATAAGTGATCGCTCTGTCATTTGCCGGAGCGATCACGTGGTAAACGGCCGCTATCAGCGGCAATTTATCGTGATCCGTGATGGACCCGGCGGTCACAGAGACTCCCATGTGCGTGCCCCGGGGGGCACGATTCTGGAAGGACGTTATATAATGTCCTCCCAGAGTTAAAGAACCACCCTGTCACTGTTATTCGTGGTTAAAGTATTTTTTGAAAATTATTTAAAGTATTTTTTTTTTTTTTGTTTGGATAGAGCAACCTCTCTTAACCCTTTTAACCCAGAGGAACCCTTTAAATCATTTTTCAGTCTCAGGGAACCCCTGATAATAATGACTATATCTACAACTCATGGTGCATTTAGTGTGATGGTCAGTGGGAAGAATGCTCCTTAAATTTGTGGTCAGTGGGAAGATTTCTCCCATTATAGATAGTTAAAAAGACTATTTATGTCAGCGGACTACAACAAAATGGCACCCATCCACACATTGCCTTGGCATATAGTGAGCTCCTGTTAGTAAAAAAAATGGCTTCAGTTAGTTCTCCTTCCCCTGGGATAGGAGACCAAGCTGAAGTCATATTTTACAACGCTAAGCTCACCAAATGCCGAGGCAGTGTGTGGACAGGCATAATTTTGTTGTAGACCTCAATGTGTCTGACTAGCCAGTATTTAACTTGACCAGCACCTGCAAGTATTAGGGATAGTTGACTGGGATAACAGATTAGGGCATTCGAGCGGTATCGGCTTTATTTGATTTACATCAGTGGTTACTTATCTGAGAGGCAGGAATTGCTCAAGGAACCCCCAGCAACCTCGGGAGAAACCCTAGTAGGGAGAGGCTTTTTTTTTTGCCATCCTATGTCCCATTGGGGAGCCTTACCTTCATCTCCTGTCCCCATATGCTAAAATAGGAAGCAAGTAGAAATCCCTCCAAAGTAAAGGAATCCTGGTTATCACCAGGGTCACCAGAACTAGTGTTCCTGTTGTAAGGTTTCCCCTCTATTCCTATTTCAGTGACAACCTAAATTTTATTTGATTTTTTTCCAATTTCACTCTGTAATATCAGTAAACAGGACAAATGTAGAGGGCTAATCTCCCTAAGTGGGCAGAGAGAGCACTCTATCCAAAGCTAAAAAAAAGTTGTGTTTACTTATGCTTTAACCATCCCTTTAAGACCCTGCCGCCCTGCAATTTTGCCACGCACACCATTCCCCACGCCACTTTAATATTGTCCTCTAAAGCCTGGGGAAAAAAAAGGGGGGGGGGGGGAGTGTCGTTGTCTTAGTTGAATACCTTGACATTTTCTCTGCTAAAAAGTGTGTCACGGGGCCGAAAGATACAAAGATGGAAAAGAAGGAATGTCTGAATTGGGTGTAAGTATGTGATGAGCTTCACAGGGATTGTGGTAATTAAATGAATTAAGGATAATTGGTGGATCACATATGGATGCCGAAAGATTTGTGCATGGTGGGTTCCATACAGAAGTAATTTAAAGGGTGAATCTCATCACTCTATTATATCTAGGTTATAGTCCTGCTACTTCCATCATTTTCCAAAATTTAAAGAAGACCTTCTTGAACCTCACTAAACAGATAGTAAAGGAGTAAGGAATACAAGCTTGCAGACTTGTAATGTGATATCTTGACAAATCTAATTTATGGTTTGACAAAGAAAAAAAAAAAATATATATATATACACACACACACACACACACACACACACACACACACACACACACACACAGTATATATACACAACTGTGGGCAAATGTGTTGGTACCCTTCCACGAAAAAAGAACATGCAATATTCTCTGAAAATTTAATCAGGATCCATCATTGGGTCCATATTTATTATCAAACTTTGCTTTTGATTTTTAAATCTACAGAACATTTTAAATAATATAACAATTGAAAATGGCATGGACAAAAATGATGGGGTGCTTAAACTAACTTTTGAGGTAATCACCACAATCAAGTGATTTCTGTAGCTCTCAATGATACTTCTGCACTTCAGCAGGTAGTTTGGCACACTTTTCTTGAGTAAACTGGAGTTTGAAGAGTGCCTTCTCCAGACCGCACATTTCAACTGTTTCCATGGATGTTTGATAGGATTCAGATCAGGGGGAAAAAAAGGCCATTTCAGAATGGTCTTTAGCCATTCTTGGGTGCTTTTAGTTGTGTTTTGGGTCATTATCCTGTTGGAGGACCTCAGACTAATACAATGCCCTCTGACAATGGGCAATACGTTTTGCTTAAGAATTTTTTGATAGTCTTGAGATTTCATAGTGCCCTGCATATATTCAATGTACCCTGTGCCAGCCGCAGCCCCAAAACAGCCTCCTCCATGTTACAGTAGGCAATGTGTGTTTTTTTTCTTTGAAATCTTTATTTTTTTTTCTGTCTGCGAACATAGAGCTGATGTTACCTGCCGAAAAGTGTTTATTTTTCCCCGTTTGTCAAAAGGACATTCCACCAGAAACTTTGTGGCTTGTCATTATACATTTTAGCAAATTCAAGCCTAGCTTTTCTTTCGACAGTGGCGTTTTTTAGGGTCTTCTTCCAGTCCACCATCGCTCAAAAAGCCAAGGATAGTACGCTGATGTATTTTGACCTTGGCGTTCAGCTTGTATCTGTTTGGAAGTTTTCCTTGGCTCTTTGCCTACCATTTGCACTATCATTCTGTTCAATCTGAGTTGATTTTCCTCTTGCGGTCATGTCCAGGGTAATTAGCTACACTCCCATGGATCTTAAATTCTTACTATTTGTAATAGTAGCCACAAAAACATCAAGCTGCTTAAAGCGGGGGGGGAGGGGGGTGCAGATACTTGTATAATACAGGTATTTGCACCCACTTCCAGGGAGAGACTCCCACGGGAGTCACTACATCCCCCCCCCCACTGCCTTCTGGGAAACACACTGGTCCCAGGCGCGGTGCATTCCCACTGTCTCTACTCGCGCATGTGCAGTAGGGAACCGGGCAGTGAAGCCGCAGGGCTTCACTTCCTGATTCCCTCACCGAGGATGGCGGCAGGGGGCAGCCGAGAGACGAGCGATTGCTCGTCTTCTGCTGCCGACATCGCGGGCACCCTGGACAGGTAAGTGTCCATTTATTAAAAGTCAGCAGCTGCAGTATTTGTAGCTGCTGGCTTTTAATATATTTTTTGGGGCGGGACTTCCGCTTTAAGGAGTGGTGTTTAAAGTGATTCTAAAGGCTGATGTTTTTTTACCTTTTAGTATGTGGCTCCCCCTGCAGCCCCCCCTTATATTTACATCGATGTGCATGAGAGAAGCTGTTTTCCTGGGTCTCTGCCTCCTCATTGGCTGAGAGACAGCAGCGGAACCATTGCCTCCCATTGTTGTCAATCACAGCCAGTGAGGAGGGAGCCGAGGCAGGGACGAGCACCGTTCTGTGTGTCTTATGTACACACAGAACTGGGCTATGGGGCAAGCATGCACAAATGCCCCCAAAGCAAGTGGCTTGCTATGGGGGCACACAGAGAAGAGGTGGAGCCAGGAGCACTGGCGGGAGCCCCGAAAAAAGGAGGATCGAGGCTGCTGTGTGTAAAACCATTGCACAGAGCAGTTAAGTATAACATGTTTGTTATTTAAAAAAAAAATACCTTTAATATCACTTTAAAGCATTTATCTTTGACAGGCTGGCCTATAATTTTCTTTATGATTTCTTTAGACAACTCTCTCCATGCTTTCTCTGGTCGATGTTCAATGTGGTGCACGCAATGATACTAAACAGCAGCTACTTTTCTCCATTTAATTACACCAACTGGCTGATTACAAGATTAAAATCTTGTGATACTAATTATAGAAAAAAAGGCAGAAATATCTGTGATCCAGCCATTTATAATCTTTATCTAGGGATACCAACAAATCTGTCCAGGCCATTTTAGAATAGATTTGTAGAATAAGCAAGAATGCATCTCTTTTCACACTTTCTTGGATTTACTCTGACATGCCATAGACATGCAGGTACGGTATACATTAAAAAATTGCTTTTCATTTCAGCACTTACCATAACAGCATAAGGGTACCAGCACATTTTTTCCATGACTGTGTACAGTTATCTGGTGTAAAAAATTTATATATGTAGTTATAAAACATTTTCTAAGAATGTATTTTTCCGTTTGAATTAATGAATATTCCCATCCATTCACAAGTAACAGACCTGAAGGTATTGCTTTTCATCAACGCCCTGTTAAACAGAAGTGACACGTTTTCTTTAGACATACCTCCATGACAACACATTTGTTTCCAATGTGTGCTGCTAAGATTGACTCTATTGCTCAGCAGCTACCTTTAGCCTTTGTCCTGGGTTTGTCCTGGGTACTTTCCCAGATCTCCAGTTTCGCAGCTTCTCTGGTAACACCGTTAAGGGGATTTCTGTGTTAAACAAGTAAACAAAGTTTTAAACACCTAGGATCTAAGTTAAAGGTGCAATTAAATGGGATATATTTTGAGCTTGTATAAGCTCTGGCCCCTTTATTCTTTTTTTCAATTCTTTATTTCAATAGGGCATACAGTTATACAGAAACATCAACAATGTTGAACATACAATGGATCATCTCCACCTAGAAGGCCACATGCCCTGGTCATCACTGTGTCATCATTAGGTAAACATATGACGTGCGTTTCAGACAGTGGGCTTCAAGGACTAAGAAGTCTCTGTATCCCGCACAGTTTTTAACGGTTAACACCGTTTTGTTTATTTTGTTAAAAAAAGGACAGAGAGCAGGTAAGACCCAGAGGGCCAAGCAGCAAGGAGAGCAATAGCAAAAGTAATGAAAAAGAGGGGGTAAGAAAAAGAGGGATGGAAGGGGGAGGGGAAGTTGACCACCAGCCAGCACCTACAACCACGTGTAGCGGGTACCCCAAAATTGGGGTATCGCTATGGTCTAAATTTAGGGGTAGTATGAGCCATAGTTTGCTCAGGTTCTCCAATTTGTTAGGTATTGGACTCTGCTCTGCTGTAAGTGTTGTCTGGTGTGCAGTTCCCCTTTGCCCTGTAGGTGACGCTGTTGCCCAGGCCTAGGGTCGAAACACAGGTGACACGATAGCGTGATTGGGTGTCCTCTCTCGGCTGCCATGCGGTGGGTGGGGCTCCGCCTGCCGTGCATGCCGGGAGAGGATATATAAGGGTCAGACGCCATGGTTGTAGTAGGAGTGCCGGGGAGAGGAGTACCCAGAGGAGTGTGCCCCGCTGGAGCGGTGTGTCAGGGGGAGTCCAAGGACCCCTGACTGTGAAGTCACGCCCTATGGCCCTGTTGGCCGGGGGGGTGCGTGAACTGGCCGAGGAGTCTCGAACACCTTTAGCCCGAGGCTACAATGTTCCAGGCAGGCCCAGTACCTTTAACTGGGTCTGCGATCATTATGCTGGAGATCCAGGGAGCCCGTGTGAGGGGCGGCCCACTCTGAAGGAGAGGAAACCAGGGGAGGACCCGTCTGATGGACCGGTGAGAGATGTCACGGTGAAAGAGAGGCCTGGTTGCCTATCAGAGGGAGGATTCGGTACTCAGCAATATAACCCTGTAAAGTGCCCATTGGCATCATCGGTTCTCTAAGTTCTACAGAGGTTTAAGGAATGTTCTGGGTTCAGGACTAACAGGATTCTGCTACTATTAGAGGATCGCCTGAACCCGTCCCTGGAGATGACAAAGTTACAGGGACTAGAACTGTGAGAGGGATCTATCCGGGTGAGCTAAACCCACTCGGGATCGAGTGGCGACGAGTGAGTCGGGTGTTGTGTGCCTGAATCTACCTCCTATCTTCGCTAACTTCTTTCTCTCTTCAATTTCCCTGTTAACTCAAGCAAAAGAAAATAAACTCTTTGTTGGAGTTGAAGTTGTGTGGACATTGGCCTTCTTGGGGAAGAATATAGAATTTTCCCTACAATTCTAGGGACGAGAACCAGTGGAAAGAGGTAACTCACTGCAGGACCCAAATCTGTGAACACCGCCTGACCTCTGATAAGGAGGACACGGGCTTGTGGCATGGTGTGTCTTACCCCCCGCAGGTGAAGGTAAGCGGGGGCAAAAGGATTTGTGTGCTACACACGTCTGGGGAGCCTTTCCATTAGTCCCTTCTCCAAGGGGAGTGAAGTCACCAGCTCTGCATGCTCCTCAGAATAGACAAATTTGTGCCAATAAAACCACTTCTTGAGGAATTTCTCCGTGGCCACCAGGTTCTCCATTGCGTTGATCTCTGCTACTTTTTTCAACCAGACGGCACAGTGGGATGCAGCTCTTCGCTGCTGTGAGCAGGAGAGGCAAGATGGATTTCCTATAGATCTTGCTTGGAGTCTCGTGGTGGTGAAGGAGGAAGAACGCGGGGGTCCTGGGCAGCTTGCGATCTGTAAATTTCTGAACAATGCAGTGAATCTCAGTCCAGTAGGGCAGCAAAAGGCGACAGGACCAGAAGATGTGTAGGAGAGAACCGGGTTCCTCCCCAAACCTCCAGCATAGATCTGTGGTCTGCGGGAACATCTTGTGGATCCTTACTGGCGTATAGTACCACATTGTCAGTACCTTGTATCCCGCTTCCTGATGGTTAGCACAAACCGAGATCTTACAAGAAAAGAGAAGAAGTCTCTCTACTTGCCTTTTCGTGAACTGAAGACCTAAGTCCTTCTCCCATTTCGATATATACTAAGGTCTGAAATTCGGGCGTGGTGTTAGGAGCAACTGGTAAGACTAGGATACTACCGTATATACTCGAGTATAAGCCGAGGCACCTAATTTTTCCACAAAAAAATGGGAAAACTTATTGGCTCGAGTATAAGCCTAGGGTGTGCATCTGCATGCCTCACTGTGCCTCAAGCCTCGTACACACGGCCGAGAATCTCGTCAGGAAAAAACTTGTCGTTTTTCTTGACGAGATTCTTGGACAAGAAACTTGTCCCGGCCGAGTGTACAGATGCTCGATTCAAAGAACCCGCGGTTCTTTGAATGGAGCGAACGTGGTGACGTAATTGACTACGACGAGCGTGCGCTCGTCACATTCGATGCCGTTGCCGCCATCTTGCTACACCCTACCTATGCCTAGGAAGCTACCCCGCATGCGTCAAAGTCATTTCGAGCATGCGTGGGCTTCCCTGAGGACAGGTAAGTGTGTACACACACACACACACACACACACACACACACTTTTCTCGTCGAGAAACATACTGACAAGAATCTCAACGAGAAAATAGAGAGCAGGTTCTCTATTTTTCTCGTCGAGATTCTTGTCGGTTTTCTTGACGAGAAACATGATCGCCGCGTACACACCGATTTACTCGGCAAGAAAGCTCTGCCAGCAAGTTTCTTGCTGGTTCTTGCCAAGAAACTCGGTCGTGTGTACGAGGCTTCACTTTGCCTCACTGTGTCCATGATTAGACTGACGTTTAACATGGGAGTCTATGGAAGGGGTACCCGGATTTGAAAAATCGGTGCTCCCCGGCCGTAGGTCCCCCCAGACAACAAACTTTGCACACTTGTAGAGGAAGAGTGGTACTATATGTGTGCCAAGTTTGGGGTCCCCAAATTCCAGGAGATCAGGCGCAAAAAGGTGACTCGAGTATAAGCCGAGGGGGGCATTTTCAGCACAAAAAAAATGTGCTGAAAAACTTGGCTTATACTCGAGTATATACGGTACGTTGCGTGTAGGGGACGGTTCTCGGCACAATAACTCGAAGGAAGTGAGGCTTCTCCTGTAGGGTTCTGGGGGAGGCAACGTGCCAATGAAATGGGCCAACTGTAGTTTTTGCCAGAAGGAGAGGCCCACCAAAGATGGGTCATCCATGATTTGTTGCCTGGTCATCCATTGTCCGTTTGTAAGGAAGTGCCGGACCTGGGATCGTTCAGTCTCCTTTTTGACTTTTTGAGCAATCCGCCATGTTTCACCTACAGTGGGGTGTCTGGCCCCTTTTTTGTCTGGGAAGAACCTTAAGGTGTTAACCAGTGGTTAGGGCAGGGTAATAATTTCCAATGACCTCATGACTCTTCCAGTTGGCTGCATTGTTGGCACAGCTGGTGATATAACACAGAGCACCTGAATCTTTTTTTTTTTTTGCCACCCAGGACATGCTCTACATATCACTGCATCTTAACAAAGGTTATTGACTAGACTGCTTATCTTAGAAAGACACCACTGACCTCTACTCTTGTACATGGGTGTTATTTCTGTCTGGGCAAATTCCAAGAGATACATAGTCCATGCACTTTAAAAGACACCTCCCTCCTTTTTTTTCTTTTGAAATTATTTTGTTGACAGTCGAAGCGCACGTTTTCCATAGTCCTTAAAGCAGAGTTCCACCCTTTTTTTATGTTTATTAAAAGTCAGCAGCTACAAAAAGTGTAGCTGCTGGCTTTTAATAAACATACACTTACCTGCTCCACTGTCCAGCGACGCACCGCCTGGAGCTCCGCTCCTCTCCCCCCTCCTCTGCCGGCGCGTCCATTCACAGTATGGGCACCCGGCCGTGACAGCTTTCAGCTTCACGGCCGGGCACTCACTGCGCATGCGCGAACGGCGCAGCGCTCTGTGAGTGGACAGGCGATCGCCTGGGACCTGTCACGTCCCAGGTGATCACCTACAGGGAGGAGCCGCCACAAGGCGATATGACGTATCACCTAGGCGGCGCCAGGGCGGAAGGAGGAAGTGGGACAGGAAGTCCCACTCCTACTGAAGCCCCCACTCCCCCCCCCAAAAAAAAATTACATGCCAAATGTGGCATGTAAGGGGGTGAGGAGTGGAATAAAAAAAAGTAAAAAAATTGGGTGGAACTCCACTTTAAAATTTCCTGCTAGCTCCTACTTTAACCTGCCTGGCTCTTGAATTCTTTATTAATTTGTTCACCTCTCCATTAGTTGCTGACAGACGTGCTTGGATGATAGATCTCCAGCTAGTGGCAAGCCTCAGATTGAGTGGTTTGGGGATTTGTCCTGTCTTGAGTCTGTGTTTTCCTACAGGTAAACTTTTTTTTTTTTTTAACCAAAGATGGAACAAGAATTAGAGCACCTACGCATAGATGGCATGGTTTATGACAAATTCATAGCTTGAAACATTGATCTGATAAAGTAGCTTGATATTCATTTGATGTTTTTAGACTGGGTATTCATAAGGTAACCTACAGGTTGGGCACCAGGGGTCTAGATGCTTTGATTTTCTTAGAACAGTAGATTTTGGCATTTGTATCTGCTGTACATAATGATTGGTCATTTGACATAAAGGATTCTGACATAGGGAACATGAGTATGCAGTTGAGAGGTTATGTTTACATTGGGTGTCAGAAAGCCTTAGAAGCTGTCCACTGCTGAAAGCTGAAATATAATTTTTTTTCCCCTTATAATCCGAATTCAAACTAGTACCTTAACTGCCTCTCACCAGATTGGCCATAGTGTGTGCATGACCTTGATGGAGCCATTATACTGTAAGCTTTTATTAAGACTAGGGAGTGGTGTAAATTCTTAAAGTGACACTAAAGGTTTGCAGATTCTTTTTAAAAAACAAACAAACATGGTATACTTACCTCCACTGTGCAGCTCGTTTTGCACAGAGTGGCCCCGAACATCATCTTCTGGGGTCCCACGGCAGCTGTCTTGGCTCCTCCCCGCCTCAGATAACCCCCTCTGGGAAGCGCTTTCCCAAGGGGGTTACCTTGCGAGCGCGCTCCCGAGTCCTGTTGTCTGCGTCCATTGCAGCCGAGTACAGGACTCTGTTCTGCCCCCGGCGCCCGCGTCATTGGATTTGATGGACAGCAGCGCGAGCCAATGGCTGCGCTGCTATCAATCTATCCAATGAAGAGCTTAGAAGACCGATCAAAGGAAGACGCGGGACTTTCCAGGGCTCAGGTAAGTAAAAGGGGGGGCTGGGGGGCCGGTAATCGTAATATGTTTTTTTACCTTAATGCATAGGATGCATTAAGGTAGAAAAACGTGAACATTTACAACCCCTTTTAAGTGTCATCAATTAAGGCACTGCAGAATATGTCAGTAATGAATGCATAAAAAAATGACTGCATTTCAAATTTTTATAAAATATAGTAATTTGAGTTTAAGTTCTTTACCTTCTTGCAGTTACTGAGTTAAACATTAACCATTTGCTGACCGGCTCATGCCGATATGCGTCGGCAGAAGGGCACGGCTGCGCAAAGCAACGTACCTGTAGGTCGCCTTTAAATCGCAGCATAGTGGGCGTCGGCGGACTCCATGCCGGGTGCCCGCGATCGTGTCACAGAGCGGCAGAACGGGGAGATGCAAACAAGTCTGCCTAGCAACATGACAGAGATCTACTGCTCCCTGTCATCGGGAGCAGTGATCTCTGTCATGTTCTAGTGAGACCACCCCCCCCCCCCCCCCAGTTAGAATCTTTTCCTAGGACACACTTAACCCCTTGATCTCCCCCTAGTGTTTAACTTCTTCCCTGCCAGTGTCATTTACACAGTAAGCAGTGCATTTTTATAGCACTGATCGCTGTTTAAATGACAATGGTGTCAAAAGTGTCGGCCAAAATGTCGCAGTCACGATAAAAATCACAGATCGCCGCCATTACTAATAATTTTTTTTTATAATAAAACTAATAAAAAAAAAAAAATATCCCCTATGTAGCGGGTACTTGAATTTAGGGGAAGCATCTGGGTGGTAGTGTAACCCAGATGCCCTGATTGTTAGGGAATTCAAGGTTCCCTTTGTGGGTCTTGGAGGACTCTGGTGGTGGGAGGTTCCCGCCGGCCTACAGGTGGCATTGTCGCCCTGGGCCGGGGCTGGGCTCGCACCGCAAGACTGTGCCTTTTTGTCCTCCCCTGGAGCTGGTACAGCGGGGCGGGGAACCCGCTGTGACGCAAAGGGAGAGGGCATAAAAGGGGCGGACGCCCTTACCACGGGGTTAGTGGTAGTCGGAGGACTCGGCCGCATCCCAGGCACCTTCAGCCTGGGTGCTGGCGTTCCGGTGCTCCAGGCCTAGGTGCCCTTGGCCTAGCCAGAGCAGAGATGGAGTCCATCTCAGGCACCTTTAGCCTGGGGTGAGGTACTATGGCGGATGCCTGGGGCTCAGTACCTTCGACTGAGTTCCGCGAGGGTGGAGGAATCCGAGGGGGCCCTAATTCCTTGGGTGCCCGTGTCTGAGTTTGTGAGGACTGGTGTGCGGTAACTTCTCTGAAGAGTCCGGCACAGCATCGCTGGTGACGGAGAGGCCTCCACTTCTCCCTTGGACGGATTTCCTTCCCCTGACAGGGGCCGAGCTAGCAAAGGTAATTCACGTTCTACATCCCCTAGTCAGTGGCAGTGACTATTCACCACTGGTGACACCACAGTGGTTAGCAGCAGAAGGGAAAGGATTGTGCCTCGATCTGTCCCCGTTATCACTCAGTAAAGAAGCTGTATGTTTGTGCGCTAAGAAGAATAAAACTGAGTTGGACCTATTCACTGTGTGGATCTCTGGTTACTAGGAGCAAAGGAGTCAGGGACGAAGTACTGGACTTGACTCTAGGACACTTACACAAAACCCAATTTTCTGGCCTTCACCTCTTAGCTATGGAGGACATGGGCTGTGGTGTATCTCACTCTCCCCTCCAAGGTACCCCTAGACCAGAGCCAGAGTAACCGATAAAGAAGAGAGAGAGGGTGAGGTCGCTACACCTATTTTGTAGACGCTATAACTTTTGCGCAAACCAATCAATATATGCTTATTGTGATTTTTATTTTATTTTTTACCAAAAATATGTAGAAGAATACATATCGGCCTAAAATGAGAAAGACATTTGTTTTTTTGTTTTATATATATTTTTTTTTTTTTGGGGATATTTATTATAGCAAAAAGTAAAAAATATAGCTTTTTAAAAAAAAAGTTTGCTGTTTTTTTTGTTTATAGCACAAAAAATTAAAACCGCAAAGGTGATCACATACCACCAAAAGAAAGCTTCATTTGTGGGAAAAAAAGGACATCGATTTTGTTTGGCTGCAACGTCGCAGGACCGTGCAATTGTCAGTTAAAGCGACACAGTGCCGAATCGCAGAAAGTGCTCTGGTCAGGAAGGGGGTAAATTTTTCTGGGGCTGAAGTGGGTAACTATCATTAAATTGCTCTCTATACAAAGATTTCTATGGTATTTCTTACAACAGTCCCAATTATTGGTGGCAAAGAGGGCATATGAGGCTGAGAACATTGGCAGACTGTTGGCTAAGCAGGTGTTTTTATCCCTGTAGAATGACAGGAAAGTCACACATGTGATATTGCAGCAGGTGTGATAGCAATCTATAAAGCTGAAATCAAATTGAGCAATAGTGCAGTTATATCAGGATACAAATGGACACTGGCTTGCATAGACGACATCTACCAGTTGCCAGGATGTGTGAACAATTAATTGAGTCAGCCATATTGATTCTTTAGTCATTCAATGTATAACAGTGCCTCACACTGAAAATTTTGAACATAAACCAAACAAAATTTTCTACTTTATGTTATAAAACACATTTAAAAAAAAAACAGGGGGGGATGTGTGTATATGTATGTATGTGTGTGTATATATATATATAGTAGCGCCCTGCTACTTTTCAAGTAGGCGCTATCTCAGGAAGGGCCTAGTGACTCTATTGGAGGATGCACCCAAGTAACCTACCTCACAGTACTGCCGGATGGCTTAAAAATTCAGGTACTGTGCAGCTGACCTAACTGACTACTGGCTAACAATCCTGTGGCCGGGGATTATCCAGGAGTTTCCACTTTTCACTCAAGTCTGTGGCAGAGACTTTGTCCGTTATCACTCAAGTCTGTGGCAGAGACTTTATCCGTTATCACTCAAGTCTGTGACAGAGACTTTGTCCGTGCTTCATACTAGCTGCTGGGTCGGTGTGAGAGGCCTATCCGGTAGTCGCAAGAACCAGAGATAGAGAGCTGTGTCATCTGGATTCAAGAATCGCATTAGTGATCTGAAAGAAACCAAGGTATCTGAACTTCCCCTAACCCTCTATCCCCTACCTGAAGTTGTGTAATAAAGCAATTGAGAAAAAGACTACGTGACTGGCAATCACCTTTTTCAAAACTACTAAAATAGACTCTTAAGTTCTGGGACGGTGAAGTGTGGGGTAGCGTCAGGACCCAAACAAAATTAATCCAGCAACTCCTTCGGGGGTATCGCGCGCTATATATATATATATATATATATATATATATATATATACACACACACACACACACACACACACACACACACACACACACACACACACACACACAGCTTCAAACATTAAGATATAAAATTTTAAACAAAGGTCTATATAGGATAGGACAATACTTTACAAATCGGGGTCCTATTACCATGCCCCATTGTCTAAATAAATTTGACCTCCCTGACTCTGAAAAATTTAGATTTGAACAGATTTCACAATTCTTGAATGACATTTGGACGGAGAAACCTCTTCCTCCCAAATTTACGGACTATGAGATCTGGTGCGGATCGGCCGTGGGACAAAGGGGGGGCATTTCTGTCATCTACTCTTCACTTACTTGTACAGCTACTAAAACCTCATACATGAAAGCATGGGAAGATGACCTCCAGCTAAATTGGGATCTAGGATCCTGGCAAAAGGCCAACTTTCGCTCATTCCAAAGTATTTTGAACACCTCCCTCATGGAAGCTAACTTAAAAGTTGTCATGAGATGGTATATGACTCCCATCAGGCTTGCATCCATCTACCCAGAATCGGATCCCAACTGCTTTAGAGGCTGCCATTTATTGGGCTCGATGGTGCATATCTGGTGGGAATGTCCTAGGATCAGGCCGATCTGGAAGAAAATTTTTAATCTCATATTTAAGGTCACTTCGTGTTCAATACCTAGGTCAGCTTCTGTTGCTCTTCTCAATGACAATATTCCCAACATTTCTAAACCAACTAAAAAACTGATTCACTTTATACTTCTGGGGACTAAAATTATTATTGCTAGATCTTGGAGGAAGCCCAGGGTATCCATTAAGGCTATACACAATAAGATCTCTTGGATTACGGCTCAAGAAAAGATGGTTAGCATATCAACTAATTTAATCCCTAAATTTGAGGCAATATGGGAACCTTGGGCAGTTTTCTGTGGCGTTTCTTTGAAGGTCAGGCATGACCCTGACCGCTCTAATTCCTAAAGGGCCTCATGTTCGGCATGTGATTTCTTCTTATTTCTTTCTTCTTCTATTCTATCTTTTCTTGGTTCTTTTATCTTTTGTTTTATTTATTTATTTTATTTTATTTTTGTTTCGATGCTTAAACATGATTCAAAGATTTGATATCATTATTTACTGTGTTCTTATTGCGGTATTTCCGAGTCTTAAATTTGATTGGCGTTATTGTATATGAGTGTAGTACTGTTCTTCATTAAGATTCCGAGTTCCTTTTTATTGGTTTCATATGAGGATGGGGGGGGGGGGGGCCTGACCTGGGCGCAGGATGATCCCGTTAGGGGCGTCCAGGTGGGGTGTGACTTCCCTGAATGCCTATTTTTCATTTATTATTATTTTTTTTTAATCTCTTGATGAGAACATTGTGACATAAACAATTGGAAATAACCCTTTGTCATGTTTAAACAACAATTTTTTAAGATTTTCTGTACATGTCTTGAATTGAAAAATAAAAATTTATTGAAAAGGAAAAAAAAGAAAATTTAATTTTTTTGTGAAGAATCACCAACAAGTGGGATACAATTGTGAAGTGGAACGAAATCTATTGGATTTTTTAAACTTTTTTTAACTAAGAAAAAAATGAAAAGTGGGGCGTGCAAAATTATTCGGCCCCCTTGCGTTAATACTTTGTAGAGCCACCTTTTTGCTGCGATTACAGCTGCAAGTCGCTTGGGGTATGTCTCTATCAGTTTTGCACATCGAGAGACTGAAATTCTTGCCCATTCTTCCTTGCAAAACAGCTTGAGCTCAGTGAGGTTGGATGGAGAGCGTTTGTGAACAGCAGTTTTCAGCTCTTTCCACAGATTCTCGATTGGATTCAGGTCTGGACTTTGACTTGGCCATTCTAACACCTGGATACGTTTATTTGTGAACCATTCCTTTGTAGATTTTGCTGTATGTTTGGGATCATTGTCTTGTTGGAAGATAAATCTCCGTCCCAGTCTCAGGTCTTTTGCAGACTCCAACAGGTTTTCATCCAGAATGGTCCTGTATTTGGCTGCATCCATCTTCCCCTCAATTTTAACCATCTTCCCTGTCCCTGCTGAAGAAAAGCAGGCCCAAACCATGATGCTGCCACCACCATGTTTGACAGTGGGGATAGTGTGTTGAGGGTGATGAGCTGTGTTGCTTTTACGCCAAACATATCGTTTTGCATTGTGGCCAAAAAGTTCGATTTTGGTTTCATTGGACCAGAGCACCTTCTTCCACATGTTTGGTGTGTCTCCCAGGTGGCTTGTGGCAAACTTTAGACAAGACTTTTTATGGATATCTTTGAGAAATGGCTTTCTTCTTCCCACTCTTCCATAAAGGCCAGATTTGTGCAGTGTACGACTGATTGTTGTCCTGTGGACAGACTCTCCCACCTCAGCTGTAGTTCTCTGCAGTTCATCCAGAGTGATCATGGGCCTCTTGGCTGCATCTCTGATCAGTCTTCTCCTTGTCTGAGCTGAAAGTTTAGAGGGACAGCCAGGTCTTGGTAGATTTGCAGTGGACTGATACTCCTTCCATTTCAAAATGATCGCTTGCACAGTGCTCCTTGGGATGTTTAAAGCTTGGGAAATCTTTTTGTATCCAAATCCGGCTTTAAACTTCTCCAACAGTATTACTGGCCTGCCTGGTGTGTTCCTTGGTCTTCATGATGCTCTCTGCGCTTTCAACAGAACCCTGAGGCTGGGTTCACACTAGTGCGACACGACATCTGTCCTACTTTGGATCCGACTTTGCCCTGCGACATGAAGCCGACATATGTCCGACTTTCAGTGAACGGGAATCCGACTTGGATCCCCGCCAATAGCAGGCACTGTGTTTGGTATGAATCTTGAGGGGGAACTCCAGGCCAAATTTTAAATAAAAAAACCGGCATGGGTTCCCCCTCCAGGAGCATACCAGGCCCTTGGGTCTGGTCTGGATTTGAAGGGGCGCCCCACGCCGAAAAAACGGCGTGGGGGTCCCCCCAGGATCCAAACCAGACCCTTATCCGAGCACACAACCTGGCCAGCCGCAGGGGAAGAGGTGGGGACGAGAGAGCGCCCCCCCCTCCCTCCTGAACCGTACCAGGCCGCATGCCCTCAACATGGGGGGTTTGGTGCTCTGGGGCAGGGGGGCGACCTGCGGCCCCCCCACCCCAGAGCACCCTGCCCCCATGTTGATGAGGACAGGGCCTCTTCCCGACAACCCTGGCCGTTGGTTGTCGGGGTCTGCGGGTGGGGGGGCTTATCGGAATCCGGGAGCCCCCTTTAATAAAGGGGCCCCTGGATCCCGGCCCCCCCACCCTATGTGAATGAGTATGGGGGTACATCGTACCCCTACCCATTCACCTGGTGGAAAAAAATTGCAATAAAAAAAAAACACACAGCTTTTTAAAGTATTTTATTGCACAGCTCCGGGGGTCTTCTTCCGAATTCGGGGGTCTCCGGTGTCGTCGCCGCGCTCTCCGGTTCTTTCTTCTGCCGGGCCTCCGCTAACTTCTTTTTAGCTCTTTTGCTAACGGAGGCCCGGTCTTCTCCGTCGCCTTCTTCTTCTCCCACTCTCCGGTTCTTCTCCCGCTCTCCGGTTCTTTCTTCCGCCGGGCCTCCGCTATCTTCTTTTTAGCTCTTTTGCTAACGGAGGCCCGGTCTCAGTCACAGTCACATGTTTTGGGGCACATGGCACCGGAGCATGTGACTGTGACGTCATGGGAACATGTGACTGTGACGTCATGGGAAGCCTATATTAATGCGGAGCGGAGAGCCAGTATTACAGCGGGAGGAAGCGACGCGTCAACATCGAGGAGAAGAGGGAAGAAGACGCCGACGACGGGAAGACCGGCTCCTCCACTAGCAAAAGAGCTAAAGAAGTTAGTGGAGGGGCCGGCAGAAGGACAACGGAGAGCCGGACGAGACGACGGAGAAGACCGGGCCTCCGTTAGCAAAAGAGCTAAAAAGAAGATAGCGGAGGCCCGGCGGAAGAAAGAACCGGAGAGCGGGAGAAGAAGAAGGCGACGGAGAAGACCGGGCCTCCGTTAGCAAAAGAGCTAAAAAGAAGTTAGCGGAGGCCCGGCAGAAGAAAGAACCGGAGAGCGCGGCGACGACTCCGGAGACCCCCAAATTCGGAAGAAGACCCCCGGAGCTGTGCAATAAAATACTTTAAAAAGCTGTGTGTTTTTTTTATTGCAATTTTTTTCCACCAGGTGAATGGGTAGGGGTACGATGTACCCCATACTCATTCACATAGGGTGGGGGGGCCAGGATCCAGGGGCCCCTTTATTAAAAGGGGGCCCCCGGATTCCGATAAGCCCCCCACCCGCAGGCCCCGACAACCAACGGCCAGGGTTGTCGGGAAGAGGCCCTGTCCTCATCAACATGGGGGCAGGGTGCTCTGGGGTGGGGGGCCGCAGGTCACCCCCCTGCCCCAGAGCACCAAACCCCCCCCATGTTGAGGGCATGCGGCCTGGTACGGTTCAGGAGGGAGGGGGGGCCGCTCTCTCGTCCCCCCCCTCTTCCCCTGCGGCCGGCCAGGTTGTGTGCTCGGATAAGGGTCTGGTTTGGAACTTGGGGGGACCCCCACGCCGTTTTTTCGGCGTTGGGGCGCCCCTTCAAATCCAGACCAGACCCAAGGGCCTGGTATGCCTCTGGAGGGGGAACCCATGCCGGTTTTTTATTTAAAATTTGGCCTGGAGTTCCCCCTCAAGAGCAGCACAGCACAAGTCGCATGCCAAAGTCGGATCATGCAAGACTGCGGTCCGACTTTGATCCGACTTCAATGATAGTCAATGGGCTGAAGTCGGATCAAAGTCGGACCAAAGTAGTACAGGGAGCATTTTTAAAGTCGGACCGACATGTGTCGGACCAGTTAAGACGGCTCCCATAGGGAAACATTGATTTTCACACGTCATGCGACATGAGCTCCCAATGTCGGAGCGTTTGTCGCCCCAGTGTGAACCAGGCCTGAGACTATCACAGAGCAGGTGCATTTATACAGAGACTTGATTACACACAGGTGGATTCTATTTATCACCATCAGTCATTTAGGACAACATTGGATCATTAAGAGATCCTCGCTGAACTTCTGGAGTGAGTTTGCTGCACTGAAAGTAAAGGGGCCGAATAATTTTGCACGCACCACTTTTCAGTTTTTTATTTGCTAAAAAGTTTAAAATATCCAATAGATTTCATTCCACTTCACAATTGTGTCCCACTTGTTGGTGATTCTTCACAAAAAATTAAAATTTTATATCTTTATGTTTGAAGCCTGAAATGTGGCAAAAGGATGAAAAGTTCAAGGGGGCCGAATACTTTCGCAAGGCACTATGTATGTATGTATATATGTATGTGTGTGTGTGTGTGTGTGTGTGTGTGTGTGTGTGTGTGTGTGTGTGTGTGTGTGTGTGTGTGTGTGTATATATATATATATATATATATATATATATATATATATATATAGAGTGAGTGTGTGTGTGTGTGTGTGTGTGTGTGTGTGTGTGTGTGTATGTTGAAGCCCTATATCCGATACGGATATGAACAAGATAGATAGACTTAACATAAGACTTACAACATGAAATGGACCTGAAGTGTGCCCTGATCTGATGGACGGTATGCCAAAATAAGGGGGCAAAAACATTCAGGTAGGGATGTAGTTTTATTGGTTTTAGCTTTGTTCATTGAGAAAGTTTGGTGAATGCTTGTGCCATTTCCACCTGAGGATTGGGGGATGCGCTGGACGAAGCAGGCAGACTTCCACCTGTCAAGTCTCTTAATTGTCGTGATCTGGGACCCCACATCGGGATGTGGCCGAGGCCGCTCCAATACGATAAGAGCGACTGGAGCACTGACTGGGGTTGAGGTGTAGGTAGCGTGGAAGAGTGAGTGAGTGTGAAGGTGACAGGACCCAAATTGACCTAACCGCCCCACCGTTGATCCAGAGGAAGGCGAAAACCCCAGCCGAGCCTAGGCCAATTGCTACAGCAGGGGAGAAAATTCCTTCCTTATCCCCCGAGAGGTGACCGGGTGAACCCTGGATCAACTTCCTATGGTTGGTTGTGCCCCGATGAATTCTCATGTGTTTGATGAACTGGCAGGCACTCAAGGGTTTGATCGGGAAAGGTAGTAGGGGACAAGAGTTTGACTGTTCAGGTAGGAGTGAACGAAGGCGATCGAGTAAGGTTACTGCACACCAGAGATTGTTTGTTTGTTTGTTTTTAGAGTTAAATGTCTAACCCGGTGCCTGATCGCTGGGTTTTGGATAGTGCCAGGTGGAGGATGAAACGATCTTGGTAGCGAGCCAAGTGAGGTCTACGTAGAACTTGGCCGGCGGGGTAGCTGCGGGTGAACTCGCTGGGCCGCAAGAACCCGTGGTAGGCCGAGTCGAAGGCTGCTTGAATGACCAGGCTGGGGAGAAGGCCAAATGGGGAACTAGCTAGGGTAGCGGACATTAACTGGTGCTGAGGGCATAGTTGTACGGGCCTGCATAGGAAGGACATGACTTGGACTTGCCTTTACTAATAATATTGGCCGTGGCCTGGTTGTCGGTGGTGAAGGCCACGGTTTGTCCTGTCCAGATATGACCCCCAGAGCTGAGCGGCTGCCACGATCTGGTATTGTTTGAACAGGGAGGAAGTCCGGGTAAACCCTGGGATTAGGAGGGTCTCTGGAGGCCATGGTCCTGCAAACCAATAGTGGCCAAAAATTGCAGCAAAGCCTGTGGAGGCTTTGGCATCTGTCACTACCAGCGGTGATGGGGGCGATCTTGATGGTATAACTTTGATACTGTTTCACGTAGTAAGGAACTCCTCCCATATTGACAGGTCCGCTACTGCCGCGGTGTCTAAGTTAAGGATCTGATCGGGGTCCTGTGTCTGGGAGAGGAAGACCAGGAGGCGTGATACAAAAGATCGACCCTGGGGAATGATCCTTGCTGCAAATTGAGCATTCCCGGGAGAGACTGAAGCTGCTCCTTAGTACACCCCCGTGTACGGGTGAAGTGTTGGAGAACTGACCTGATGCGGGTCGGCTTTAAGGAACGACAAACTAGTGAAAGCTAGTTTGCGAGTTTAGCACGACAGAGAATAGGTGAGCAGCCGAGTTGCTACTGGAGATGAGTGACCGATTTGAGTCGTTCGCAGGAATGCTTGCAGCGATTGCAATTAACCTGCTTTATAGGAAAAATGAAAACAAAGTTAGCGGAAATTTTGAGTATGTAGGAATGACCGTGCGCAACATTGTATATGCAGATGGAGTGAGATGTAAATGTTTATGCTTGATAACGGACGTAAGGCCAGGGATCTGAATTGTAAGTACCACTTTATTGGTATCACTGATGCGAATAGTTCGAATCGGGCTGAGGTCTGAGCATCGGTGGGGTTTGGTTTGTAAAGGATCTTAACGTTGAGCCGGTGCTGCGACTGGACTCGGATCGGTCGGTGAAGTTTGTATTGGCGAGGATCCGAATCGTTGCGCCGATGATGCGACTAGGTTTGGATCGGCTGTAGATGTAAGGTGACGAGGGAGCTCATGTTCCGGATCCGAGTCGTTGCACTGATGATATGACTAGACTCAGATCGGCTGATGGTATTAGTGGTTGAAGGGGTTTGTGATTGCTGAGGATCCGAATCATAGGGCCGACGTTGCGACTAGATTCAGATCGGCTGTCGGTAAGTGTTTGGTATACATACATACATACATACATACATTTTTTTTTTTTTTTTTTTTTTTTTTAATATAGGTTTTTTTTTTTTTTGGAGGTGTCAGGGGTCAGTTAGGTAAAGTGAGCGTTTTTTTTTTTTTGGGGAAAAATGACATCCAACCTGGTGCAGGACCTACTTGACTGACCTGGAGGAGAAATGACAGGTGATGAGTGGCGAGGGGTTTGACTAGCTGATTTAAACACGACAGACTGCATCTGTTGTTTCATGCACGCTGTTACACTCAGCACTGGTTTAGTGCCTTTTACATGTAAGTGCACTTCTTTTTATTAAATATCCTTTTATATGCAGAGAACACTATGGTCTGCCTTTCTTATATACACACACCTCATTGGAGTCATTTGTGATCCGGTCCATCTGCTGTTGTCATCCAACCATCCCGGAGCTGCAATACATGCCTGAGACGTATATACCCATATGGGAAGGTATCTGTGACCCTCTATAAACCACTTTGGGAGGTGAACAGCCATTCTTATTACTGGTGGAGGTCTCTCAGTGTGTTCACATCATCTGCATGTTTCCGATTCTATAACTCACTCTAGAAGATCACTGGGATTGTCTTTTGATTTATGGACTTGTTCAGTGCTGCACTGCCTTTTTATATAAGTGAGCGGATCGGATGGTGGAGCGTGTTGGAGAAATTAGTGACAAAAAATGTCCCATGACAGAGGCATGAATCGGTGCGCCGCAGGTGCGACTGACAACGACCGGGCTCTGAAGCATGTACTGAATTGAGGCCAACTACAACTGGGGCACGCTTAAGACGAGCCTGCACACGAGAATGCAAGTGGGTTTGAATCAGATGCGTGACAGTGGAACGAGTGACAGAAATTTCCCATGACAGACACGAATCAGTGCGACTAACAGCAAGCGAACTCTGGAGCATGTACTGAAAACGGGGCCAACAACGACTGGGGCACGCTTGAGACAAAGCTGCACCTAAGAATGCGCGTGGATTCAAATCAGATGTGTTACAGTGAAATGAGTGACAAAAATGTCCCATGACAGAGGCATGAATCGGTGCACCGCAGGTGCGACTGACAATAACCGGCTCTAGAGCATGTACTGAAATGAGGCCAACAACAACTGGGGCACGCTTAAGACGAGCCTGCACACGAGAATGCAAGTGGATTCGAATCAGATGCGGGATAGTGAAATGAGTGACAGAAACTTCCCATGACAGACACGAATCGGTGCGCCGCAGGTGCGACTGACGACCGGGCTCTGGAGCATGTACTGAAATGAGGCCAACAACAACTGGGGCACGCTTAAGACGAGTCTGCACACGAAAATGCACGTGGATTCAAATCAGATGCGTGATAGTGAAATGAGTGACAGAAACTTCCCATGACAGAGACTCGAATCGGTGCGGCGCTGTGCGTTTAACAGCAAGCGAACTCTGGAGCATGTACTGAAATGGGGCCAACAACGACTGGGGCACGCTTGAGATGAAGCTGCACCTAAGAATGCGCGTGGATTCAAATCAGATGTGTTACAGTGCAATGAGTGACAAAAATGTCCCATGACAGAGGCATGAATCTGTGCGCCGCAGATACGACTGACAACGACCAGGCTCTGGAGCATGTTCTGAGATGAGGCCAGCAATTGGGGCACGCTTGGCGAACCTGCACACGAAAATGCGCGTGGATTCAAATCGGATGCGTGGCTGTGACATGAGTGACAGAAATTTTCCATGACAGAGGCATGAATCGGTGCGGCGCTGTGCGACTATCAGCAAGCAAACTCTGGAGCATGTACTGAAATGAGGCCAGCAACTGGGACACGTATGGGACGAATCTGCGCATAAGAATGCGCGTGGATTCAACTCAGATGGTGATGCGTGATGGTGACGTGAATGACAGAATTCTCCCATGATCTAGGCACGAGTCCGTGCGCCACATGTGCGGACTCTGGAGCATGTACTAAAATGAGGCCAGCAACTAGGGCCCACCGGGACGAATCGGTGCATTGTGGATGCGACTTGGACTCATATCAGAATGATGCAGAGGAAATCACTATCGATGCAAGACAAATCAGTAGCTATGTGCAGGGTTTCATGAGGAGAGAGAAGGGAGTGCGAGATGAGACAAGTGAAATTACTATCAGTGGAATGAGATGACAAAACTAGTGGGGACGAACCAGTGAGTCGCTGATGCGACTAGATTCGACCGGAGGGTAATGCAAAGTAAAATAACTGTAATGATAGACAGTGCATTCTAAGTGACATGGGCCTACTACTTGGCGTGAAACGACAAGGTACGAGAAAAAAAAAAAGAAAGAGAAAAAAAAAAGCACTAAACTGATAAAAACATCTCTGCGTTTGTGTTCACGAATTGCACGACAAGACCGTGGTCTTGCATGAGGCTGAAATAAGGCTGCATATGGAGACTTGACTAATGACTCGCAAGTTCCACAGCGGGGTTTTGATGACATGGTTTATCTGGCAAACAGTGCGTGAAGCAAAGAAATTGCACGAATCCTACCTGCGACCGTTTGAAAACTTGATGTACGAAAAGCATGGTGGGTGTCCAAGACATCCAAAAAGTGTGGTGTTACGCCATGCATGACGCACAAAAACTTACTTTGGTTTGGTAAACGAGTGAGAGGAAAAAACGTGTACGCAAGTTCCGCTGCGGGAACTAAAACACATGACATGAAGGCAAACAACAAATGGCAACGGTGGAAAGTATGCAACGTATGCGACCCGAATCAGTTCGTAAATATACGAAAGGAATCCGATACGAATCGGTAGTGAGGAGTATAGAATTAATGTAATACGAATTGGTTGTATAGTGTATGCCGCCCTTTACTCTAAAACTGAACACCAATCAATCACCCCTCCCCCCAGGCTAACCAGTGCAGAGAGGCAGCAGGTGGGACTAATTAGAGTCTGCCTTTTTTTTTTTCTTTTTTTTTTCCCAAATGGAAGAGACGGCAACCTTATGGACAGTGAATCTTTAAGTCCAGTGAAACCTACGGCGAGTGATATCGGACAACGACCGAAAGCGACTCAGAGGTTTGGATTTATAAATGAATCGTATGTATGGGACAGACAATAACTCAGAAGCAGACTTTTTAGGAAAGGAATGCAGGACAGGAAGCATTACTAATTGCAAGATTGTACCTGACGCAAAAGATTCGAAAAGTACCTGTGATAGTGAGCGGGAACCGCCGACGAAGACCACGAACGAAGATGCTGAAATGCCCTGCGATCGAAACGCCAGGACTCACAAACATGAGGTGAGCTGGTAAGAGTCGGCCCAGTGACATCTAGTATCACTCACAGGAAACCAACGAAGACTGCAGGTGAGTGGGCTGGTTAAATAGCCCCCCGGGCTCCTCCCATAAATTCAGGCCAGCACACTGGCCTTATATATATATATATATATATATATATATATATATATATATATATATATATATATATATATATATATATATATATATGAAAGTGACATTCACCAAACGTTCTTGAGTTTTAAATTACAGTGATTGGTTTACCTGCAGTGAAGATTGGGTAAATGTCACATTCACTGCTATTTAAATACTCCCTAATCCAGGGGTCTCCAAGCTTTCTAAACAATGGGCCAGTTTACTGTCTTTCAGACTGGAGGACTGGATTGCGGCCAGTGGGGATAGAAATTGTCCTGGTGTCAGTGGGTGTAAACAGTGCCCCATTTTTGGCATCAGTGGTAGGAATTATGCTCCATTGTAGGTGTCAGTGGGAGGAATAGTGTCTTGTATCGGGAAGGCAAGCAAAGGGCTGCAGTTTGGAGACCACTGCCATAAACTATAATAATTTAATCCACTAACCCTTGACTATAAACTTTAACTTGGTTCCTAATATTAAAATAATATTAAGACTGTATAATAATATATACTATAATATCATGTTATAATAATATACTGTATACTTTTACTATCATAATAATACTAATAACAAATAAATAGTCCCTTAAAGTGCATACTTACCTTATTGAGTGTCCGAACTATTCGTTGTTCACTGAGATCTCTCAGTACTAAGGTTTCGGTGCTAAAAAAACATTAGTCCAGCGGTGTTCAAGTCCTGATGGGACTGTCATTCTTCTACAGGTGATACTCGAAAAATTTGAATATCGTGCAAAAGTTCATTTATTTCACTAATGCAACTTAAACGGTGAAACTAATATATGAGATAGACTCATTACATGCAAAGCAAGATATTTCAAGCCGTGATTTATCATAATTGTGATGATTATAGCTTACAGTTCATGAAAATCCCAAATCCGCAATCTCAGAAAATTTGAATATTGTGAAAAGGTGCAATATTCTAGGCTCAAAGTGTCCCACTCTAATCAGCTAATTAAGCCATAACATCTGCAAAGCGTTCCTGAGCCTTTAAATAGTCTCTCAGTCTAGTTCAGTAGGAATCCCAATCATGGGAAAGACTGCTGACCTGACAGTTGTGCAGGAAACCATCATTGACACCCTCCATAAGGAGGGAAAGCCTCAAAAGGTAAATGCAAAAGAAGTTGGATGTTTCTAAAGTGCTGTATCAAAGCACATTAATAGAAAGTTATGTGGAAGGGAAAAGTGTGGAAGAAAAAGGTGCACAAGCAGCAGGGATGACCGCAGCCTGGAGAGGATTGTCAGGAAAAGGCCATTCAAAAGATTTGGGGACTTTCACAAGGAGTGGACTGAGGCTGGAGTCAGTGCATAAAGAGCCACCACACACAGACGGATCCTGGACATGGGCTTCAAATGTCGTATTCCTCTTGTCAAGCCCCTCCTGGACAACAAACAACGTCAGAAGCGTCTTACCTGGGCTAAAGGAAAACAGACCTGGTCTGTTGCTCAGTGGTCCAAAGTCCTCTTTTCTGATGAGAGCAAATTTTGCATCTCATTTGGAAACCAAGGAGCCGGAGTATGGAGGAAGAATGGAGAGGCACACGCTGCAAGATGCTTGAAGTCCAGTGTGAAGTTTCCACAGTCTGTGTTGATTTGGGGAGCCATGTCATCTGCTGGTGTTGGTCCACTGTGCTTCATTAACCACTTCAATACCGCCCATAGTCATATGACGTCCACAGATGGGATCTCCCCTCCTGGGTGGGCATCATATGACGTCCTGGGATTTGTGGGGGGATATCTGAATGATGCCTGCAGCTAGAGGCATCATTCAGATATCCTTCTCTTCTGCCGGCGATTCTGTGCACAATAAGACCAATCATAGCGGCAGTTCCGCCGCTTGATCGTTCTTATAGGCGGCGGGGGGGGACACCCCCCCTCCTGCCGCCATCCGGTGCTTCTCCGGGCTCTCCCGTGCCATCGGGGGCCTGGAGAATGAATAGTCCGGCGCCGGATGGGAAGCATAGAGATGACTGGTGACCAGATGGTCACCAGTCATCTCTGTGGCTGTCGGAGGCCCGGGATGTGATGACGTCACACCCGGGTTCTCAGAAGTAAACAAAGCCACGATTGCGGCTAGTAAGCATGAGATCGGTGAAATTTTTTTCACAATCTCATGCTTTCCTGCCTGGAGGAGAGATGTGGGGTCTTATTGACCCCGCATCTCTCAATAAAGAGGACCTGTCACACACATTCCTATTACAAGGGATGTTTACATTCCTTGTAATAGGAATAAAAGTGATCAAAAAAAAAATGTAAAAAAAGTGTAAAAATTAAAAAAATGAAGTAAAAAACAAACAATTTAAAACACCCCCGTAGCTCGCGATCAGAAGCAAACGCACACGTAAGTCCCGCCCACATATGTAAACGCCGTTCGAACCACATATGTGAGGTATCGCCGCGTGCTTTACAGCGCGTGCAACAATTCTAGCACTAGACCTCCTCTGTTATGCCGCGTATACACGATCGTTTTTCATGTTAAAAATTCCATTTTTAAAAATGGGCATTAAAAACGATCGTGTGTAGGCTCCAGAGCATTTTTAACGACGTGAAAAATGGCCAAAAAAAATTAGAACCTGCTCTATTTTTTCACGTTTTTTTTCACTTAGTTTTTTTTAGTGTCGTGAAAAACGGTAGTGTGTATGCTTTTACGAGGGGGAAAAAAACGCGCATACTCAGAATCAAGTATGAGACGTGAGCGCTCGTTCTGGTAAAACTAGCGTTTGTAATGGAGATGGCACATTCGTCACGCTGTAACGGACTGAAAAGCACGAGGCTGAAAATCGCGAATCGTCGCTCAACAAACTTTACTAACATGAAGGGTGGCGCCATCCGAACGGAACTTCCCCTTTATAGTGCCGTCGTACGTGTTGTACGTCACTGCGCTTTGCGCGAGCGTTTTTTTAATGAACGTGTGTATGCAAGGCAGGCTTGAGCGGAAACATGAAAAATCACGTCGAGAAAAACGTTGTTTTTTTAAATGACATTAAAAAACGATCGTGTGTACGCAGCATAACTCTAAACCGGTAACCTGTAAAAATGTTCAAATCGTCGCCTATGGAGATTTTTAAGTACTGAAGTTTGGCGCCATTCCATGAGTGTGCGCAATTTTAAAGCGTGGCATGTTAGGTATCTATTTACTCGGCGTAACATCATCTTTCATATTTTACAAAAAAATTTGGCTAACTTTACTGTTTTGTTATTTTTTTGAAAAATTATTGCGCAAATACCGTGCAAGAAAAAAATGTTGCAATGACCGTCATTTTATTCCCTAGGGTGTCTGCTAAAAAAAACCATATATAATGTTTGGGGGTTCTGAGTAATTTTCTAGCAAAAGAATGATGATTTGTCCATGTAGGAGAGAAGTGCCAGAATAGGCCCGGTATTGAGGTGGTATAAAAAGCCCTGTATTGAAGTGGTTAAGTCCAGGGTCAACGCAGTCGTCTACCAGGAGATTTTGGAGCACTTCATGCTTCCTTCCGCAGACGAGCTCTATGGGGATGCTGACTTCATTTTCCAGCAGGACTTGGCACCTGCCCACACTGCCAAAAGCACCAAAACCTGGTTCAATGACCTTGGGATTACTGTGCTTGATTGGCCAGCAAACTCGCCTGACCTGAACCCCATAGAGAATCTATGGGGCATTGCCAAGAGAAAGATGAGAGACATGAGACCGAACAATGCAAACAGCTGAAGGCCGCTACTGAAGAATCCTGGTCTTCCATAACACCTCAGCAGTGCCACAGGCTGATGGCTTCCATGCCACGCCGCATTGAGGCAGTAATTGCTGCAAAAGAAGCCCAAACTGAGTACATATGCATACTTATACTTTTCAGAGGTCCGATATTGTTCTATGTACAATCCTTGATTTATTGATTGCATGTAATATTCTAATTTTCTGAGATTGTGGATTTGGGGTTTTCATAAACTGTAAGCCATAATCATCACAATTATGACAAATCACGGCTTGAACTATCTTGCTTTGCATGTAATGGGTCCATCTTATATATTAGTTTCACCTTTTAAGTTGCATTAGTGAAATAAATGAACTTTTGCACGATATTCTAATTGTTCGAGTATCACCTCTATATTCCTAGCCTGGTTTACACACATGTCAGGTCCTTTGAGGACTTGGCTGCACCTTCAAGCATTGATGGCCTATCCTGTGCAGATCACTACACTAAAATCTTACTCTGATAGTAAAATGTTAAAACAATGAACAGTGAAGCTGTTTTTGTTAGAAATAAAATTCAAGAAAGTTTAAGAAAATACAGTCAGGTCCATAAATATTGGGACATTGACACAATTCTAATCTTTTTGGCTCTATACACCACCACAATGGATTTCAAATGAAACAAACAAGATGTGCTTTAATTTGAGGGTATTTACATCCAAAGCAAGTGAACGGTGTAGGAATTACAACAGTTTGTATATGTGCCTCCCACTTTTTAAGGGACCAAAAGTAATGGGACAATTGGCTGTTCAGCTGTTCCATGGCCAGGTGTGTGTTATTCCCTCATTATCCCATTTACAAGGAGCAGATAAAAGGTCCAGAGTTAATTTCAAGTGTGCTATTTGCTTATGGAATCTGTTGCTGTCAACTCTCAAAATGAGATCCAAAGAGCTGTCACTATCAGTGAAGCAAGCCATCATTAGGCTGAAAAAACAAAACAAACCCATCAGAGAGATAGCAAAAAAATTAGGTGTGGCCAAATCAACCGCTTGGAACATCCTTAAAAAGAAAGAACGCACTGGTGAGCTCTGCAACACCAAAAGACCCGGAAGACCACGGAAAACAACTGTGGTGGATGACCGAAGAATTCTTTCCCTGGTTAAGACACCCTTCACAACAGTTGGCCAGCTCAAGAACACTCTCCAGGAGGTAGGTGTATGTGTGTCAAAGTCAACAATCAAGAGAAGACTTCACCAGAGTGAATACAGAGGGTTCACCACAATATGTAAACCATTGGTGAGCCTCAAAAACAGGAAGGCCAGATTAGAGTTTGCCAAACAACATCTAAAAAAGCCTTCACAGTTCTGGAACAACATCCTATGGACAGATGAGACCAAGATCAACTTGTACCAGAGTGATGGGAAGAGAAGAGTATGGAGAAGGAAAGGAACTGCTCATGATCCAAAGCATACCACCTCATCGGTAAAGCATGGTGGTGGTAGTGTCATGGCGTGGGCATGTATGGCTGGCAATGGAACTTGTTCTCTTGTATTTATTGATGATGTGACTGCTGACAAAAGCAGCAGGATGAATTCTGAAGTGTTTCGGGCAATATTATCGGCTCATATTCAGCCAAATGCTTCAGAACTCATTGGACGGCGCTTCACAGTGCAGATGGACAATGACCCGAAGCATACTGCGAAAGCAACCAAAGACTTTTTTAAGGGAAAGAAGTGGAATGTTATGCAATGGCCAAGTCAGCCACCTGACCTGAATCCGATTGAGCATGCATTTCACTTGCTGAAGACAAAACTGAAGGGAAAATGCCCCAAGAACAAGCAGAAACTGAAGACCGTTGCGGTAGAGGCCTGGCAGAGCATTACCAGGGATGAAACCCAGCGTCTGGTGATGTCTATGCGTTCCAGACTTCAGGCTGTAATTGACTGCAAAGGATTTGCAACCAAGTATTAAAAAGTGAAAGTTTGATTTATGATTGTTAATCTGTCCCATTACTTTTGGTCCCTTAAAAAGTGGGAGGCACATATACAAACTGTTGTAATTCCTACATTGTTCACCTGATTTGGATGTAAATACCCTCAAATTAAAGCTGAAAGTCTGCAGTTAAAGCACATCTTGTTCGTTTCATTTCAAATCCATTGTGGTGGTGTGTAGAGCCGAAAATATTATAATTGTGTCGATGTCCCAATATTTATGGACCTGACTGTACATTTGGTGCAGGCATATACTAGTTGCATTACGTCATGGTAGAGGGGAAGCAATATCAATCAGGACAGAGTGTCTAACTCATCTGCCTCATCTACAGACAATGTTGTGAGTACCCGTGTGCACGAGTGCTGTGAGTACCCGAGTGCACGGGTGCTGTGAGTACCGGTGTATTGTATTGTTGAGTATTAGTGTCAGGAAGCTAGTTGTTAGTTAATTGGACAGAGCATAATCCCCAATCCCCATTGAATTAGAAGGTACGATGCCTGGCAGGGATGGAAATGCGACTCGGTGTACATCTTGCAGAATTTATGCGGTCCTTGATCATATGATCCAGGGCGAATACTGCTGTGCAAAATGTAAGCACGTTGATTCACTGGAAGCACAGGTTCTGAGTCTAGGGAAGCAACTGCCAACACTGAAAATAATCTCCATCCCAAAGGAGAGCTGGGAACGTACCCGGCAGGTGCCTGCAGGGGCCAGCAGAGAGGCGGGAGGAAACAAAGTTGTGCAGGCACCAGAGAAGAGTAGATGGGTGACAGTCAGGAAGGGTAGAGGGGAAGCCGATCCTGGACTGGAACATCCCAATAAGTACGCCCCGTTGCGTAACATTGAATGACATTGACATTGAATGACAGTTAAGCAGTCATGCAACACTGTACCCATATGACATTTTTTATCTTTTTTTTTTTTTTTTTTTTTTTTTTTTTTTTTTTTAGACAGAGCTTTCTTTTTGGTGGTATTTAATCACCACTGTGTTTGTTTTTTTTATTTTTTGCTAAACAAACGAAAAAAGACAGAAAATTTTGAAAAAATAAATAAGTTTTCTTAGTTTCTGTTTATAGAGTTTTCTAAATAAGTAATTTTTCTCCTTCACTGATGGACGCAGATGAGGCTGCAATGATGGGCACTGATGAGGCTGCACTGATTGGCGGTACAGATTGTCAGCACTTGTGGGCACTGTCGGGGCTGCAGTGATCATCAGGACACTGATGATTAGTGCCCTGATTAACAGTGTAGATGTCCCCTGTGTGGATTTGCCTGGTTATCGGCTCTCCTCTCCTCACGCGCTATCAACATGAGTAGAGGACTGCCGATAACTGGCAAATACTGTTTACACTGTGATCAGCTGCAATTGGACACAGCTGGTAACATGGTAAAGAGCCACTCTGACTGTCTCTTTACTTCAATCTGTGATCAGCTGATCGATCACAGATCCATGCCGATGTGCGCTACAGGGGTGGCATGGGAAACACAATCACAGGAGGATGTTCATAGATGCCCTCTCGGCAATGTGAGCCCATGCTGTAGCCATCTTTTGGCTATAGCGAGGGCTGGAGGTGGTTAAATGTGGTTGATGCATTAGTTTCTTTTTTAGGATGTTTCCCTTTTTCTTTTCACCAGATGATCCGGCTAGTAACACACTTCCTGTCTTAGGGTATCTCCACGCTAAAAGGAGGAGCAACAGAGACACCTTTGGACAGCAGCATTGTTTGAGGGAAGGGTAGTGTTAATGCACTAGCAGATTTAAATGATCTTGAATAACAAATTAAAGCTGAACTTCAGCTAACACTTTATAAGCAGTTACAGCAACAGTTCTCCTTTTGGGGTAAAGGTTTTACATAGATGATTAAAAGCTGCCAATTGTAAGCACCTGTGCCACTTTTGCTGGACAGCTTGGATTAAAGAAAGTTGGCTGTAATCATAAAACTAAAAAAGAAAACAAATGCATCCACAACATCTAAGAATTGATAAGTTGTAATATAATAAAGTTGTTGGCCTTTTTATCGCTTTAAACAGAGTTATGGTTTTAAAATATGTCAGAATAGTTCATTCCATGGGATTGCTTAATGCGTGTTGTATGCTAAAAAAGGGAAGTCTATCTAAAATAGAAACAATTCTGCTAATACTCCGGAAAACCATTGTTTTAAAAGAGAAAACAGCATTAGGGGAAAACTTTTCTCCAGAATCAGAGATTACAGTTTTGTTTTCTTTCACAAAGAAGCTGAGGATTTTCTGAATCATGATGAAGAGGTGTTCAGATGTACGTAGGAGGCTGTAGCTCATAAGAGATGATACGATAATACATGTTTTTCTGCTCCTAGAAGCTAAATAGTGACCCAAAAGACCTGTTGCGTGTTTAGCTCAGGCTCTCTGAAGGGGGTACAAATCCTTGATGTCCACTGCTGAGAGTGCTGGTTCGGAAGGGAGCTCGTCCCGGCTCCTGTGGTCGCTATGTACAATCCTAGAAATCAATAGTAAAGCCCCGTACACACGGTCGGACTTTTGCCCAACAAACTTCGTTTTAAGCAAGTTGGACCAACAATCCGACCGTGTGTACGCTCCATCGGACAAACTTTTTTTAGTTTGGTTTTGTTTTCATCGGACAAAAGTTGGGTCTGCAAACGGACAAACTTTTGCCCAACAAAAGTCCGATGGAGCAAAGTCCGACCGTGTGTACAGAAAACCATTGGACTTTTGTCCGATGGACAAAACAACTAATGTTAAAATCAACCAACAATAGCAGAAGTTGACCAAAGGGTGGCGGTAAAGAGCAGAAAAGAGCAGAAAAACCACGGGATGTTGCAAAAAGTTTTAAGAAAGTTTGCAGAAAAGTCAGAGTGTGTGTATGCTATGGGTGTTCCCAACCAACTCCGTTCGGACAAAAAAAAACACGGAAAAGTCCGATGGAAGTCCGACCGTGTGTACGAGGCTTTAGTGGCAACTTCAGCCTGGACTCCGGCTAGGCCACACCCTCAACACATTTCATTTTTAAATGTAAAAAATAAGTAAATTAAGTAAATGTCTCTGTGGATGTAAATGTAAAAAATAAGGAAATTAAGTAAATGTCTCTGTGGATGGAATATTTATGAGAATATCCAGGGAAAAATAAAACACTCAAAAATAGATTGATATAATAATGAATACAGTAGGTCTAGAGCGAGAGCAGAGATGAGCATAAGTGAGGGGGGAGTGGAAGGGAAAGGGGGGGGAAGACTGGTTGAAAAAATATCATACAACATGCAAGATGGATGGAGGAATCCTCCAAGCTGTCGGAATAAAGCAGCAGGACTTCCCAGCTGTCCAAATGCTTGTGTAGCAATACCCCCTAGAGGGCCGCTGGTTAGTTTTGGGTTTTGCACGTTACCTCTTCAGCTGCGTTGTCTGGGTAGGAAAGTCTGTAGTAATGCAATGCCCACACTGATGTAAAACCTCAAACTGTTGGGCTTTATTTTTCTTATGCAATAAACTTTGAGAAGTAGAAGGTACAGAAGAGTAGGGGAAGGTTCAGGCACTCGCCACAAAATTTGACAAAGGTATAAAAGTTCAAAGTCACTCACCACTCTCAATGTTAGAGTGGGTATTAGTCACCCGGATAGTCCCCTCCTCACATGGCTTGCAGCCGGGATGACACACGAACCAGCAACGGGGCAATCTCTGCCAAAGACTGCCCAGAATGAAGTAGGTCTCTGCCACAGACCTTTTGAAGTGTACAAAGTCTCTGCCACAGACCTTTTGAAGTTGAGCAAACGGATAGTCCAGGAATCCTCTGCGACAGGATTTCAAAGTCCCAAACTTCCAGCTGTACAGTTAAAGAGCCTTTAAGCCAATCTGGCGAACTGCAGGGCTTGTAGTATAGCGGATCCCTCCTTGATAAAGTCGCCAGGCCTCACCCGAGACAGCAGCACTTTGCAGGTCTCTTCCAGGGCAGGTCCTCCCCTGGTCTCCTTCACCAAGATAGCTTCCTTCCCATTTGGACAGACAGCTTGGGATCCCTTCTCCGAATGTAGGCCCCAGCCAGACTAGCTGGGCCTACTAAGCAGCGATGCAGCCTCGGGCCCACGTGGCCCCGAGACCAAGACCACACGCACTTGCCTCGCGCCCAGAGGGCTGCGGGGTGAAAACGAACCCAATCAATGGCGTCTGCCTCTTAAGTATCCCCTCCCAGCAGGCACAGCGGGTCGACCACTCCCACTGTACCGCTGCCGAGAAGGGCCACTCAATGCACCATGGCTTGCCCGTGTTCCAACAGGTGCCTGAAGTGGTAACGCCACCTACAGGCAATAAGGGAAAAATACTGTCGGGCAAACCACAGCTGAAGCAGAGGTAAAATTAACTGCAATTCAACCGTCTGAGCCCAACTACTGGCTCAGACATCCCTCTAAATTTAAATGGTTTCCCAACCTTTTGGGGTGGGCGCTACACTTGATTGACTGCAAGCCACTAATCGACAAAAGTTTTCCAAAAGTCCAATTTGACAGAAGTAGATTTTTAGGCTAACTTTTGTCAAACTTTTGGTAGCAAGATTCAAGTAGTATGTTTTCTATACACTGTATGCATGGAACGTTTGTGCCTTATCAGCAAGGTTGCAGTGGCTCTTGCCACCTAGTGTCCTTGGTTGCTAGGATGCAGGTGGCTCCTGCACTCTAGTTGGTCCTTGGTTGCTAGGATGCAGCCGGCTCCTGCCTGGTGTCCTATATTTAAAGACAAAAAAGAACCGCACTGGATGCCAAAATAATCATATACGGTATGTGGTGAATAGCAGCTGTCACAAAATCCTAATAGGAGGCATACATACAAATAAACACAAAAGGGCAGAGCTGGAATACATGCCACTGCGCATGCACCAACCACCTGTGACCATCTTGCTTGTGGGAAGACTCAAGCTTGTTCTGTTTGGAACGTTTGCTTATACTTCATGTATTGTAAGTGCAATTTTTATTAAACTTTGTTGCTTTTAATCGATTTACACTATGGAGGGTGCTCTCTTCCTTTTATGGTGACACCATTACATGAAGCCCCAACAAATGCCTTCTTGACCTATCTTTAACCACTTAACGACCGCCCACTGTAAATATACGTCGGCAGAATGGCACGGACAGGCACAATCACGTGCCGGTACGTGATTGCCTTCGTATGGGTGGGGGGTCCAATCGGACCCCCCTCCGGTACAGTGGGTGGACGGGATCGCTTCGGGAGCGATCCGTGATGAGGGGGCTGCCATTCGATTCTGGCCACCCCCTCGCAATCGCTCCCGGCAAATCAAATGCTTCCTCTGCCTGTGTAATGTTTACACAGGCAGGAGGAAGTGATGTCATCCCTCATGCGGCGCTCACATATACCGAGCACCGCATGAGAGAAGACACAGAGGTTAGTGCACATAACGGCACACTGACACCACACACATAGGCACACGATCGCCCCCGCAGGCCCCCCCAGATCACCTCCCAGCCCCCAGTCACAGTGTCACTGATTGCAGTGACCATTTATTTACTGATCACTGCAATCAGTGACATTTGTGACTGTAAAAGTGTCAGGGCAGTTAGTTTTAGGTCCAGTGTAGCCCCCTAACCCCCCTCCCTAATAAAGGTTTAACCCCTTGATCGCCCCCCAGGTAACCCTTTCACCCCCTAGCACCGCCGTCACTAAGCGATCGTTTTTCTGATCGCTGTTTTAGTGTCGGTGATGCCGATAGGTAGCCAGTTCTTTTTTTTTAGGTTCGCTACAGGTTTTTATAGCATCGGGTACCCCCATATATTACCTAATAAAGGTTTAACCCCTTGATCGCCCCCCCAGGTAACCCTTTCACCCCCTTTTGCCAGTGTCACTAAGCAATCGTTTTTCTGATCGCTGTCTTAGTGTCGGTGATGCCGATAGGTAGCCAGTTATTTTTTTTAAGGTTCGCCGCAGGTTTTTATAGCGTCGGGTACCCCCATATACCCCCATATATTACCTAATAAAGGTTTAACCCCCTGATTGCCCCTAGTTAACCCTTTCACCAGTGATCACCATATAAGTGTTACGGGTGACGCTGGTTGGTTAGTTTGCTTTTTATAGTGTCAGGGCACCCGCCGTATATAACCCAATAAAGGTTTAACCCCCTGATCGCCCGGCGGGTGATATCAATTAGGTTTTAGCGTCAGAGAGGGTCTGCGTCACACCCCAGGCAGCGTCAGGTTAGTGCCAGTAACGCCAACACCCACGCGTGAAGCATACACCTCCCTTAGTGGTATAGTATCTGAACAGATCAATATCTGATCAGATCTATACTAGCTTCCCCAGCAATTTAGGGGTCCCAAAAACGCAGTGTTAGCGGGATCAGCCCAGATACCTGCTAGCACCTGCGTTTTGCCCCCCCGTCCAGCCCAGGCCACCCAAGTGCAGTATCGATCGATCACTGTTACTTACAAAACACAACACACATAACTGCAGCGTTCGCAGAGACAGGCCTGATCCCTGCGACTCCAGTGCTGTAGGAGGTGATTTCACCACCACAGTTAAAAAAAAAAAAAGCATATATGCCGAAGCATTGGGGCAGCAGGGGCGGAGGAGCGATTTTGCTCCTAATGCCACGTACATACGGTCGAAAATTCCGACGGAGGCTTGCCTGTGGAAAAGTCCGACCATGTGTGTGCGGCATAACTTTTGCGGGAGGATGCCCCCATGCTTTGGCATATATAAATGGTGCATGTATGCCCATCATTAGAAGTGGGTGGATGAAGGGCGGTATTCTAATGGTGGGCATACCCACCGATCAATCTCTTTTTTTCGTTCAGACAACAGGCTGCATGAAAAAAAAGATTACAATACATGTCCAACAAGGACCAGCAACGTACTGGTATGTTGCTGGACTTTGAATGGTTATACCAGAATGATGCCTGCGGGTTTAGGTATCATCTTGGTATCCTTCTTTTCAGCCAGCGGCCGGCTTTCATGTAAAAGCAATCCTAGTGGCTAATTAGCCTCTGGACTGCTTTTACAAGCAGTGGGAGGGAATGTCCCCCCCCCCCCCGGATATAAAAAGCGCCATTGGGAAAGCATTTTATCACACCGATCTTGGTGTGGTCAGATGCTTTGAGGGCAGAGGAAAGATCTAGGGTCTAATAGACCCCAGTTTTTTCAAAAAAAGAGTACCTGTCACTACCTATTGCTATCATAGGGGATATTTACATTCCCTGAGATAACAATAAAAGTGATAAAAAAAAAATATATATGGAAGGAACAGTTTAAAAATAAAATAAAAAAGCAAAATTAATAATAAAAAAAAGCACCCCTGTCCTGCCCTGCTCTTGCGCAATGGCGAACGCAAGCGTCGGTCTGGCGTCATATGTAAACAGCAATTGCATCATGCATGTGAGGTATCACCGCGAAGGTCAGATCGAGGGCAGTAATTTTAGCAGTAGACCTCCTCTGTAAATCTAACGTGGTAACCTGTAAAGGCTTTTAAAGGCTTTTAAAAATGTATGTTGTTTGTCGCCAATGCGCGTTTGTGCGAAATTTTAAAGCATGTTGTGTTTGGTATCTATGTACTCGGCCTAAGATCATGTTTTTTATTTCATCAAACATTTGGGCAATATAGTGTGTTTAATGCATTAAAATAAAAAAAAGTGTATTTTTTCCCCCAAAAAATGCGTTTGAAAAATCGCTGCGCAAATACTGTGTGGAAAAGAAAATGCAACACCCACCATTTTAATCTGTAGGGCCTTTGCTTTAAAAAAATATATAATGTTTGGGGGTTCAACATAATTTTTCCTGCAAAAAATAAAAATGTTTTCATGTAAACAAAAAGTGTCAAAGGGCTTTGTCTATGAGGCTCGGTTCACACCAGGGCGGCGCGACGCGGCACGACTCCTGGGGGCGACCTCGGCGGCGCGATCTCAAGACGACTTGAGAAGCCCGCCGAGGCGATTTGCATAAAGACTTCTGTATAGAAGTCTATGCAGGTCGCCTTGGGTCGCCCCCAAAAGTAGTACAGGAACCTTTTTCTAAGTCGGAGCGACTCAGGTCGCTCCTATTAGAACGGTTCCATAGGACAGACCGGGAGGCGACCTGGGCGCGACTCCTCAGGCGACCGAGTCGCCTGAGGAGTCTCCCCTGTGTGAACCGAGCCTAAGTGGTTAGAAGAGTGGATGATGTGCGACATAAGCTTCCTAATGCTGTGTATAAAATGCCAGAACAGTTCAAAACCCCCCAAATGACCCCATTTTGGAAAGTAGACACCCCAAGCTATATACTGAGAGGCATGTCGAGTCCATTGAATATTTTATATGTTGACACAAGTTGCGGAAAAAAGACAATTTATTTTAATTTTTTTTTCACAAAGTTGTCACTAAATGATATATTGCTCAAATATGCCATGGGCATATGTGGAATTACACCCCAAAATACATTCTGTTGCTTCTCCTGAGTACGGGGATACCACATGTGTGAGACTTTTTGGGAGCCTAGCCGCGTACGGGACCCCAAAAACCAAGCACCGCCTTTAGGCTTTCTAAGGGTGTAAATTTTTGATTTCACTCCTCACTGCCTATAACAGTTTCGGAGGCCATGGAATGCCCAGATGGCACAAACCCCCCCAAATGACCCCATTTTGGAAAATAGACACCCCAAGCTATTTGCTGAGAGGTATTGTGAGTATTTTGCAGATCTCGCTTTTTGTCACAAAGTTTTGAAAATTGAAAAAAAAAAAAAAATTATTTTCTTTCTTCATTTTCAAAAACAAATGAGAGCTGTAAAATACTCAACATGCCTCTCAGCAAATAGCTTGGGGTGTCTACTTTCCAAAATGGAGGTCATTTGGGGGGGTTTTGTGCTATTTTGGCATTTTATGGCCTTCGAAACTCTGATAGGTAGTGAGGAGTGAAATCAAAAATTTGTGCCCTTAGAAATCCTGAAGGCGGTACTTGGATTTCGGGGTCTCGTACGCGACTAGGCTCCTAAAAAGTCCCACACATGTGGTATCCCCGTACTCAGGAGAAGCAGCAAAATGTATTTTGGGGTGCAATTCCACATATAACCATGGCATGTGTGAGCAATATATCATTTAGTGACAACTTTTTGTATTTTTTTATTTTTTTTTGTCATTATTCAATCACTTGAAACAAAAACAAAAATATTCAATGGGCTCAACATGCCTCTCAGCAATTTCCTTGGGATGTCTATTTTCCAAAATGGGGTCATTTGGAGGGGTTTTGTACTGCCCTGCCATTTTAGCACCTGAAGAAATTAGATAGGCAGTCATAAATTAAAAGCTGTGTAAATTCCAGAAAATGTACCCTAGTTTGTAGACGCTATAACTTTTGCGCAAACCAATAAATATACGCTTATTGACTTTTTTTTACTAAAGACATGTGGCTGAATACATTTTGGCCTAAATGTATGACTAAAATTGAGTTTATTCGATTTTTCTTATAAAAAAAAAAGTAGAAAATATCATTTTTTTTCAAAATTTTCAGTCTTTTTCCGTTTATATCGCAAAAAATTTAAATCGCAGAGGCAATCAAATACCATTAAAAGAAAGCTCTATTTGTGGGAAGAAAAGGACGCAAATTTCGTTTCGGTACAACATTGCATGTCCGCACAATTACCAGTTAAAGCAGCGCAGTGCAAAATTCTGAAAACACCTCTGGTCCTTTAGCTACAAAATGGTCCGGGGCTTAAGTGGTTAATGAGGGTCACCACAATCTGGTAAGTCCCCACCTTGCTTCCACTGGGGTGATTCACATAGTGGCATTTAGAGCTGGAATTTGGAAGCCTGTCTCTCTTAGGATAGACCTTCACATTGTGTTATATAGATCCCTTGTGATATTTCCTCGTTTCCGCAATGGTCTTTATATATAGTTTTTGTACACGCATGATATTGGTGATTTGTATTGTCAGCCGGGCATTTTTTTACACTGTAAAGCACTCATACTATATACATTTTATTAAGCGCTGCACTTTTGTATACTTTGTTGGAGGTGATGGAGGTACAAAACACTTTAAAGTGGTTGTAAAGGCTGAAGGTCATGCACTTCAGTGTTCAGGTCCCCCCTCAGCACCCCACAATACTTACCTAAGCCTGATCTTGATCCAGTGATGTGCACGAGAGCCAAGGCTCTCCCGGGTTTCTCCCTACTGATCATCAGTCAGTGAGGCAGGGATAGGGCTATCTTATGGTCACAGAGAACTCAGAAGCAAGCATGCACCAGTGCCCCCATAGCAAGCAGCTTACTATGGGAGCACTCGGCAAGGGGGAGGGGCCCGGAGCACCGGCAGGGGGACCAGAGAAGAGGACAATCGGGGCTGCTCTTTGCAAAACTAGAGCAGGTGAGTATAACATTTTGTTATTTATAAAAAAAAAAAATCCTTTACAATCACTTTAAGGAAATCTAGAATTTCAAGACTCGAGAGGAATTTGTTCTAAAAGTGTCAATCCAACATTGATTTAGGTTTTGAGTGGAGTCGCCTTTGCATAAATGTTAGTCAGATTTACAGGTCTATCACTCCCGGTGATTACCACCCTCCAATTAGGTTCTTTTTCAGTTCTTTATCCTTTGTCCAACCCAACCTCCTGTTTTCTTCTGACAGATGATGTTATGGAGTTAATCAGCAATGATTCTGTAAATACAAGACCACAGAACGATATGGTCTCCTTTCCTATGTTACCCAATCATGTTCCATGTGGCGGTCTCCTTGATACAGTTACCATCAACCAATATCCAGCAGAACCAACTGTTTCTTCTGAATGGCAACCATGCCAGACCTCTGCACTACCCACCCTGATAATCAAGGAACAGCCAAAGCAGAGGGGGATGCGCTTCCGGTATCAGTGCGAGGGGAGGTCTGCCGGCAGCATCCTGGGGGAAAGCAGCACTGATCAAACCAAGACCCTTCCTGCAATACAGGTGAGGACATTGGTCACACATTATACTCTTGTGACGTCACTAATATGAGTTCCAGAACTCTGTGTATATTTTTATTAATGACACTTATTACACAAATGCATCAGAATGTGTTTTCTGAAATTAAAATTAATATAATAAATAAAGTTTAATTTCCTAGCATATAAGTGCTGTGATAGACACAAAGGGGTTGAATTACTAAAGGCAAATCCACTTTGCACTACAAGTGCACTTGGAAGTGCAGTCACTGTAGATCTGAGGGGAAGATCTGAAATGAGGGGAAGCTCTGCTGATTTTATTATCCAATCATGTGCAAGCTAAAATGCTGTTTTTTATTTTCCTTGCATGTCCCCCTCAGATCTACAGCGACAGCACTTCCAAGTGCACTTGTAGTGCAAAGTGGATTTGCCGTTAGTAAATAACCCCCAAAATGTAATATGTCCAAATGGTACCCCATACAATAAACAAGTATGCAAAAAAGCAAAACCAAAATTCACAAACACCTGAAAAAAACATGTAAAAATACTTATACTTGCATTGAAAATATTGTATTTGACTTTTTCAAGTGTGTCGAAAGCTAAACAATTTTTTTTCATATTGGTTTACGGTAGACCCATTAGTTTTCTTGTATGTGTTCTATTGGAGAGTCTTTCCCTTTATTTCCTACTTTAGAAACAATAGGAAGTGAAAAGTAATCTCTCCAATAAAAGAAACTTGTTTAATACTTCTGGGAATCCATTCAAGTAACTGGACTAAATTTTTAAGGGTCTTTGAACGAAATTAGTTGATTAACCACTTGACAACCAGGCCAATTCTAGCACTTCGCTCCTACATGTAAAAATCATAATTTTTTTGCTAGAAAATTGCATAGAACCCCCAAAGATTATATATGTTTTTTTAGCAGAGACCCTAGAAAATACAATGGCGGTCATTGCAACTTTTTATCTCACACAGTATTTGCGCAGCAATTCTTCAAATGCTTTTTTTTGAGAAAAAAAAAGTTTAATGCTTTAAAAAAAAACAAAAAAAAACAGTAAAGTTATCCCAATTTTTTTGCATAATGTGAAAGATATGAAGTTACGCCGAGTAAATAGATACCTAACATGTCACGCTTCAAAATTGCACACGCTCATAGAATGGCGCCAAACTTCGGTACTTAAAAATCCCCATAGGCGACGCTTAATTTTTTTTTACTGGTTACATGTTTTGAGTTACAGAGGAGGTCTAGGGCTAGAATTATTGCTCTCGCTCTAACGTTCATGGTGACACCTCACATATGTGCTCTGAACACAGTTTTTATTTGTGGGCGGGACTTGCGTATGCGTTCGCTTATTTTTTTATTGTTCATTTTACTTAAATGTATTTATTTTGACACTTTAAAAAAAAATAACAATTTTTTTGATCACTTTTATTCCTATTACAAGGAATGTAAACATCCCTTGTAATAGGAATATGACATGACAGGTCCTCTTTACAGTGAGATATGGGGTCAATAAGACCCCACATCTCACCTTTTAGGCTGGGAAGCCTAAAATAAAAAAAAACGAACTTGGCTTCCCAGCCGAGGCGGCGACGTTTTTTTGAATGCAGAGGCCGGACGTGACGTCATAACATCGCGCCCGGCCTCCGACGATCATAGAGACTCCGGTGAGCATTTTGTCCACTGGAAATCTCTTTGGTCAAGAACCGGGGCCGGCGGATCCGTTCTCCGACTCACTGATTGCTCTAAAAGCGTGACCCACGACATTCCGCAATCCGGAAGTGACGTGTGCGCTCCACCATTCTCCGCTCCTCATCCAGGAAAGTGCTGCGGTGTCTGCAGGGATACGCTCGCTTTCCTTTGGACGGCTGGATTACGGTGATAGCGCCCTCTTGGGTTACTTTACATGCTCTTTTGACTGTTATTGATGTACGTAGATAGGTTTAAGGGGTCTTCTAGTGTATGGGCAACTTTGGTTCAATAAAGAGGATTACACTATTTGCTGCTGTTCTTGTTTTTATAACCTGGCTTGGAGCTCCTGTACCTGTTGATCCTGCTGGATGGTGATGATCCATTACAAAGTGGCTGATGAGACATCTTATTTAAGGCCCATTTATTATAGGCTTCTGGTGAGTTTAACCTCCTGGGGGAGTGTGCATCACACAGTGATTTGCGATTATTGGTCTTTCTGGTGGAAGGTGCTAGGATTACCACTCATATACACTATTCAATACTTTGAACTGTTTACATCACCTTTACTACATCTAAAGCCCCGTACACACGGTCGGACTTTTGCCCAACAAACTTAGTTTTAAGCAAGTTGGACCAACAATCCGATCGTGTGTACGCTCCATCGGACAAACTTTTTTGAGTTTGGTTTTGTTTTCATCGGACAAAAGTTGGGTCTGCGAACGGACAAACTTTTGCCCAACAAATGTCCGATGGAGCAAAGTCCGACCGTGTGTACAGAAAACCATCGGACTTTAGTTCGATGGACAAAACAACGAATGTTAACAATCAACGAACAATAGCAGAAGTTGAACAAAGGGTGGCGGAAAAGAGCAGAAAAGAGCAGAAAAACCACGTGATGTAGGAATAAGTTTTGGGAAAGTTTGCAGAAAAGTCCGAGCGTGTGTATGCTATGGGTGTTCCCAACCAACTCCGTTCGGACAAAAAACCACGGAAAAGTCAGATGGAAGTCGACCGTGTGTACGAGGCTTTAGACTTTTTTTCAGCAGTGGTTTTAACCACGGGTCTATTAATATTGAATTTGTAGCGCTGTTTTGTGTATTTTAATATTTCAGAGACTGGACTGTTTTATTGTTATACCATCATTTTTATTGTTGTAAATGCATTTGACTTCATTTCATTTTACCTAAGGAATCTTCCCGGCTGGATCACGGCTCCTACCAACCTGTGATGACCTGAGGAAACCCCATGAGAAATTCTTCATTGATTAACATTATTCTTATAATCTGTTTCCTTTCTATTGCTAACAAACACCTCCTCCTAAACAGGAGTCCAGACTATCTAAAATTGAGGGCTTGAGGAAGAACACCCCTGTTTACACACAGAGTGTATGTGTGCTCTCCATACAGAAAGGACTAGGAAAAGTGTGTTATTGCCCGTGGTTGGATGAAATATCAAATTCACGGTCTGCCAATTGGCTGAGAGTCACAAATCCCACTGACCTTCAGCGGAAACCTGCTAGAAGTGGGGGGGGGGGGGGCGAATGTTTAAAATGCAACTAGTTAAACAACATCTTATAAGTGACTATGGCAGAACAGTGGGAGAATGTATTGTTCTGCCTATTGCATTTAAAAAGAAACTGTGCCCAAAAAAGGCAATCGGAGGGTTTACCAAATCTTCAGCCAAAGCATAGATCACCAGCACACCATGGTTCTTCGATATAACGTCCAAACCTTTGTTAGAATGATCACATTACAACAGTGAAGGTGCAACGTTTCGGGGGCCACAGGAGGTGGACATCTTGGTAGAGGCAGGACTTTGCTCCCGCTTGTCAGAGTCTCCAGCAATGATGCCTAGGCACCCTTACATACAAGGAAGTGTACTGGTATTTTCAGGTAGAATTAGTCATAATGTTTTTTTATTTTTTTTTTATTGAAGTTTTATCAACATACAAAACACACACAACTTAAGTGCCTACAGTACATAAGAAGAGCATGTGGAAAAAAAAAATACAATTTTGCAATGTGAACACGATGATACGGTAAATAGCAATGCTAGGGTACACCACTTTTTGCCCAAATATAATCTGAAAGATATACACCTTGATCCTTAACCGAGACCTGCTAGACACCGGAGATACTCCAGAGTTCACTGGGGTATGAAGGAAGCAAAACCCTGACACGATAACCCAGCTCACCCCCAACTCGCTAAGCTGTTTCAGGTTCAGCCAACCAAGTGCACCAGACTTTGTCATACTTCAGCGGGTAGCCCCTATTTGCATAAGTATCCTTGTATAAAGGAAAGCTGTTGTTCACCAAGCGTTTCCATTGCACTAGTGAAGGGGGGCAGGCTTTTTCCATTGCATAGCAATGTTCTTACATTCGTAGAAGAGCAGCAGGCTAATCAACGTGCGTTTGGCAGAGGACAGTACAATGGTTTCAATGAGCCCCAGAAGGCACACCTCCATTGCCAAAGGCACAGTGACCGAGGCAACTTTGTTGATTAAATCCAGCACCATCTCCCAATACTGCTGGACCCGAGCACCGCCAGAAAATATGTGAGAAGTCCCCAGGTGAGGCGCCACATCTCCAACACTACAAGGAATGGGCAGGGTCCATCTTGTGAAGTCTGTGCGGGGTGAAATAGGCCCTATGAACAATTTTATATTGCATCAACCTGTCACGAATGGAAACCAGGGAGCTGAAAGGGAGGTCCCAGTCGTCATTGTCTAACATGGGGATATCATTCTGCCAGTTAGTCCAGAGTTTGTCAAGGGGCGGGAAAGACACAAAGATCAAACACGAATATAAATGCGAGGTGGGTTTTTCGTCACAGCTAAATCTGAGTGTTCTCTCCAGCTCCAGATTTTTTTTTTTGGTATTTTGAGGCACAATAAACATTTCTAGATGTTCCCTATAACACACCAAATATTTTTTTTTTTAGTTCCCTTTCACTTTAAAGGAAACCTGGCATGTGAGAGCTACGTACAGTAGGTGGCCATTGATGGCCTTCTACTAGGCTTAATATTTACATCTCTGCTGACCCATGGTATGTATCCAGATGAGTAGTTCTGACTTGATTTGTTACATACTTGTTCCAGGTCAGTGCCTTAAGACGGTTCGAATCTCTGCTAAACCGGCTGAGATTTGAACCATGTATGGGCAGGTTGAATGTACCCAAGTTGATCAACCAATCGATCAACTTGAGTACAACCAGCCTGCTGGATTTTACATGTGATTATCGCTAGAGGCTGATATAGCTGCCAGCAATAATCACTATGTTCTTCCGCTGCCCCCCTCCCCCTCTCTACCCACACTCTACCCCCCCACTCTACCCCCCACCGGAAGAACACATTGGCTTCACGGGAAGGATTCCTCTGTCAACACTGTCTGTTGTTGCAGAAAGGAAATTTGCTCCATCTATGGCCGGCCTTAGAGAATAATGAAACCAGAAGCAGCAACTAGCATTGGTCAACAGTGGATGCCTCAATATTCTTCTAATGACGGTTTCATGGCATGGGTTTCCCATTCAATTTGCTTTCCCTTAAAAGTTAGATTACTTAAAAGTTATATTAAAGGCCTGATTGCTTTGGATATATTCAAAAACCTGCCAGGACATGCTGACTTCTGCAGTTTCGGAAGAACCAGAGTGAGCTGTAGATGCCAAAAGGTTGGCCGCTGGCTGGCAAAGCATGCTGGGGTTTCTAGTTATGCAACAGGTGGCGGAGAGCCTCTGCCTGCTCTATAGAAAGAGATTGTGTTTGGCTACATAACTTATCGTGATTTCATTTTCTGCTGTATTAGTTACGCACTTTCTTCTGAGCACAGATAGTGATTGATGAGATTTGTACAGCTTAACCTTTCTTGGAAAGTACCTAAGATTTCCCACATCCAGCAGCCTCATCACACCTGTCACCTTCTTGTTTTGTTGCTGTAGCTGTTAAACTGCGAGGCGATCCGGGAAGTTCATATTAGCGTCTGCCTGGTTTGGAAGGACTCTCCACATCGTATCCACCCGCACGCCCTTGTGGGGAAAGACTGTCATGATGGCATCTGTGAAGTCATACTGCACCCAAATGAAGGAGAGACTGAACATTGGTGAGCTGAATATTAATTATAACACACAAAGCAATACAGATAATAAGTGTCACACATACAGTGCCCTCCAAATGTATTCACCCCCCTTGACTTTTTACCTATTTTGTTACATTACAGCCTTTAGTTCAATGTTTTTTTTTTAATCTGAATTATATGTGATGGATCAGAACACAATTGTCTAAGTTGATGAAGTAAATTAGAAAAATATATACATAAAACTATTTTTCAGAAATAAAAAAATGATAATTGGCATGTGCATATGTATTCACCCCCTTTTGTTATGAAGCCCATAAAAAGCTCTGGTGCAACCAATTACCTTCAGAAGTCACAGAATTTGTGAAATTATGTCCACCTGTGTGCAATCTAAGTGTCACATGATCTGTCATTACATATAAAAACACCTAAGCAAGAGGCACCAATAACCAAACACTGCCACGAAGACCAAGGAACTCTCCAAACAAGTAAGGGACAATGTTGTTGAGAAGTACAAGTCAGGGTTAGGTTCTAAAAAATATCCAAATCTTTGATGATCCCTAGGAGCACCATCAAACCTATCATAACCGAATGGAAAGAACATGGCACAACAGCAAACCTGGCAAGAGACGGCCGCACACCAAAACTCACGCACCGGGCAAGGAGGGCATTAATCAGAGGGGCAGCACAGAGACCCAAGGTAACCCTGGAGGAGCTGCAGAGTTCCACAGCAGAAACTGGAGTATCTGTACATAGGACGACAATAAGCCGTACGCTCCATAGAGTTGGGCTTTATGGCAGAGTGGCCAGAAGAAAGCCATTACTTTCAGCAAAAAAAAAAAATGGCATGTTTTGAGTTTGCAAAAAGGCATGTGGGAGACTCCCAAAATGTATGGAGGAAGGTGCTCTGGTCTGATGAGACTAAAATTTAACTTTTTGGCCATCAAAGAAACCGCTATGTCTGGCGCAAACCCAACACATCACATCACCCAAAGAACACCATCCCCACAGTGAAACATGGTGGTGACAGCATCATGCTGTGGGGATGTTTTTTAGCAGTCGGGACTGGGAAACTGGTCAGAGTTGAGGGAAAGATGGATGGTGCTAAATACAGGGACCTGTACCACTCTGTGTGTGATTTGAGGCTAGGACAGAGGTTCACCTTCCAGCAGGACAATGACCCCAAACACACTGCTAAAGCAACACTTGAGTGGTTTAAGGGGAAACATGTAAATGTGTTGCAATGGCCTAGTCAAAGCCCAGACCTAAATCCAATAGCAAATCTGTGGTCAGTTTTAAAGATTGCTGTTCACAAGTGCAATACATCCAACTTGAAGGAGCTGGAGCAGTTTTGCAAGGAGGAATGGGCAAAAATCCCAGTGGCAAGATGTGGCAAGCTCACAGAGACTTATCCAAAGCTACTTGGAGCTGTGATAGCTGAAAAAGATGGCTCTACAAAGTATTGACTTTAGGGGGGTGAATAGTTATGCACATTGACGTTTTCTGTTATTTTTTCCTATTTGTTCTTTGCTTCACAATAAAAAAATAAAAATAAAAATCTTCAAAGTTGTGGGCATGTTCTGTAAATTAAATGATGCAAATCCTTAAACAATCCATGTTAGATCCAGGTTGTGAGGCAACAAAACACAAAAAATGCAAAGGGGGGGTGAAAACTTTTGCAAGGCACTGTATGTCCTTAAACCTGAACTCCAGATAGGCAGCTAAAGATACAGACAAAATACATCTACATGAGCTGTTTTATCTGCCAAACGATTAGTATTTCTGTCCATCCAGCTCTGAAATTTACACAGCTCTGTGACAGAGCACATTCCTGTCTAGCAGGACAGGAGGCCAGATTTTCGGTACAGCAGGTAGATAACAGATCTTGTTCTTCCACAGCCTGTGACTAGACAGTGAAAGGAGAAGCAGCAGACTGATGAGCTTTTCTGTATGTCCTAAAAGTGCAGCGTTATGCAAATTACTATTTGCATAACACCATATATGACATAGTGCAAAACCTTTAAAGTGAACAGAAAATCCAATCAAAATATTATTCAATCCAAAAATTTCCTTATGCAAAATGTATTATATTCATAAATGAGCTTATCTCTCTATCAATTTGCGCTCTCCTCCATTCAACTTGTTCTTTGTTTGTACATGAGCACTGCAGTAAACCTGACTGGCGTCTTTGCTGCTTTCCCCTCTGTGATGTTGGTGCGGGATCACTGTGACCCTTCCCCCTTTTCTCCTGATGCATGCTGGGGGAGGGGCTGTACCAGGAAGTAAGTTAGTGTGTGGGGGGGACTGGGAAGCAGCAGCACGATACACAGAAGGGATTACATCTGGTAATGACAGAAGCCTGTTGTATTAGGACTCCATGTAACAAAGTTAAAGTCATCATGTTCTGAGTGAGTAATAAACCCTCTCCATGGTTAAGAAGTTCATCCAGCCTGTGTGTAACTTGCTGAGCAGATACTGGCAGCATTGCTTGCAGCACCCTGAGAGACCCCCTGTCTAAGGGACATAACAGTGGCTCTGCTGCGTGATAGACTGCAAGTGGCTGACAACAAGTCCAGTTTGAGCACTTAACTACTTGCATTTTAAAAAACACATTTACTTGCCACCATGACTTCAGAGATTGTATTCTAGAACTGTTGTTCTTGTATTTTGTTTTTATGTTTTTATAAAATAAATCTTCTCAATAAAAACTATTGAACCAGAAAAAACACATTTAATGATTATATTGACCACATCCTACCCACCCGAGCAGCTGGTGTAAGGAAATGAATGTACCCGTACATCGCTGACGACTTCCGGGTTTAGGGTGCACCCAGCACCCACTGTGTTTGTACATAGCAGGAGCCTGTCAGAAAATCCCAGCCTATGATTTATACCCAGGACCTGCTGATCGGCTGCATACATTCACAGCCCAGAGCTCTGTGTTGATAAACCTATTATAGCAGAGAACTTTGGGTGTGTACAATCAGGTATAGACTGTGATAGATACCATCCCTAGACTAACTGTGCCAGAGCGGGTCAAGACGATTGCCGGGGGGTTGGTGGAGCTGTACTCAGGGCCCGAAATTAAACCAGCGGCTCTCTCAACTGGGGGTAGCGCTACACATGGGGGCTCCGAGTCCAGGATCCTGATACAGCAGGTGAACACGCTAAAAAGTACCGGCATGGACCCGCTAGAATTTAAAGCGTGGTGCGAAGCAGTAAAGACAGCCCCAGATCAGTCGGTGGTCATCAGCCTCCCAGGAGAAGAATGGTCAGCAGAGACGGTAGAGCAACTTGTGGTGCCACTGTCCTCAGATCATACACCATGGGTGATGGACATAAAGTCAGACCCAAACATCTCGTATCAATATGCGCTGATAGAATGGTGGGATGGAATGCCGGAGATCTTTAAGCGCAAATGTGTGTGGACGCCAGACAATAGAACTTACAAGTTGGCTCACGCAATAACCGTTAAGATGGAGCCATCCTCAACGGGATCACCACAAGGGACACCCCGTGTCTTACCTGAAAAGAAAGAGAGGGTGACGCCTCCGGTGGCACGGGTCACCACCCTTAGCTCAGAATTATGCGCTGTCCTGGGGGAGATTGTGGCCAAGTGTAAAAAGGATACTACAGACTCCCTGATGTCAGGATACAGGAAACTCAGGACTTTTTTGGGAAAGAAACCTGTACCTTCCGCTGAAGAGGGATTTGACGAGTGGCTAGACGGCACCACTCAGGCCCTAGAAGAATGGGAGGTCCCAGAACAACAAAAAAAACAAAGGATCGCGGAAAGTTTGAAGGGGCTTGGTCTGGAGGCCATACGCAACCTTAAGCTAAGCATGAAGGACTGCAATGCGCAGGATTATCTGGACATTCTGCAGAATGTGTTCGGCGGGATGGAGAAAGTCACTGAACTTACTTACCAGCTGGAGCACTGCTACCAAAAGGAGAAAGAGAAGCTGTCAGAATTCATAAGATGTCTGGATAAGATCCTGCATCAGATCCTACTGAAGAAAGGGATCGACCCAAGAAAAGTGGATGAGGCCCGTGCCCAGCAGGTGTTGAGGGGAGCTCAACCCTTGGACCCCATCGCATTAATGCTACGTACCCGGCAGGGCGGGAGCAGCCTGGAATGCCCCGACTTGATCTGGATAGTCAGGGAAGAGGAGGCTATGTTGGAAGACAAAAGGAGAAGTCAACATACCGAACCAACTACCCTCCAAGCGGTGGGAGTCAGATCAGCTATAGCAGGGCTTGACAAATTTGCTTGAAATCTAGGAGCCACCTCAAAAAGTTAGGAGCCAGGAACGCGCCCCGTCCCGCCGAGCTCACGCGCAGAAGCGAACGCATACGTGAGTAGCGCCCGCATATGAAAGCGGTGTTCAAACCACACATGTGAGGTATCACCGCGATTGTTAGAGCGAGAGCAATAATTCTAGCCCTAGACCTCCTCTGTAACTCAAAACATGCAACCTGTAGAATTTTTTAAACGTCGCCTATGGAGATTTTAAAGGGTAAAAGTTTGTTGCCATTCCACGAGCGGACGCAATTTTGAAGCGTGACATGTTGGGTATCAATTTACTCGGCGTAACATTATCTTTCACAATATAAAAAAACAATTGGGCTAACTTTACTGCTGTCTTATTTTTTAAATTAAAAAAGTGTATTTTTCCCCCCAAAAAGTGCGCTTGTAAGACCGCTGCGCAAATACGGTGTGACAGAAAGTATTGCAACGACCGCCATTTTATTCTCTAGGGTGTTAGAATAAAAAATATGTATAATGTTTGGGGGTTATAATTAGAGGGCAGTGAAAACAGACAGGGGAAGCTCCATTAGCATTGCTGGTTGTCTTGTCATACCAACGGCCACCACTAGATGGCGCTAGATCACAGAACGAAGCATAGGCCTGCAGAAGGCCGCAAAGCCGCGGCCTCAATTACCGGCCGGCGATCGCGGGGGGGGGGTTTGCACGGAGACGCAGGATACCCCAGCTGTGCCGCCCCAGGCGCCAGGTCGCTAATTCTAGTCGCAATAGCAAACTGGCGCCCAGGGTTTGTCGAACCCTGAGCTATAGCTACTGAAAGAGACTCAGAAGTAGACACTTTAAAATCACAGATGTCTCAGGTGTTAGAGATGCTAACCCCCTTGATTGCAAAAGATTCAAAGGAACCAGAGAAAGAAGGACCTAAGAAGGAGTTGTTCCCGGGCGCTCCAGTGCCCACCCCCCAACAAGATTGGGGAGAGATGATCTGTTTTAATTGTGGAGGAATTGGCCATATTGCAGCTGTATGTTCAAGTCCCAAGAAAAAGAAAACAGATAACCGCAAGCCGGCGGGAAACTTCAGAGGGCCCCGGTGAAGGAGTCAACTGGGTGCCTATCATCTTCAGTGAGCTCCAAACTGAATGAGAAGCCCAAGAAAAGAGAGGACAAAACTCCTCAGAAGAAGCACAGTATTCCCCAGCGGGAGTACACACCAAAAAAAGAGAATAATATCTCTCAGCGGGTCGGCACACCCATTAAGAGGAGGGAGATCAATGCGTACCAGGCCCAAGAAAGACTCAAGTCCAAAGGAAATTGGAAGAAAAAGAGTAAAAAGGGAAAGTGCAAAGATCAGAAGGAGGCGATACCTGCAAGGTCATACCCAGAGAAGCTGATAGGCCCCTCCCCCATAGTACCCATTCAAGTGGAGAGAGTCTACACAAGAGCCATATTGGATACTGGGGTGCAAGTGACCCTGTTGTACCGGGACTTTTATTACAAGCACCTAAGTCATCTACCCATCCAGAAGATTGAAGAGCTGGAAATATGGGGAATCGGGACCCAGAGCTTCCCTTACGATGGCTATCTGCCCATAAGACTGATGTTCGACCCATCTGTGGCCGGGAAGGCTGAAGTGTTTGACACCCTGGCAGTAGTGTGCCCTCGACCGCCTGGAGCCAACAAGAGTTCCCTTATAATAGGGACAAACACGGACCTGGTCCGGAGACTCCTGACCCCTATAGCAAAGGGTAAGGACCCCGAAGCCACCAAGATCCACCCTGTAACGACACCCCAATCTCAAGGGGTATTAACGCCGTTTACGATGTTCCCTCTCCCAGACACACATCCACTCGCTACCAATATCCACAGCTAAACGACCCTTTCCTATAGGAGCCGACCCCTCTGGAAGAAGACGAGACGCACTCTGTCTCTTCTGTAGTAGGAATGCATTTATTATTGACAAACATTGTAACTTTATACACAATTCAGGGCACATGATTTAACATGAACAAGGGCCCAGCTCCACCCACACATCCCAAAACTCAACACCTCATCCTGACGTCTGCTAGGCTTCAAAAGATCCCAACACAATAGAATATACGATCTCCAATACACATCTTCCCACAAAGGGTTGGCAGCCAGTCTGTCTGGCGACAACAGGTTCTAAACCCTTTACATCTTAAATCCCTTTGTATTGTAAATCCCAGTCTGCCTTTACAATACACACAAGTATAGGGTTAATTACTTCTATTCACACCAGACCTTCCCAAGTCATACTGAACAATAGAATGCAAATTACCTTAATTCCTCACAGCCATGATTACACAAAATCAGGGCTGTCGGTGATGATATTAGCATCTAAGAGTATGTGTCTAAACATCATGAAGGCGTCACTTTCCAATTAACCTGTTGAGGTCATAATCAAACAGTAGAGAGTTCTTTGCAGGTATCCTGGGGAATATGGTGGATGAATATTACAGACCCAATCTAGATAAAATGTATGTACAGCATTGAATATGGCCATCATAGACCATATTGGGGTTTTCATTCACCCTGTGCCCCTAATAGAGACACAGGGTGATTGACACATAAGAGCCATTGGGGAAGCTGGCGCAAGGGTATTTCATACTTCCTAAGCGATTCTGAGTTCCCCGGGCCTTCCCGTTACACAACCCATTCTAAAGACAGCCTACCAGCGACTGGTCTTGGAGCAGGAGGCCCCGGAAGACCCCGGGAAGGTCTGGAGGCTTGGAAGAAGAGCAGTGGTGTTACAGTCCGGCAAGGTAATCTGTCTCAGAGCCACTGTGAAGCTTACTTGGGAACAACCTGGGCCGTTTGTCATACTGGAGCCCGACCCAAGGGAAGAACACTCGGGTTTGGAAGTAATCCCAGAAGTGGTCCCGTTGAGGGCTCTGAAGAAGGTTCACTGTAAAGTTCCTGTGAGCATCAGGAACACTACAGACGGCCCCATGGAGATCCCAGCCAGGATGTTACTGGGCCAGGTGAGCCCCGCTGCCCCGGTTGCCCTGTCAGAAGGGGAGAAGATGGGAGAAGAAGGGGATGTTTGGGAGAAGCTCTCCATGGAGAACCCGAATCTGCCCAAGGCTTGGAAAGAGAGAGCCAAGACCCAGTTGACCAGGTGGAAGAAGATCTTCTCCCAAGATGAGTTTGATGTGGGGTGCGCAAGGAGTGCCACCCACCGAATCTGCCTCCAAGAAGACCAGCCTTTCAGGGAAAGGGTCAGGCGGGTCCCATTAGCAGACCTGGAAGATCTGAGGGAACAACTCACAGAACTCAGGCGGACCGGGGTGATCCGGGAGTCTAGAAGTCCCTATGCCTCCCCCATAGTAGTAGTTCGAAAGAAGAATGGATCGTTGAGGTTGTGTATCGACTATAGGACCCTCAACAGGAGAACCATCTCTGATCAATACACCACTCCGAGGATAGAAGATGCTCTACAGAGCTTGTCTGGAGCCAAGTGGTTCAGCGTTAGGGACCTTAAGAGCGGATACTACCAAATCCCTATGCATCCGGAAGACAAGGAGAAGACAGCCTTCATAACCCCAGTGGGGTTCTTTGAATTCGACCGAATGCCCCAAGGACTGTCTGGAGCCCCAGCCACCTTCCAACGTCTTATGGAGAAGACTGTAGGAGACATGAACCTTATCGAAGTCCCTGTGTACTTAGACAATGTCATTGTCTTTGGGAGAACCTTGGAAGAACACGAAGAGAGGCTGGAGAAAGTCTTGAGAAGACTCAGTGAGGAGGGACTCAAGCTTTCGCCCGAGAAGTGTCAGTTCTACCAGTCCTCTGTTAACTACCTGGGACATATAGTGTCTGAAGAAGGGGTGGCCACTGACCCCGAGAAGTTGGAGGCAGTTACCTCCTGGCCACGGCCCACCACGGTAACGGAACTCAGATCCTTCTTGGGGTTCTGTTCCTATTATAGAAGGTTTGTGGAGGGGTTTGCCCGAATTGCCAGGCCACTGAATGAGTTACTCAAGACAGAGGGGGAAGAGGATGACTCAGGCCCCAGGAAGCCAGGAGAGTCAGTCAAAGACCAATGGAACCAGAAGTGTGAAAAGGCCTTCCAGACGTTGAAGAAAAGCCTAACCACTGCCCCCGTCTTGGCCTACGCAGACCCAAAGAGACCTTATGAACTTCACGTAGATGCCAGTCATGATGGTCTGGGAGGCGTGCTCTATCAGGAGCATGAAGGACAACTGCGACCTGTTGCCTACGTGAGCAGGAGCCTGACCCCCTCTGAAAAGAACTACCCCACTCATAAGTTGGAGTTCCTGGCCCTTAAGTGGGCGGTAGTAGACAAACTTAAGGACTACCTGTATGGGGCAGAGTTCACTGTGAAGACCGACAACAACCCCCTTACTTTTCTCTTCACCACAGCAAAACTAGATGCCACAGGACATAGATGGCTGGCTGCACTGTCTGCGTTCAATTTCAGCCTGAAGTACTGGCCGGGGGCTGGGAATAGAGACGCAGACGCCCTGTCTAGAAGATCTCATGCCCCCACCGAAGATACAGAAGACTGGACCCAAGTAGCACCTGACGGGGTGCGGGCCCTTTGTCAAGGGGCTGAACTTCAAGCTAGAGGAGGCTCAAGGGCAGAAGAGATAGGGGTTACCATGGTAGGAGTTCCCAAGCAATACTGTGGAGTAACTCAGTTGGAAGAGGATAATCTGCCAAAACTGTCAAAGAAGGAGTTGAGATGTGACCAATTGGAAGACCCCATGGGGAGATTGGTCCTGGAGGCCCTGGAGAATCAGGATCCAAATAGACTCCTGTGCCATCCTTCAAAGGAAGCTCGCCTGTTAAGGAAAGAGTGGGACAGGTTGCAGGTGCATCAGGGAGTGGTCTACCGAAGGGGCCCCTCTGATGACCTGGAAGACAAATGGCAACTGTTTCTTCCTGAGAAACACCAAGAGACTGTCCTGGTTGCCCTGCATGACAATCATGGACACCTAGGGGCTGAAAGAACCTTCCAACTCGTCAGGAGTCAGTTCTATTGGCCCTGCATGAGGGCTGAAGTAGAGGAATACTGCCATTCGTGTGCACGCTGTATCCAGCGGAAGACCTTACCCCATCAAGCTGCCCCAATGGGCCATCTACAAAGTCAAGGCCCACTGGATTTGGTATGCATTGATTTTCTCTGTCTCGAACCAGACCTGAGTGGATTAGGAAATGTTCTGGTGATAACCGATCATTTCACCCGGTATGCCCAGGCCTTCCCAACCAAAGATCAGAAGGCCTCCACTGTGGCCAAGGTACTTATGGAGAAGTATTTCGTCCACTATGGGCTACCGCAGCGACTCCACTCGGATCAAGGGAGGGACTTTGAAAGTCGGCTGATCTGGAAGCTCCTGGATTCCTTAGGGATCAAGAAGACCCGAACCACCCCCTATCACCCACAAGGGGATGCTCAGCCAGAGAGGTTCAACAAAACTCTGCTCAATATGTTGGGGACCTTGAATAGCGAGAAGAAGCAGCATTGGAGTAAGCACATAGTGGCTATAGTGCACGCTTACAATAGTACCACAAGTGATGCTACAGGCTACTCCCCCTATCGACTCATGTTCGGGAGAGAAGCAAGGTTACCTGTAGACTTGGCCTTTAGCACTTCCATAGACCATTCTTCAGTCACCTCCCACAAGGGATATGTGGACAGACTCAGACACAGTTTGAAGTTGGCTTATGAACAGGCCCAAGCGGTTTCAGACCAAAGAGGGGCCCGTAACAAGAGGAACTTCGACCTGAAGGTTCGAATCCAAGACCTGCAACCTGGAGACCGTGTTCTTCTGCGAAACCTGGGAGTCCCTGGAAGACACAAGCTTGCAGACAGATGGAGACCCGAACCCTATGTCATTTGTAAGAAGCTGCCGGGCCTGCCTGTCTATAAGTTGAAGCCAGAAGGAAAAGTGGGCCCACTGAAGACCTGGCATCGAAATCACTTACTTCCACTCGCTGAGGCAGTTCGGATACCTCCTGCAAGGGACTCCCCAAGCCCAGACTCCATTCTGAATACCCCTAGACCGAACACTCGGTCTCAGTCCTCTCAAAATAAAGGTGTAGAGGCCTCTGAACAAAGCGAGGATGAGAGACAGGAACTTGATTGGCTGTGGCCTTCCCCAGCTCCAGGAACCTCTGCTATAGACCTTCCACCTACTGAAGGCACTACAGATCAAACACTGAATGCAGAAGCTACCGAGTTCATCCCATCCAGTCCTTTGTCAGATTACTGGGAAGATGCCTGTGACACATGCTCAGAGGAGGACCCAGGAGACTCTATGTATCTCCCGTCTCCTGAATCTATTATTGGTCCAGAATCAGTAGAATCTCCCAAGTCTGCTCCAGAAGAGGAGCCTGTGGTGTCCGAGCCAGAAGTCCCAAGAGAGCAAAGAGCCAGAAGAATTATAAGGCCTCCTAAGAAGTTAACTTACCCACAGATGGGGAAGAGCTCAGAAGATACTGTGGTCACTGCCAGGAGAAGTACAGAGCATCCAGTTCCCTCCACTGTTCATTTGGTGGAGGGCAACCCCAATTTACCCTCTGGCATAGTTAGGCAGGTCACTCATGATAGTGTGACCTGTGGGCGAGGGAATTCAACCCCTCAGTTTTGGTGGGAGTTCCCTTTGCCGACATCGTACACAGCATTGTCTAGAATTGTACGTAGTGTGACAGCAGGAAGGTAAAGTCACCTGGTTGCATCCAGGGGGGTAGATATATTTCTCCCAGATTCAGGCTTTATGCTGACTTATACAACTAGGGTGGAGAGTTGTATAAGCCCAGCTGAGGCTAGTAGGCTCATGGATGACTCATACCTCTAGGGAGAGTGTGGGGCGTCGTACAGACAGGGAGTTGATGAGGCCAGCTGAAGCTTGTCAGCTCATTTAGGCCTCTATAAAAAACTCCCAGCTTCATTAGATGTTAGCTCATGCCTGGAAGCAGACCTGTGTGGACTGTCTAGGGAGAGTGAACCCCTGTGCGGTGAGAGAAAGCCTGTGTGGCTATATTTTGCTTGGACATTTAAAACCAGGGACTAGGACAGCACTAGGCTGATCCCAGTCGTTAGTTAGGAAACCTGTAAGTTTAGTCAGAGGTCAAGTTGACCAGGATTTATTTTGTTTATGTTTTTTTTGCCTTGCTGTGTTTTTGTCACTGTAAATAGAAAATAAACCGCACGTTTTTGATTTTTGAAAACCACAACCTCCGTCTGCTGGGCCTGTTTTGGGTGGGGAGCCCATCCCGGGGGTCACACATACCCGCTGCCGAGCTAGCCCCCTCACAGTTGGTGGAGAACCAGTGGCAGTTTTTTTTAAGCCAGCATGGAGGAGATACTGAAGCAGCTGGCTCTAGCAAATGCCAATCAACAGCAGACAAATGCAGGTTTGCAAAAGAGCCTTGCAGCTCATCAACAGAGCCTTGCAGCTCAACAACAGAACTTCGCAGCCCAGCAGCAAGCTCATCAACAGAGCCTTGCAGCCCAGCAGCAAGCTCACCAACAGAGTCTGGAAGCTCAGCAACAAGCCCAGCAGCAATCTGAGGCCCGCTTCATAGACCTGTTACAGAAGCAAGAGCAGAGACTACAACAAATGGAAGCAGTAATGCAGCAACGTCCGCAGACCAGTGAGGAAAGCCGTCCCACTAATACCGCGTCCTTTGGGGTGAGTCGTTTATTGACAAAAATGACTGGAGAGGATGATCCAGAGGTATTTTTGACCACATTTGAAAGGACTGCTGAAAGAGAAAAGTGGCCTGAGGAGCAGTGGGCTGGACTGGTGGCTCCTCTGTTAACTGGTGAATCGCAGAAGGCTTACTATGACCTGGAGCCTGACCAAGCAAAAGACTATGTGATGCTAAAAGCTGAGATATTGGCAAGGCTGGGTGTCACCCAGGCTGTCCGGGCTCAGCGTGTGCATAACTGGACTTTCCAGCTTGGAAAACCCCCCAGGTCTCAAATGTATGATCTCATTCACCTGAGCAGAAAGTGGCTACAGCCAGAGACTTTGTCCGCACCAAAGATTGTGGAACGTGTTGTAATGGATCGGTTTTTGAGAGCTCTTCCTACTGCCATCCAAAGGTGGGTAAGCCATGGAGACCCAGAGACGGCCGATGGTCTTGTGGATCGTGTGGAGAAATACTTGGCTACAGAGAACCTGACGGCCTCTTCCAGAGACACTCGGACTTTCCACCCTAAGACCAGACCATCCCCAGGGGCGGATAAGAGGATTCCAAGGGGTGAGGGTGGAGAGAGTGAGAGGGTGGGAGCTCTACCCCAAGTTTGGCGAGAACAGCCTGGGAAATCAGCGGCTCAAGAGGCCGCAAGAAGGATCGTTTGCTACCGCTGCCGGCAAGCGGGACATATTGCAGCAAATTGCCCGGTTGTGGAGGAACCCATGCAGTGTGACTTTCTGACGGGCAGACGTCAGTCGCTGTGTGCGACAGTCGCATGCACTGCCATTCGGGGAACTGAGAAACATTTATGCAAAATGTGTATTAATGGTAGAAATGTTGTGGTATTGCTGGATTCAGGTAGCCTTGTGACCCTGATAAAGGCTGAGTTAGTTAAAACAGAGGTCTCTGGGAATAGCAAGGTAGCCGTTATTTGTGTGCATGGGGACACCCGAGAGTATCCAGTGACTACGGTGTGTTTCGAGACCCCCAAAGGTACCCTCTCTCATCCAGTGGGCTTAGTATCTCAGTTACCGCATGACGCCATTGTGGGAAGGGATTTTCCGAAGTTCTGGGAACTGTGGGATGATCCTGAGCCCCCCACTGGTGCCCCTATGTACCAGGAATGTGATAGCCAGAACTCCCCTGAGAGTGGTGAGGACTCTCCGGAATTTCCCTTGTCAGTATTGGCAGGGGAGACTCAAGAAACTGGAGAGGAGCCCACCTCCTCAGACGAAAACCTACCGTCTGTGGAGTTTTCTGATCTTGAGGTTCACAGGGAAAACTTTGCCACAGAACAGTTGAAAGACCCCGCCCTAATAAAGGCACGGGAAAACGTAGTGAAAATAGATGGCGAGTTAGTGAACCCAGATAATACTGGCACTTACCCATACTTCAGCGTAGAGAAGGACCTACTGTATCGGGTGGCAAAAAGGGCAGAAGAAACCGTTGAGCAGCTTGTGGTGCCCAAACCTTACAGGAAGTTGGTGTTGGAGTTGGCCCATGGGCACATTCTTGGAGGTCATCTGGGGACAGAGAAAACCCGAGAGAGGGTATTACAGAGATTCTATTGGCCTGGGGTGATGAAGGACATAGAAAATTATTGTTCCTCCTGCCCTGTGTGTCAGAGGTCGGCCCCGATGCCACATTTCCGTAGCCCGCTGGTCCCTCTACCCATCATTGAGGTCCCGTTTGAGAGAATCGCAATGGATTTGGTAGGTCCTATAATCAAGTCCGCTAGGGGGCACCAGTACATATTGGTTATAATGGACTATGCCACCCGTTATCCAGAAGCGATCCCTCTCAGAAATACCTCGGCCAAAACCATAGCCAAAGAGCTATCTCTTGTTTTTAGCCGGGTGGGTATTTGTAAAGAACTGCTTACGGACCAAGGTACACCCTTTATGTCCCGGGTTATGAAAGAGCTGTGTAAATTGTTCAACGTGACGCAATTGCGTACATCTGTGTATCACCCCCAAACCGATGGGCTGGTTGAAAGATTCAACAAAACCCTAAAACAAATGTTGAAGAAAGTGGTGGATAGAGATGGAAGGGATTGGGACTGTCTACTTCCTTATTTGATGTTTGCTATTAGGGAGGTGCCCCAATCCTCTACGGGATTCTCCCCCTTTGAGTTACTGTATGGGAGACACCCAAGAGGGCTGTTGGATATTGCCAAGGAAACTTGGGAAAGTGAGAGTTCTCCCCACAGGAGTGTGATTGAGCATGTCGCCCTGATGCAAGATCGAATTGCACAGGTAATGCCCATCGTGAAGGAACATTTGGCCCAAGCGCAGTTGGCACAGCAGAGAGTGTACAACCGTGGAGCCAAGACCCGTACCTTTTCCCCGGGGGATAGGATATTGGTACTTGTCCCTACGGTTGAAAGTAAATTCCTTGCCAAATGGCAAGGCCCCTACGAGATAATGGAAAAAGTGAGCGAAGTGAATTACAAGGTCAGACAACCAGGAAGGCGAAAGCCCGAACAGATCTATCACGTTAATCTGTTGAAAGCCTGGAGGGATAGAGAGTCCCTAGTCGCAGACACTTGGTCACCAGCTCAAACTGGTTGCGTGATTCCTGAGGTTGGAATCGCAGCCACCTTGTCACAACCCCAACAACAGGAGGTTAAGGAGTTTGTGCTTCGCAACAAGGAGGTATTCTCTGAGCTGCCGGGACAAACATCTGGGGTAGAGCATGACATTATTACCCCGCCCGGTGAAAGGGTGAAGTTAAAACCCTATCGGATCCCAGAGGCCCGACGGGAGGCAATACGGGAGGAAGTACAGAGAATGCTGAATTTAGGGGTGATAGAGGAGTCCCAAAGTGATTGGTCTAGTCCCATTGTGTTGGTGCCTAAACCGGATGGGAGCTGGCGATTTTGTAACGATTTTCGTCAGTTGAACAAAGTTACAAAATTTGACACCTACCCCATGCCACGTATAGATGAGTTGATCGACCGGCTGGGAACAGCCCGATACATGACGACTCTTGACCTCACAAAAGGGTATTGGCAAATCCCCCTGGCCAAGTCGGCCAAAGAGAAAACCGCATTTGTAACCCCAGACGGGGCGTTCCAATATAAAAGAATGCCGTTCGGGTTACAGAATGCGCCGGCCACATTCCAGCGGAAAATGGACCAGATGCTGAGGCCCCATCGGAAGTATGCTGCGGCTTACCTGGATGACATAATTGTCCATAGCACAGATTGGGCCTCACATCTGCCAAAAGTGCAAGCAGTCCTGGACTCTGTTCGGGAAGCAGGGTTTACGGCTAACCCCAAGAAGTGTACCATTGGGCAGGAGGAGGCCAAATATCTTGGGTACACCATTGGGAGGGGAGTAATAACACCCCAACTCAACAAAGTCGAGGCCATCCAGAGTTGGCCACGTCCCAACAGCAAGAAGCAGGTACGAGCCTTTCTGGGAATCGCTGGGTATTATCGGCGATTCATTCCCCACTTTGCTTCTAAGGCTGTGCCCCTAACCAACCTGACGAAGGGGAAAGGGTCGGTCATGATTAAATGGACCCCCGAGGCTGAGGCAGCATTCCAATTCTTGAAACAAGCCTTATGTAGCCAGCCAGTGTTGTACTCACCCGACTTCTCTAGAGACTTTGTCGTACAAAGTGATGCGTCAGATGTGGGGTTAGGAGCAGTATTGTCCCAGGTCTGGAACGGGGAAGAGCACCCAGTCATTTACCTCAGCAGGAAGTTGAAGTCCCATGAGGTAAATTACGCCACCGTTGAAAAGGAGTGTTTAGCGGTGAAGTGGGCTCTAGATTCCCTTCGGTACTACCTGCTAGGTAGGCACTTTGACATGGTTACGGATCACGCTCCGTTAAAGTGGATGGCTCAAAACAAGGAAACAAATAGAAGAGTGAATAGGTGGTTCCTGGCCCTCCAGGAATTCAACTTCACAGTAAAGCATCGCCCTGGCGTTCAAATGGGGAATGTGGATGCTTTGTCTCGAGTACATGAATGCCTGATTGCTGGTGTTCCAACCCCGAGGTTAAAACAAGAGGGGGGGGTATGTGACAGCAGGAAGGTAAAGTCACCTGGTTGCATCCAGGGGGGTAGATATATTTCTCCCAGATTCAGGCTTTATGCTGACTTATACAACTAGGGTGGAGAGTTGTATAAGCCCAGCTGAGGCTAGTAGGCTCATGGATGACTCATACCTCTAGGGAGAGTGTGGGGCGTCGTACAGACAGGGAGTTGATGAGGCCAGCTGAAGCTTGTCAGCTCATTTAGGCCTCTATAAAAAAACTCCCAGCTTCATTAGATGTTAGCTCATGCCTGGAAGCAGACCTGTGTGGACTGTCTAGGGAGAGTGAACCCCTGTGCGGTGAGAGAAAGCCTGTGTGGCTATATTTTGCTTGGACATTTAAAACCAGGGACTAGGACAGCACTAGGCTGATCCCAGTCGTTAGTTAGGAAACCTGTAAGTTTAGTCAGAGGTCAAGTTGACCAGGATTTATTTTGTTTATGTTTTTTTTGCCTTGCTGTGTTTTTGTCACTGTAAATAGAAAATAAACCGCACGTTTTTGATTTTTGAAAACCACAACCTCCGTCTGCTGGGCCTGTTTTGGGTGGGGAGCCCATCCCGGGGGTCACACATACCCGCTGCCGAGCTAGCCCCCTCACAGTAGTGTATGTTAAAGTTATCTTTGGGGACCAAAGAGTTCAAGTGGGGGGAGTGTGTAGCGGGCTCTCCTTTAAGACTCCCGGGACTACATTTCCCAGAGTTCCGTTTGGCACCCAGGTTGCAATGTGCCACCGCAGAGACTTGTGGTGGGAGATAAAAGGAGAGGCGAGGCTAAGCTCTGCCTCTTTGGGACACCGCGCGGCTGCTGACTGGTCTTCCTGTGCGGCTCTGCTGGAGTGCAGGGCCTGAAGCCTGGGGCCTTGCGCAACTTCCGAAGAGCCTTCCACCCCACTGCGGAGCCTGGGTAGCAGCTGACTTCGCTTACCACGGACATCAGAATGATCGGGACCCAACCGTTGCAGACGCTGTGTGCGGAGACACAGCAGGTGGAAGTCCTGGACTGGGATCGCGTCCGGAGTGGTGAGCGGGCACTTGCTCAAGTTGATACTCGGTACTGTGTTTAGGCCTATAGACTGCCTTGGCCCACCGGTCCTCTGTTTGCTGTTTCACTGGAGACCAGTAGCAGGACAGAGTTAAAGGGTCTCCAGTAAAGTGTTCCTTGTATTGCCTACTTTGTGGATTACAAGTACTGTTCTTAAAGTGCACCACCGTTTAAAGTTTGCATGCAAAGAAATCATCGTCCTAAAGACTGGGGTTAATTCTGTGTCAGGCCTGACAAAGGAAGGGAGATAGAGAATTGTTTTGTGCGCCATAGGGCCTGTAAATGATAATAGCTGCGCGTGGGGGATGACTGCGCTGTGTTATTATTGTATGCTATGATTATTGCTGCAGGGCTCTGTGAGCAAGTTGCATGTTATTTATGCTATGTTTTATGCCAGCGGCTCTCTTAACTGGGGGTAACGCTACATATACTATAGTTTGTAGGCGTGATAATTTCCACCAAAAGAAAGCTCTATTTGTGTGGAAAAAAAAATGGATGGATATTTGGTTTGTGTACAGCATTGCATGACCGTGCAATTACCAGTTAAAGTAGCGCAGTGCCGAATCCCAAAAAATGGCCTGGTCATGAAGGGGGTAAAATCTTCCGGAGCTCAAGTGGTTAATGAACACAGAGCTGCATTAAATGTGCTTCTTTTGTATCTGTACGGAGTTCAGCTTTAATGATAGAAGCAGAATGAAGGCTAAAGAAGTGCTCTGATTTAACCTAAACGCGTTAATGTGTCCCTTTGTGTCTAATAAATATACAGTGCCAGTAAATCTGTTTTAAAGTGTTAATAATTCTATCTCTTCTTATGAACGTATGGTTCCTTGACTAATGCCGCGTACACACGGTTGGAATTTCCGATGGAAAAAGTCAGATGGGAGCTTTTCATCGGATATTCCGACCGTGTGTATGCCCCATCAGACTTTTCCCGTCTGTATTTCCGACGGAATAAGATAGAGAGCAGGTTCTCTATTTTTCCGTCGGAAATTCCGACAGAGTTTTGCCCGTGGCAAAGTCCGGCCGTGTGTACGCGGCATAAGAGACCAAGCTCTGGCGTTTCTCAGTGGTGTTAGAATATGCCGCAGACACATACAGTCTCCTATTGGCCTATTACTATGATGGAGTGCTTCAGTGGCCAATAGAAATGTAAATGAGGCAGGACAGAGAAGGATTGTAGCTTTCAGTGACAGAATGGCTTGGGATTTGTCTGGAAATTACTGTACAAGGTTTTGGAGGCTTCTGAAGCTACGCTAAGACACAACTAGTTTCCTGTACTTCAAACCTGCAGCTGTTTATTGTCTCTCAGCACAAATCAGCATTAGAAACGGACATGTTCCCTGTTCGGATCAATAAGATGTTTTCCCAATGTCTCACATTGGTGGAGGAGCGCAAGGTCTCTAACATCCACCAGCTGTGTGATGTTGTCATGGAGGAGTATAAGAGGACCCCAGTATCAACCTGTGAAGCTCTGGTGAACTCCATGCCCAAGAGGGTTAAAGTGGATGTAAACCCAAATTTTTTTTTGCTGTCACAATGTAGAGTATAAGATTTCCTATCATTTGTGCCAGGTCTTGCCACAAAGAGTTAATCCAGCTCTGAGCAATCCTCTTTTCTTTTTTCAGTGAGATAAACGGACAAACAGGAGAACTTTTGGCCGTTCTGCCCCCTTGCTGTGAATGACAGGTTATTTACATATCTCATGCACTAAGCCTGAGACAGGCATTATTATTTAATTCCCACCCCCACTCCTTTTCTGAAGTCATGTGGTTACTTTTCTGGATTTTGACTGGATGTTAGTGATCATAGCAGAAGGAATACACAGGAGAAAATGCATTTTGACAAGGGGAGTGTAGAGGTGGGCGGGGAGTCTACTGACATCACGACTCCACCCACTGAGCTCCAGACAACAGATCCACCCACAGAATCTGCAGTTTTTCAGGTCTCATAACAGACAGAGGGGAGACATTTGACAGGTAAGGATACATGCAGGAGGCATCTATATCCTTATAGATTAGCACTATGGCAGTAGTTTAGAAAGGATGAGAGTGGGTTTACATCCACTTTAAGGCAGTGCTGGAAAATTAATGGTGGCCACACAAAATATTGACACTTTGGGCCCAATTTGGACATTTTCACTTAGGGGTGTACTCACTTTTGTTGTCAGCGGTTTACACATTAATGGCTGTGTGTTGAGTTATTTTGAGGGGACAGCAAATTTGCACTGTTATACAAGCTGTACACCCACTACTTTACATTGTAGCAAATGTGAGGGGTGTACTTACTTTTGTGAGATACTGTATATATCAGTTATATATGCATTTCCTGTACAAAAAATAAAATAAAATGTTTTTCCCATTCCCCATTTCCATTGTTTTTTTACTTGGTATTATTATGATACTTGTTTCACCCCTGTATTTTTTCTTCCTCCAGCTTTAGTAACCTTGGTATCCAATGTGTCCGGAAAAAGGAAATTGAGTCATCGGTTCAAGCCAGGCTAAATTTGGGGATAGATCCCTATAATGGTGAGCACCAACAATTATAACCATATTCTTAATGTATACTGCTCTAATGCAACACACACGGTCGGAAATTCTGACAAGAAAAGTCCGATGTGAGCTTTTCGTCGTGTGTATGCTCCATCGGACTTTTGCTGTCGGAATTTCCACCAACAAAAGATTGAGAGCAGGTTCTCTATTTTTCTGACGGAAAAAGTTCCTATCGGAAATTCCGATCGTCTGTAGCAATTCCGACACGCAAAAGTCCTGCGCATGCTCGGAAACAAATCGACGCGTGCTCGGAAGCATTGAACTTAATTTTCTCGGCTCGTCATAGTGTTGTACGTCACCGCGTTCTTGACAGTCGAAAGTTCAGAGAACATTTGTGTGACCGTGTGTATGCAAGCCAAGCTTGAGCGGAATTCCGTCGGAAAAACCTTGGATTGTAATCTTGGAAAGTAACCTTGGAAATTCCGACCGTGTGTACGCGGCATTAGGTTACTAACTGGTTAACTTGTTTCAGCAAGTTTTTTTTATTAGGTGAGAGTCATCCGTAGATATTAATTTATGATTGGTTGCTTCTTAGGGGTCTCAGCTATCTATCAGTGGAAACAACCAATCACAAGGTACAAAGGAGTTAAACATTTACTGTCAACTGTATCTCTAAAAGAACTGTCAAGGTGAACCTTAAAGTGGTTGTAAACCCTTACATATACCCAGAGAATGGACTATCCTCAGGTGGTACACATAGATCAAACAAATCTTCCTACATACAGTTGCAAAAAAAAGTATGTGAACCCTTTTGGAATGATATGGATTTCTGCACAAATTGGTCATAAAATGTGATCTGACCTTCATCTAAGTCACAACAGTAGACAATTAACACACAGTCTGCTTAAACTTATAACACATTTTTATTGAACACACCATGTAAACATTCAAAGTGAAGGTGGAAAAAGTATGTGAACCCCTAGACTAATGAGATCTCCAAGAGCTAATTGGAGTGAGGTGTCAGCCAACTGGAGTCCAATCAATGAGATGAGATTGGAGGTGTTGGTTACAGCTGCCCTGCCCTATAAAAAACACACACCAATTCTGGGTTTGCTTTTCACAAGAAGCATTGCCTGATGTGAATGATGCCTTGCACAAAAGAGCTCTCAGAAGACCTACGATTAAGAATTGTTGACTTGCATAAAGCTGGAAAGGGTTATAAAAGTATCTCCAAAAGCACTGCTGCTACTCTCCCTAGGAGTGGGCGTCCTGTAAAGCGCAGACTGCTCAATGAGGTGAAGAAGAATCCTAGAGTGTCAGCTAAAGACTTACAAAAGTCTCTGGCATATGCTAACATCCCTGTTAGCGAATCTACGATGCGTAAAACACTAAACAAGAATGGATTTCATGGGAGGATACCACAGAGGAAGCCACTGCTGTCCAAGAAAAAACATTGCTGCACGTTTACAGTTTGCACAAGAGCACCTGGATGTTCCACAGCAGTACTGGCAAAATATTCTGTGATGAAAGATGAAACCAAAGTTGAGTTGTTTGGAAGAAACACACAACACTATGTGTGGAGAAAAAGAGGCACAGCACACCAACATCAAAACCTCATCCCAACTGTGAAGTATGGTGGTGGGGGCATTATGGTTTGGGGCTGCTTTGCTGCGTCAGGGCCTAGAAGCTCAACAGAAGATGGGTGTTGCAACAGGACAACGACCCAAAGCATAGAAGTAAATCAACAACAGAATGGCTTAAACAGAAGAAAATATGCCTTCTGGAGTGGCCCAGTCAGAGTCCTGACCTCAACCCGATTGATATGCTGTGACATGACCTCAAGAAAGCGATTCACACCAGACATCCCAAGAATATTGCTGAACTGAAACAGTTCTGTAAAGAGGAATGGTCAAGAATTACTCCTGACCGCTGTGCACGTCTGATCTGCAACTACAGGAAACGTTTGGTTGGAGTTATTGCTGCCAAAGGAGGTTCAACCAGTTATTAAATCCAAGGGTTCACATACTTTTTCCACCTGCACTGTGAATGTTTACATGGTGTGTTCAATAAAAACATGGTAACATTTAATTCTTTGTGTGTTATTAGTTTAAGCAGACTGTGATTGTCTATTGTTGTGACTTGGATGAAGATCAGATCACATTTTATGACCAATTTGTGCAGAAATCCATATCATTCCAAAAGGGTTCACATACTTTTTTTTGCAACTGTAAGTTGTGCCTGTTTATCTGCAGTCTTCTCTTCTCTACATCCATTCAAAGTGCTGAATTTATACGTTAATCTGAGAGTTTAGAAAAAAGGGGATAGAGACCTCAAGTTACACTCTGCAGAGCTCAGTGAGGCGAGCTCTGTGAGCTGATTGGAGGGAAGGGACATTCTCCCCCCCCCCCCCTTCCACACAGCACACAGGAACAGAGCTGAGGCTGTTAATCTGCTGGAGGTACCTCCCCTGTCACCATTTTTCTCTTGGTGTCAAGAAAACTTGTCAGAAGTGATCCATGCTGATAGCAGAGGAACGAAGCAGCAGACAGAAATTACACTTGGTGCTCTTGAGACAAGCACACACTATAGAGCGATATGCTTTTTTCATATTTTTTGTCTGATGTTTACAACCACTTTAATTCTGTTGGATGGGAACTCTTCACTGTGGTGGAAAAAAACAAACTGATCTCTGTTCTTTTGGAACCTAGCTGAACCTGAGCATGAGCAAGGCACATGTGCACTATAGTAATCACCTTTTTTCCTTTCCATTTTATAAAGTTATGTAGAGAGGTGAGGGGAGGGACAAAGGAGCTGGTTCAGCACAGACAGTAATTAGAAACTCCCAAAGAAGATGAGGACTATATGCAGGGAGTGTAGGGCTGTCCTAGGGAATGGACTTTTTCTGGAGTGTCAAATTTTCAAGCAAGTTCAAAAGAGCATTGCAAGTTAATACAAAATAATTTACATAAAGGAATAGCAAATAAGCATTTAAAGAGGAAGTAAACCCTCTGGAAAAAATAAATACCCTGCAAGACAAAGGCATAATGAGCTAGTATGCATAGCATACTAGCTCATTATGAATTACTTACCTGAGATTGAAGCCTCCGCAGCGGTCCTCGTTCCCCTCCTCCGTTGCTGCCATCTCTCCCGGAGTGACTTCCGGGTATCTCGGCTCCGGCACTGTGACTGGCCAGAGCCGCGATGACGTCACGCATGCGCGCGGGAGCCGCCACTAACAGCACGATCGCATGTCTTTTGCAAATATCTCCTAAACCGTGTAGGTTTAGGGGATATTTCTTGCACCTACAGGTAAGCCTTTTTCAGTGCTTTTGCCTACAATCTTTTAGGTTGGACACATGGTCTCTTTAAGCCTCCTTTGAAAATAATCCTGAAGTGTGAACTATTCGTCTTGTCTTTAGCAACCAATTGGATTCTCCTGTGCTGCAGATATGGGAGAATCGAAATGGAGCTCTTGACTGATTGCCATGAGTGTCAGTGGTGTATTTCCTTTCAGGCGTATTGCTGAGTCTTGACGATTATACATATTCATCAGTGTATTTGGTTTACCTGCTCTTCATTTAACCCAACAGCTGGTATGTGGCGGCACCATGAGGAAGTAGATCTGAACGTGGTCAGGCTTTGTTTTCAGGCTTGGTATACTTCACCTGCCGGACAACGGATGACAATCGGACCTGTGTTGTCAGAGCCCGTATACGATAAGAGTAAGTAGTCAAGAAAAAACAAGGGGGATGAACTGAACTCAAGTAAATAAAGTCATGGATCTATTAAAAAAATCTATGTGTTTTTACATAAAGCTGTCAGAAGTTGTGGAATCTGTCTTAAAATTTGCCTCCCATTATCCCATCCCCTGGTGGAAAGTATTTTTGTGTTTGCAAGTGTTGGGTCAGAATTTACAAAGCGACTTTGTTGGGGAAGTCAATGGGCCAAAGGGGGAGCGCATGGAAATTAGGTGTGGGCTTCTCGCTCATCCTGCTTGAAAGCAAACCTTGTTTCTTTATCGTACACCACGGGACACAGAGCTAGTCATTACATAATGGGTTAAGGGTCACCAGCGGTGATTGGACACTGGCACAACCAATGGAAGACAGTTCCCCTCCATATAACCCCTCCCATCAGGGAAATACCTCAGTTTTTTTCGCCAGTGTCGAAAGGTGTTGGACGCGTTAGGAGGTGCTAAAGGAAAGCTCTACCAAAGAGACCCTCTGGGGGTAAAAGAGCTATGCTTTCGGATCCATCCAAGACGCCTACAAATGAGCTGAATCTGGATGGGATCCGGGCCTCATCCATGAGGCGTCGCCTGTAATGTCTCTCTTCGGAGGACTGGGCTCTAAGATCCAGCACTTTCGCTATTTCGCTATAAAGTCCTGGTAAGAGTCTTGTACAAGGCCCAGGGGAGAGGTATCCTTTAAATAGGAACCCATATCCCTGAAGGTTGGCACACATAGCCCACCGTGAAGGGTGAAGTTTGGTATCTGTCTGAAATCTTTCAGCAGAAAAACCTGCGGCGTGGATAAGGTGAGATTAGAAGGTCCATAACTAGGTTGGGACCTTTTTCAAAAAGTGGATGTCTTCTTTTTTTTCCACCACTGGGGGGAGTAAAGAGCTGAATATACTCACCTCACTCTGTTCAGTGTCGGCTTCGGCGAAGTACACTGCTCGTCACCTCCGCTGCTGAGCTTGCTGGGGCACCCCGCTCCTCCTTTCGGTGGCCGACCAGACACCTGCAGATGCAGGTAAGTGGGAACAAGGGCTGATGAGAGTCCTCTCTCACTATGGCCACCGCCATAGCGCTAAGGGCCGCGCGCGCGGGAGCGCGCTTTATCGGAGGGGGGGGGGGCCAAGGCGTGCGCGGGCACGTGGCGCGCACAGGCACAGAAACGGCGCCAAATTTAAAAAACTGTCAGTGTGAGAAGCACTGCAGCAGCAAGCAAGCTCGTTAGTTCTCTTGTTCCTGGCAGAGAAACACAGCAGCTATACAGGGACGTAAGACTCCATGTGGTTGGACTGGGTACTTCCTAGAAGACATCCATGTTATGCATAGTTATGTGTTAAAAGTTGCATACTTAATGTATTTGCTAAACTGAACACGGTAGTATATGCATTTAGGTACCTTGTATTTTGTCTAAACAGTAAGCCTTCCAGGGGAAGTAATGCGGACAAAAAGAGATAAAAAAGCACCGCCGCCTGAGAGGAAGCTCTAGCTGTGCTGACTCGGTACCTTCCTCTCCTGTGTTGCCAAATGCACCTGTACAGGATGAGCCATTACCTCTGTCAGGTATGGCGGCTTCCCCAGTGAAGCCTGGGCCTGTATATGTCACTGAGGACACTTTATCAGCTGCCCTAAATAATCTGGAGGAAAAAATTGCTACCTTAATCGCTAAGTCCTCTAAAAAGGACAATAAGCGAAGCAGGTCTCTTCCAGTATTGGACCTCCCTTCAGAAGTACCTGAGGGAGGAGGATGAGGAGGAGGAGGCTACATCAGCAGAGGATGAGGAGCCAGATTTTAAGGTCACAGGTACAATGCTATGCAGGAGCCGTGCGAGCTGCATTTAAGTTAACCTCTGCGGAGGTAACGGAATTACCTGTCTCCTCCCTAGGGTCATTAAGATCCCTGCAAGGTGCATGCTCCTTCCCGGTTCATCCGTTACTAGAGGATCTAATATACGCAAACTGGCAACATCCAGATAAGCGTTTCTCACCTCCAAAAAGGTTTAACATTCTTTATCCTATGGGGGAAAATTTTTTAAAGAAATGGAGCCTGCCTGCGGTAGATGCGGCTATTTCTTGTGTAAATAAAAACCTGACATGTCCGGTGGATAATGTACAAGGGTTTAAAAGATCCTTCTGAGAGGAAGTTGAAATCCTCCTTCCTTTTGGCCGGCTCAATTACCCAACCTGCAGTAGCAGCAGTCGGTATGGGTCAGGTCATCAGCCAACAGGTAAAGCAGGGGCTGAAGGAGCTGCCTTCAGAGCAGGCTAGAAATTGGGAGAATTTGCCTAAAGCCTTATGCTTCACAGTGGATGCCATGAGAGATTCTATCATACAGGCATCACGCCTTACACTCCAGCTGGTACAGATGCGCAGAGTACTTTGGCTTAAGCATTGGTCAGCGGAAACCCCATGCAAAAAGCTGTTGGCAAGTTTCCCGTTCCATGGCGAACGCCTATTTGGGGAAGATTTAGAAAAATATATACAGAAGATATCAAGTGGTAAAACCACACTTTTACCTGAGAGAAAGAAAAACAAGAGACCTTGTTTTAAACGCTCTCTCTCCCCAGCTCCCGGGAAATCTGACTCCAACCAGTGGCGACGGCCTTTTCAGCTGCCCACAAAAGCCAAGGGGCAAGCTCAGAAGAACAAGAAGCCGTGGGGTGCAAGAGCTAATAAGCAAGCCCCCAAAACCTCTCAGTGAAGGGGCGCCCCCGCTCGGCCGAGTGGGGGGAAGGCTTTGTCAGTTCTCAGCAATTTGGCGGTCAGAAATCCAGGACAATTGGGTGGTATCCACAATATCCTCAGGGTACAAACTGGAATTTCGAGAGATCCCATCTTCTCAATTCCGAGGTTCAAGACTCTCCAAGGATCCACAAAAAAGAGAATCCTTCTTCAAAGGTTTGAATCACTTAATGGCTCAAGGGGTAGTTACAGACGTACCCCAAAAAGAGCGAGGTTCAGGTTTTTACTCAAACCTCTTTGTGATTCCAAAGCCAAATGGAGATGTCAGACCCATCCTGGATCTAAAATCCCTAAATCGGTTCCTGAACGTTCGCCATTTTCGAATGGAAACGATCCGATCCGTGGTCGCCACTTTAAAGGGCGGAGAATTCATGGCGCCCATAGATATCAAGGACGCATATTTACACATACCCATCCTCCCCGCTCACCAAAGATTCCTAAGGTTTGCGGTAGAAGATCGCCACTTTCAATTTGTGGCTCTGCCGTTTGGTGTAGCCACCGCACCCAGAGTATTCACAAAGGTGCTAGCTCCTCTGTTAGCAAACCTAAGAACACGGGGCATTGCGGTAACAGCCTATCTAGACGATCTACTAGTAATAGATCAGTCAAAGGAGGGATTGGGTCACGCTGTACACACTACAGTAGGATACCTGGAGCATTTAGGATGGATTATAAATTTACAAAAATCCTCTCTCCAGGCCCAAAGAAGGATAGTGTACCTGGGCATGATCATAGATACAGCCCAAAACAGGGTATACCTGCCAGAACCGAAGATACAGTCTCTGAAAGACCTGATCCACAAGGTCAAAGCAAACAAGAGGCCGTCTATTCGCCTTTGCATGAGACTATTGGGAAAGATGGTAGCCTCCTTCGAGGCGGTCCCTTACGCCCAGTTTCATTCGAGACTACTTCAAGGCAATATTTTAGCTTCCTGGAACAGGAAGAGCCAAGCTCTGGATATACCCATGCGCCTGTCCTCACAAGTACGCCACAGCTTCGATTGGTGGCTAGAAGCCAAGAATTTACGGAAGGGAAAGTCCTTCCTCCCAGTGGCCTGGAAGGTGGTATCTACGGATGCCAGCCTATCGGGTTGGGGTGCAGTATTCGAGGAGGCTTCTACCCAGGGAACCTGGGCCAAGACTCAGGGGATCCTGCCCATCAATGTGCTAGAGATCCGGGCAGTATATCTAGCCCTCAAAACCTGGACATACAGGTTACAGGGCTACCCAGTTCGGGTTCAATCCGACAATGCTACTGCAGTAGCTTACATCAATCACCAAGGAGGCACCCGCAGTCGGGCAGCCCAAAGAGAGGTGAACCGGATCTTGGCATGGGCAGAAGAGCATGTACCTTGCCTTTCTGCAATCTTCATTCCAGGGATAGAAAATTGGCAAGCAGACTACCTGAGTCGTCAGCAGCTGCTACCAGAAGAGGAGAGATCCTCTAGCCTACGGGACAGACGCTCTAATAACTCCATGGAATCAGTTCTCACTGAGCTATGCATTCCCTCCGATCCCTCTTCTACAAAGACTGCTTCGCAGGATCAAGGAGGAGGGAATACCAGTAATCCTAGTGGCCCCAAACTGGCCCAGGAGGCCTTGGTACGCCGAGATTGTAAAAATGGCGATAGGAAGGCCCTGGAAGTTTCCACTTCGACACGACCTGCTGTCACAGGGTCCAGTATTTCACCCTTCCTTACAAAGGCTAAATTTGATGGCCTGGCTGCTGAGACCCACATTTTGAAAAAGAGAGGGGTCTCTGGTCCGGCTCTTTCTACGCTCCTTAATGCTAGAAAGCCAGCCTCCAGACTCATCTATCATAGAGTCTGGAGAGCATACGTTTTCCTGGTGTGAATCCAGATGTTGGAATCCTCAGAAATATGAAATAAGTAGGATTCTTGCTTTTTGCCAGTTAGGAGTGGATATGAAATTAGCCCTTAGCACCATCAAGGGCCAAATATCGGCTCTATCAGTCTTCTTTCAGAGACCATTGGCATCTCATTCCCTAGTTCGGACATTCATTCAGGGGGTACTAAGGATAAATCCTCCAGTTAGGTCTCCCTTGTGTCCATGGGATTTGAATTTGGTATTGTCAGTGTTGCAAAAGCAACCTTTTGAACCTATTCGCCATGTTCCGTTAATTATATTAAGTAGGAAATTGGCCTTTCTGATTGCTATAGCTTCTGCTAGGAGAGTATCAGAGCTAGCAGCTCTTTCTTGTAAAGAGCCTTATCTAATTTGTCACAAGGACAAAATCGTACTACGACCCCATCCGGCTTTTCTGCCTAAGGTGGTGTCGGCTTTTCACTTGAATCAAGACATTGTTCTGCCTTCTTTTTTTCCAAACCCGCGGACGGCGGGGGAAAAATTATTACACTCTCTAGATCTAGTGAGAGCGGTAAAGGTGTATCTGCAAGCAACAGCTCAGATACGTAAAACAGATGTTTTGTTTATTTTACCAGATGGGCCCAAGAAGGGCCAAGCGGTATCAAAATCCACCATTTCCAGGTGGATTAGACAAGTAATTATTCAAGCTTATGGTTTAAAGAACAGGACTCCTCCTTTTCCTGTTAAGGCGCACTCTACCAGGGCGATAGGTGCTTCATGGGCAGTGCACCACCAGGCTTCGATGGCTCAGATCTGTAAAGCTGCAACTTGGTCTTCAGTCCATACATTTTCCAAATTCTATCAAATAGATGTGAAAGGACATGAGGATTCCGCCTTTGGGCGAAGTGTGCTGCAAGCAGCAGTATAGGGCTTCTGGTCCGCAAGCGGCCTGTTTTGATCTGTGTCTCCCCCCCTTCATATGAGCATTGCTCTGGGACGTCCCATTATGTAATGACTAGCTCTGTGTCCCGTGGTGTACGATAAAGAAAGTAGGATTTTTATAACAGCTTACCTGTAAAATCCTTTTCTTGGAGTACACCACGGGACACAGAGGTCCCCCCCTTCTTATGGGAACCTTACTGCTTTGCTACAAAACTGAGGTACTTCCCTGATGGGAGGGGTTATATGGAGGGGAACTGTCTTCCATTGGTTGTGCCAGTGTCCAATCACCGCTGGTGACCCTTAACCCATTATGTAATGACTAGCTCTGTGTCCCGTGGTGTACTCCAAGAAAAGGATTTTACAGGTAAGCTGTTATAAAAATCCTACTGTTTGGCTTGGAATGGGCACAGTACTGGTTGACTTTAAAAAAGAAAAAGAGTGATATCGGACTCTACAGGCCAGAAAAGGTGCATACACCAAAGTTATATTTTATTAACCACTTGCTTACTGGGCACTTAAACCCCCTTCCTGCCCAGGCCAATTTTCAGCTTTCAGCGCTGTCAGGCTTTAAATGACAATTGCGCGGTCGTGCAACGTGGCTCCCAAACAAAATTGACGTCCTTTTTTTCCCACAAATAGAGCTTTCTTTTGGTGGTATTTGATCACCTCTGCGGTTTTTATTTTTTGCGCTATAAACAAAAAAAGAGCGACGATTTTGAAAAAAACACACAATATTTATTACTTTTTGCTATATTAAATATCCCAATTAAAAAAAAAAAAAAAATTCTCAGTTTAGTCCGATACGTATTCTTCTACATGTTTTTGGTCAAAAAAAAAATCGCAATAAGCGTTTATTGATTGGTTTGCGCAAAAGTTATAGCGTCTACAAAATAGGGGACTGTTTTATAGCATTTTTATTTATTTTATTTTTTTTACTAGTAATGGCGGCGATCAGCAATTTTTATTGTGACTGCGACATTATGGCAGACACATCGGACACTTTTGACACCATTTTGGGAACATTGTCATTGATACAGTGATCAGTGCTATAAAAATGCACTGGTTACTGTAAAAATGACACTGGCAGGGAAGGGGTTAACACTAGGGGGCGAGGAAGGGGTTAAATGTGTGCCCTGGGAGTGATTACTACTGTGGGGGGAGGGGAGTGACTGGGGGAGGTGACCGATCTGTGTCCCTATGTACAAGGGACACAGCATCGGTCTCCTCTCCCTGACAGGACATGAACACACACACAGATCCATGTCCTTGTCTGTGTACCGGCCGATCGCGGGTGCCTGGCGGACATAGCGGCCGCCAGGCACGCGCATCGGCATGTCAGTGGCGCGGCGCTCGCACGCCCCTCAGTGGCCGGAGGAGCCGAGGACGTCTATTGACGTCCTCCCGGATTTTAAGAGCCACCTTGAGGCCGTCATTCGTCTATGGCCGGGGCTCCAACAGGTTAAAGTCTCACAATTTTAAAAGAACAGATATAATGCATAGCGCATATATCTAAATGCTAAAATATCAAGATATAAATGTGTCAGTTTGCAGCGTGTGGTTATCAGACAGAAAATAGAGTAATTCCTCGTGCCGACGCGTTTTGCCATACTATGGACCTACTTTATTAGTACTCTATTTTCTGTCTGATAACCATATGCTGCAAACTGCCACATTTATACCTTGATATTTTAGCAATTAGATATATGCGCTATGCTGTATACCTGTCCTTTTAAAATTGTGAGACTTTAATAAAATATGCGATTTTCATATAACTTTGGTGTATGCACCTTTTCTGGCCTGTAGAGTCCAATATCCCTCTTTTTTTTCTTTTTTGTTGTATATACATTTGCAGATGTTGGCCATGAGTGTGGCAATAAATTGTACAAAAAATGGTTCACTTTAAATGCATACCCCTAACTTGTGCAAGTGTAAGGGTTTAGCTGGCTGGAGTAGGGGAGGGATGGGTAGACCGCAAATAGAGCAACTTCTCTCTGCAGACAATATAGTGATCAGACACAACAGAGTTGGGCTTATGCCTGTCTGCTGATTGCATAAATGTGAGCATTGTCAGATTGTCACACTGCCAGTGCATGTCTACGAATCACATTGAAAACCATGCCATCCCTGTGAGGCTGAGATCAGCAGGGAGTGAAATAGACAGCAGCTAGATGGAGCCTGTAGTTTATAGCCAATGGTTTGTTTCCAGAGCAGCATGGAGTTGCATGCAGGCAGCCTGTGTTAGTCAAAGGAGATGCAGCTGCTGTATAAACTCACCCACAAAGCTGAGTTTGACAGGTCTGCAGGGACTGGCCTTGAGCACAGACAGGGCCATACACCCACTGCATCTCCATGGACTAAAACAGGCTGCCTGCACACTGCTCCCTGTTGCCTCGGACACATAAGTAACTCTTCATATTGTACGGACCTCTGCTCCCATGTAAGTGAACCCTAAAGAATGAAATACAGTTTCTTTAAATCATAGCTTAATTAGGAACTGCTGTCTGCTCACATAATTTGTAATAAAAACATCTTCGCCATTCTGAAGCTTCCCTCTAACCACTTTGCATGTTATTTTTTTAAATATTGTGATTCTGTACTTGCCAAATATGCTGCAGAAATCTCCCTCTACTGAGTCTGTCTGCAGCCATTTTAACTGTGGGCAGCTGAAGCTGCTGCCTGTTCACTTCCTGGATTTACACAGACACATAGAGGCATGACTCCAGCTCTGCAACTCTCATTGGCCCTCTTATGACTCATCCCACCTCCATTCCTGGAAAACTCTCACAAGAGTGAGAGAGAAAGCTGTTCATGATGTCATAAGCTTAGGCTTTTAACCAGACAAGAAACGGGGCTGTATAAGCGATTTACTGGCAGAAAAAAAATGTTTTTCTATCCAAAGTGAAAACAAGGGCAGAGGATTTAATAGATGGAAAGATGAAAAAATTACAGAAGGTCCGCTTTAAGAGAAGATCACCTTAGAAGTCTGTGTGCTCAATTACTGGAATGCGCTCACTGCCCTACATATGTACGGTGTCTGAATTGGATATTTCTCTTTCTGCTTCTCTAGAATCCACAAATACATCAGAACTGAAGATATGCCGGATGAATAAAGAGTATGGCCACTGTGAAGGGGGAGAAGAGGTGTACATCCTGTGTGACAAGGTGCAGAAAGGTAAATGGTCATGGGTTGGGTCTGCATCCATCTCATTTGTGATAATATAGAGCAGAGATATGCAATTAGCGGACCTCCAGCTGCTGCAGAACTACAAGTCCCGTGAGGCATAGCAAGACTCTGACAGCCACAAGCATGGCACCCAGAGGCAGAGGCATGATGGGACTTGTAATTTTGCAACAGTTGGAGGTCCGCTAATTGCATATCCCTGATATAGAGGATCCCAAATGGCTTTCTTCAGCAAAAGAACAATCTATAGTCCTAGTATAATGAAGTCCACACAAAATGGCTCACCACCAGTATCTCAGTCCGTCACATGGGCCTAGGGTTCCCATCTGTTTGGGGTGCAATGCAAGCTACAAAAGATCAGCAAACTGAGTCTCAGTCGCCAGACTGCCCACCCAGTCTCACAGCTTTGGACTACTCCACTTCACCTTATAGACAGGTGATGATTCCTTCTTGCTCCTTTTCAAGACTCCATTGCAGGTGGACTAACCCTTTCAGGACCAAAGTGCCTGCAATCAGGGTTTGGAGGCTCTTTCCCACCCAAAGTTTCACAGAGCCTCCGAATTTCGGGTCTCAAAAGAGGACTACCAATGTAGAGAGTACTAAATTCAGACCTCTCTTGTTCAACTGGACTACCCCAGTACCCCTCCCCCTGCATAGGTGAAAACCCCTAAATACTAAAAATATCTATCGGAGTCTCCCTTAAAGGGACCACAACCCTAATAGAGAGGAAATAAACCTCCCATCCAGGACCCATCCCATACAATATATATATTTTTTAAAAAAAAATTTACATACGTTTCCACAATTGTTGTGCATTTGTGTGAATGAATGATAACATCTAACTGTGATTAATTGTTCCTTGTAAACTTTTGCTTACTCCCCATTTGTTGCAGAAGATATCAAGGTGGTATTCTTTGACAATTCATGGGAAGCCTGCGCCAACTTCTCCCAAGCTGATGTGCACAGACAGATCGCCATCGTTCTCAAGACTCCACCATACCACGATTTGCATATCTGTAACCCGGCTATAGTGCAAGTCTGCCTGCAGAGGATCACTGACGGCATCCGCAGCGATGGAGTGACCTTCACATACTTGCCACATGATGGAGGTCAGTATGTAGGGTGTGGTGTCTGTCACTCGAATGTTGAAATTAGAGAAAAAAATATGTTGCAAAGATGGTGGTTAGAGAAGGCAAGTCCCCTGTATTTATTACCTATTAATCAGGCCTAAAGGAATGTTGGAATATTAATGGTAAACCCCTCCCTTGTACAAACTAATTGCAACCTCCAGAGGCATTAAGCTCCACCTTCTTGGATGGCAGCTGCTTAAGGATTGTCCTCTAACATTTAAGGTGGCCATAGACATGAAGATATCTATCTGGAAATGATGGGCAGGAAGATATTTACCCCTGCCTGCTTGCATTGGATGAACATCAGGACATGTTAAGTTCCTTGTCCAATACCAACAACAGTATACCTATACATATATCAGATCCTTCATTAGAGAAATGAAGAGTCTGAATATTTGCCAGTATCAAAGTTAATGGCATTTGCAGACTTATGCTTTAGTATGTTAAAGAGGAACTTCACTCCCCAAGTATTTTTATTTTCTTTCCCCTCACTTTGTCCACTGGATTGTCCTCCAAAAACATACGTATACCCAGCAAATCCAGAATTGTGGTGCTATGATCTTCCAAACCGCTGATGTACACTGGGTCCCGCGCTGCCATATTTCTTATGACAGCCAAAGCTAGTTGTTCCTTCCTGGTTAAGGCTGCCAGCCCCACCTGTTAGCAGGTCTGCACTCCGCCTAATGTTTTGTTGAAGCTGGTGTCCCCTGGGATATGTGATGTGCACATACCTGGAGGCTTCAGGAGCTGAGGTAATTCTCTCCTAGATTAAAAAAAAGGTGGGGGGCAAGGTCATGTGCAAAAAAAAAAAAGAAAAGGTAAATGAATAAAATGGCAGACGATGGGAGGCTTGTAAGGGTTAAAAGTGGTGAGTTTGAGTGAAGGTCCACTTTAACTATGGCTGCTGGTAGATGGTGGACACCGTTACAGTGCCTTGAAAAAGTATTCATACCCCTTGAAATTTTCCACATTTTGTCATGTTACACCCAAAAACTTAAATGTATTTTATTGGAATTTTATGTGATAGACCAACACAAAGTGGCACATAATTGTGAAGTGGAAGGAAAATGATAAATGGTTTTCAAAATATTTTGCAAATAATACCTGAAAAGTGTGGCGTGCAATTGTATTCAGCACCCCTGAATCAATACTTTGTAGAACCACCTTTTGCTGCAATTACAGCTGCAAGTCTTTTTGGGGATGTCTCTACCAGCTTTGCACATCTAGAGAGTGACATTTTTGCCCATTTTTCTTTGCAAAATAGCTCAAGCTCTGTTAGATTGGATGGAGAGTGTCTGTGAACAGCAATTTTCAAGTCTTGCAACAAATTCTCAATTGGATTTAGGTCTGGACTTTGACTGGGCCATTCTAACACATGAATATGCTTTAATCTAAACCATTCCATTGTAGCTCTGGCTGTATGTTTAGGATCATTGTCCTGCTGGAAGGTGAACCTCCACATCAGACTCAAGTCTTTTGCAGACTCTAAGGCCTCGTACACACGACCAAGTTTCTCGGCAAGAACCAGCAAGAAACTTGCTGGCAGAGATGTCTTGCCGAGAAATTTGTTCGTGTGTATGGTTTCTCGTCAAGAAAACCGACAAGTAATCTCGACGAGAAAATAGAGAACCTGCTCTCTATTTTCTCGTTGAGATTCTCGTCAGCCTGTTTCTTGACGAGAAAAGTGAGTGTGTGTACACTTACCTGTCCTCCGGGAAGCCCGCGCATGTTCGAAATGAATTTGACGCATGCGCGGTAGCTTCCTAGGCATAGGTAGGGTATACCAAGATGGCGGCGACGGCATCGAATGTGACAAGCGCATGCTCGTCGTATTCGATGACGTCACCGCGTTCGCTCCATTCAAAGAACCGCGGGTTCTTTGAATCGAGCGTGTGTACACTCGGCCGGGACAAGTTTCTTGTCCAAGAATCTCGTCGAAAAAAACGACATGTTTTTTTCGACGAGAATCTCGGCCGTGTGTACAAGGCTTTCCAGGTTTTCTTCTGAGATTGCCCTGTATTTGGCTCCATCCATCTTCCCATCAACTCTGACCAGCTTCCCTGTCCCTGATGAATAAAAGTATCCCCCACAACATGATGCTGCCACCACCATGTTTCACGGTGGGGATGGAGTGTTCAGGGTGATGTGCAGTGTTAGTTTTACGTCACACATAGCGTTTTGCTTTTAGGCCAAAAAGTTCAATTTTGGTCTCATCTGACCAGAGCATCTTCTTCCACATGTTTGCTGTGTCCCCCACATGGCTTCTCGCAAACTGGACTTTTTATGGCTTTCTTTCAACAATGGTTTTCTTCTTACCACTCTTCCATAAAGGCCAGATTTGTGGAGTGCATGACTAATAGTTGTCCTGTGGACAGATTCTCCCACCTGAGCTTTGGATCTCTGCAGCTCCCCTAGAGTTACCATGGGCCTTTTGGCTGCTTCTCTGATTAATGCTCTCCTTGCCCGGCCTGTCAGTTAAGGTGGAAAGCCATGCCATGGTCGGTTTGCATTTGTGCCATACTCTTTCAATTTTTGGATGATGGATTAAACAGTGATTTTTATAACCTAACTCTGCTTTAAACTTCTCTACAACTTTATCCCTGACTTGTCTGGTGTGTTGCTTGGCCTTCATGATGCTGATTGTTCACTAAGGTTCTCAAAGAAACCTCTGAGGGCTTCACAGAACAGCTGTATTTATTCTGAAATTAAATTACACACAGGTGGACTGTATTTACTAATTAGGTGACTTCTGAAGGCAATTGGTTCCACTAGATTTTAGTTGGGGGTATCAGAGTAAAGGAGGCTGAATACAAATAAGCGCAACACTTTTCAGATATTTATTTGTAAAGAATTTTGAAAACCATTTATCATTTTCCTTCCACTTCACAATTATGTGCCACTTTGTGTTGGTCTATTACATAAAATCCCAATAAAATAAATTTTCGTGTCAGTTTTCAAAAAATACATTTTCGTTTTTGGTTGTAACATGACAAAATGTGGAACATTTCAAGGGATATGAATACTTTTTCAAGGCATAGAAAAAGAAAATGGACTTTGTAGGCACTTGAAAAAGTAATAAAGATTATTTAATGCTTTAAGTTATAAATAATCTTTATTACTTTTTCATGTGCCTACAAAGTCCATTTGCTTTTTCTATACGTTCAACTCAAGCATTCAGGACGTGGCACATTTGTTCAATTGGGTGTTGATTACCACCCAAGGGCATCCGTAATCAAACCATTTAAAATACTTTTTCAAGGCACTGTAGATAGAAGATCATATCTTTTATTTTGACAGTGCCTCTTCCCAGAACATTGCTGGAGCCAACCTAAGGCAAGTACTTTCTGATTACCACCATTACATAATCACTCACCCCTCCCATTGTGTTGCAATATTGCATACATTGGGCAGATCACAAGAGTAATTAGTGCCTTGCATTACAATACTTGCAGGTAGAAGCAGTTCTATGTGTACCTAACCTGTGCATTTAGCTGTGTGTTCAGAGATGTGCTCATTGTTAAGAATATACACAGTCTTTTATTTTTTTTGATTTTCATTCAACCAGTGGGTTGAACAGAAAAAACTGACAGATCCACACAAGTGATATAGATGCAAGGTTCTCCCCCACTGTGCTAATGTATTCTGACACCAGGGACATTCCCCATCAGAATACACAGATCAGTGCTGTAAGCGTTGATTAAATGCTGGTTTCCAGCAAGACTGTTCAACAGAGGCCTGTCTATGACCAACTTCTGTTGAACAGACAAGGGTATACACTTACCAAAATCTGGCCAGTTCCTTCTTGAACTGGCTCATTTTTGATGTGTATATGCATCTTTAATCTTAGGTCCTCAAATTTCTGAGAAACACAGTTAAAAACACCAGAAAATTTTGATGGGTCAACTTACTAAACACTGATTGTGTGCTGGCAATACATATATAGTGCAGCCTTTTTCAACCAGGGTGCCTTGATGTTTCTTCAGGGGTACCTTGTCATAATGCCAACAAATTGCCCAAAAATGTATACAAGCCAGTAGGTGGATCAAGCCTGCCTTTTAATTACACAAAGCCATGGGTTTTCATTGTGCACCATTACAGCCTTCCAGCCACTGGCGTCCTAACAAGCAGCAATGTCATCAGTATTGATAAGAAGGGTGTTGTTGTTCTTATACATAGCATCCTTGTTTGACCCTCCCCTGCCCCCCTCCGTTAGCACTGGGGTCATATTAGCTGAGTGATGGAGAGAACCTGAGGGAGAGGAGAAACACTGGAATACTAGTCGGTACCAGTGTGCAAAAGTGTATTTGCTTTGGAAGAATACATCACCTCTAATGTTGGGTGTCCTACGTGTGGATGTTGCTGCATTGTGTAAACTATTAGAATTGTTTTTTACATTTTAGAATGGGGTGCCTTGGGACTGTCCATAATTTTAAAGGGTGCCTTGACTAAAAAAAAGGTTTAGAAACTGCTATAGTGTATGGTCAGCCTTAAAGGAAAGCTATGAACATTGCATATCAATGCTTCAATACTTTTTGTGTCACTAACCTGAAATATGTATACACATAAGGAATTCTGATTGTGCTGTTACTCTACCTACCACACGCGTATCAATGTTTGAAAATATCAAAACCATAGACAGCCAGGTAACTAGCAATTTTAGGAAGCAGCCTACACATTTCTCTTCATAAAAGTGTACTTTAAACAAATCATTTAAATGAAATCTAGTAGGGTGGCCCAGATAATAAATGTTTCTCAACCTGGTGTACAGACTTCTCAGTGGGGTGGCATATGATTTGTTCAGTCCATGGGTGGTGCGTGATCTGTCCAGTGTGTGGGTGATGTGTGATCTGTTCAGTCCATGGGTGATGTGTGATCTGTCCAATGTGTGGGTGCTGTGTGATCTGTCCAGTCCATGGGTGGTGCGTGATCTGTCCAGTATGTGGGTGGTGTTTGATGTGTGATGTGTCCATTGTGTGGGTGGTGTGTGATCTGTCCAGTGTGTGGGTGGTGTGTGATGCGTGATCTGTCCATTGTGCGGGTGGTGTGTGATCTTTCCATTGTGCGGGTGGTGTGTGATCTGTCCATTGTGCGGGTGGTGTGTGATCTGTCCATTGTGTGGGTGGTGTGTGATCTGTCCAGTGTGTGGGTGGTGTGTGATCTGTCCAGTCCATGGGTGGTGCGTGATCTGTCCAGTCCATGGGTGGTGCGTGATCTGTCCAGTATGTGGGTGGTGTGTGATGTGTGATCTGTCCAGTGTGTGGGTGATGTGTGATTTGTCCAGTGTGTGGGTGATGTGTGATCTGTCCAGTGTGTGGGTGATGTGTGATCTGTCCAGTGTGTGGGTGGTGTGTGATGTGTCCAGTGTGTGCGTGGTGTGTGATCTGCTCAGAGTGTGTGGGTGGTGTGTGATTTGCTCAGAGTGTGTGGGTGGTGTGTGATTTGCTCAGAGTGTGTGGGTGGTGTGTGATCTGCTCAGAGTGTGTGCGTGGTGTGTGATTTGCTCAGAGTGTGTGGGTGGTGTGTGATTTGCTCAGAGTGTGTGCGTGGTGTGTGATCTGCTCAGAGTGTGTGCGTGGTGTGTGATTTGCTCAGAGTGTGTGGGTGGTGTGTGATTTGCTCAGAGTGTGTGGGTGGTGTGTGATCTGCTCAGAGTGTGTGGGTGGTGTGTGATCTGCTCAGAGTGTGTGGGTGGTGTGTGATCTGCTCAGAGTGTGTGGGTGGTGTGTGATCTGCTCAGAGTGTGTGGGTGGTGTGTGATCTGTCCAGTGTGTGGGTGGTGTGTGATCTGTCCAGTGTGCGGGTGGTGTGTGATCTGTCCAGTGTGTGGGTGGTGTGTGATCTGTCCAGTGTGCGGGTGGTGTGTGATCTGTCCAGTCCATGGGTGGTGCGTGATCTGTCCAGTATGTGTGTGATGTGTGATCTGTCCAGTATGTGGGTGTTGTGTGATCTGTCCAGTATGTGGGTGTTGTGTGTTCTGTCCAGTGTGCGGGTGGTGCGTGATCTGTCCAGTATGTGGGTGTTGTGTGATGTATGATCTGTCCAGTGTGTGGGTGGTGTGTGATCTGTCCAGTGTGTGATGTGTGATCTGTCCAGTGTGCGGGTGGTGGGTGATCTGTCCAGTGTGCGGGTGGTGGGTGATCTGTCCAGTGTGCGGGTGGTGGGTGATCTGTCCAGTGTGCGGGTGGTGGGTGATCTGTCCAGTGTGCGGGTGGTGGGTGATCTGTCCAGTGTGCGGGTGGTGGGTGATCTGTCCAGTGTGTGTGTGATGGGTGATCTGTCCAGTGTGTGTGTGTGTGTGATGGGTGATCTGTCCAGTGTGTGTGTGATGTGTGATCTGTCCAGTGTGTGGGTGATGTGTGATCTGTCCAGTGTGTGGGTGATGTGTGATCTGTCCAGTGTGTGGGTGGTGTGTGATCTGTCCAGTGTGCGGGTGGTGTGTGATCTGTCCAGTGTGCGGGTGGTGTGTGATCTGTCCAGTGTGCGGGTGGTGTGTGATCTGTCCAGTGTGCGGGTGGTGTGTGATCTGTCCAGTGTGCGGGTGGTGTGTGATCTGTCCAGTGTGCGGGTGGTGTGTGATCTGTCCAGTGTGCGGGTGGTGTGTGATCTGTCCAGTGTGCGGGTGGTGTGTGATCTGTCCAGTGTGCGGGTGGTGTGTGATCTGTCCAGTCCATGGGTGGTGCGTGATCTGTCCAGTATGTGTGTGATGTGTGATCTGTCCAGTATGTGGGTGTTGTGTGATCTGTCCAGTGTGCGGGTGGTGTGTGATCTGTCCAGTGTGCGGGTGGTGTGTGATCTGTCCAGTGTGTGGGTGGTGTGTGATCTGCTCAGAGTGTGCGGGTGGTGTGTGATCTGTCCAGTGTGCGGGTGGTGTGTGATGTGTCCAGTGTGTGGGTGGTGTGTGATCTGTCCAGTCCATGGGTGGTTCGTGATCTGTCCAGTATGTGTGTGATGTGTGATCTGTCCAGTGTGTGGGTGGTGTGTGATCTGTCCAGTGTGTGGGTGGTGTGTGATCTGTCCAGTGTGCGGGTGGTGGGTGATCTGTCCAGTGTGCGGGTGGTGTGTGATGTGTCCAGTGTGCGGGTGGTGTGTGATCTGTCCAGTGTGCGGGTGATGTGTGATCTGTCCAGTGTGTGGGTGGTGGGTGATCTGTCCAGTGTGTGGGTGGTGTGTGATCTGTCCAGTGTGCGGGTGGTGTGTGATCTGTCCAGTGTGCGGGTGGTGGGTGATCTGTCCAGTGTGCGGGTGGTGGGTGATCTGTCCAGTGTGCGGGTGGTGGGTGATCTGTCCAGTGTGCGGGTGGTGGGTGATCTGTCCAGTGTGCGGGTGGTGGGTGATCTGTCCAGTGTGCGGGTGGTGTGTGATCTGTCCAGTGTGTGGGTGATGTGTGATCTGTCCAGTGTGTGGGTGATGTGTGATCTGTCCAGTGTGTGTGTGATGTGTGATCTGTCCAGTATGTGGGTGTTGTGTGATCTGTCCAGTATGTGGGTGTTGTGTGATGTGTGATCTTCCAGTGTGTGGTGGTGTGTGATCTGTCCAGTGTGTGGGTGGTGTGTGATCTGTCCAGTGTGTGGGTGGTGTGTGATCTGTCCAGTGTGTGGGTGATGTGTGATCTGTCCAGTGTGTGGGTGATGTGTGATCTGTCCAGTGTGTGGGTGATGTGTGATCTGTCCAGTGTGTGGGTGGTGTGTGTTCTGTCCAGTGTGCGGGTGGTGTGTGATCTGTCTAGTGTGCGGTTGGTGTGTGTATTCTGTCCAGTGTGTGATCTGTCCAGTGGGCGGTTGGTGTGTGTATTCTGTCCAGTGGGCGGGTGGTGTGTGATCTGTCCAGTGTGTGGGTGGTGGGTGATGTGTGATCTGTCCAGTGTGTGGGTGATGTGTGATCTGCTCAGAGTGTGTGGGTGGTGTGTGTTCTGTCCAGTGTGTGGGTGGTGTGTGATCTGTCTAGTGTGCGGTTGGTGTGTGTATTCTGTCCAGTGTGTGATCTGTCCAGTGGGCGGTTGGTGTGTGTATTCTGTCCAGTGGGCGGGTGGTGTGTGATCTGTCCAGTGTGTGGGTGGTGGGTGATGTGTGATCTGTCCAGTGTGTGGGTGATGTGTGATTTGTCCAGTGTGTGGGTGATGTGTGATCTGTCCAGTGTGTGGGTGATGTGTGATCTGTCCAGTGTGTGGGTGGTGTGTGATGTGTCCAGTGTGTGGGTGGTGTGTGATCTGCTCAGAGTGTGTGGGTGGTGTGTGATCTGCTCAGAGTGTGTGCGTGGTGTGTGATCTGCTCAGAGTGTGTGGGTGGTGTGTGATCTGCTCAGAGTGTGTGGGTGGTGTGTGATCTGCTCAGAGTGTGTGGGTGGTGTGTGATCTGCTCAGAGTGTGTGGGTGGTGTGTGATCTGCTCAGAGTGTGTGGGTGGTGTGTGATCTGTCCAGTGTGTGGGTGGTGTGTGATCTGTCCAGTGTGTGGGTGGTGTGTGATCTGTCCAGTGTGTGGGTGGTGTGTGATCTGTCCAGTGTGTGGGTGGTGTGTGATCTGCTCAGAGTGTGTGGGTGGTGTGTGATCTGCTCAGAGTGTGTGGGTGGTGTGTGATCTGCTCAGAGTGTGTGGGTGGTGTGTGATCTGCTCAGAGTGTGTGGGTGGTGTGTGATCTGTCCAGTGTGTGGGTGGTGTGTGATCTGTCCAGTGTGTGGGTGGTGTGTGATCTGTCCAGTGTGTGGGTGGTGTGTGATCTGTCCAGTGTGTGGGTGGTGTGTGATCTGTCCAGTGTGCGGGTGGTGTGTGATCTGTCCAGTGTGCGGGTGGTGTGTGATCTGTCCAGTGTGCGGGTGGTGTGTGATCTGTCCAGTGTGCGGGTGGTGTGTGATCTGTCCAGTGTGCGGGTGGTGTGTGATCTGTCCAGTGTGCGGGTGGTGTGTGATCTGTCCAGTCCATGGGTGGTGCGTGATCTGTCCAGTATGTGTGTGATGTGTGATCTGTCCAGTATGTGTGTGATGTGTGATCTGTCCAGTATGTGGGTGTTGTGTGATCTGTCCAGTATGTGGGTGTTGTGTGTTCTGTCCAGTGTGCGGGTGGTGCGTGATCTGTCCAGTATGTGGGTGTTGTGTGATGTATGATCTGTCCAGTGTGTGGGTGGTGTGTGATCTGTCCAGTGTGTGATGTGTGATCTGTCCAGTGTGCGGGTGGTGGGTGATCTGTCCAGTGTGCGGGTGGTGGGTGATCTGTCCAGTGTGCGGGTGGTGGGTGATCTGTCCAGTGTGCGGGTGGTGGGTGATCTGTCCAGTGTGCGGGTGGTGGGTGATCTGTCCAGTGTGCGGGTGGTGGGTGATCTGTCCAGTGTGTGTGTGATGGGTGATCTGTCCAGTGTGTGTGTGATGTGTGATCTGTCCAGTGTGTGTGTGATGTGTGATCTGTCCAGTGTGTGTGTGATGTGTGATCTGTCCAGTGTGTGGGTGATGTGTGATCTGTCCAGTGTGTGGGTGGTGTGTGATCTGTCCAGTGTGTGGGTGGTGTGTGATCTGTCCAGTGTGTGGGTGATGTGTGATCTGCTCAGAGTGTGTGGGTGGTGTGTGATCTGCTCAGAGTGTGTGGGTGGTGTGTGATCTGCTCAGAGTGTGTGGGTGGTGTGTGATCTGCTCAGAGTGTGGGTGGTGTGTGATCTGTCCAGTGTGTGGGTGGTGTGTGATCTGTCCAGTGTGTGGGTGGTGTGTGATCTGTCCAGTGTGTGGGTGGTGTGTGATCTGTCCAGTGTGTGGTGGTGTGTGATCTGTCCAGTGTGTGGGTGGTGTGTGATCTGTCCAGTGTGTGGGTGGTGTGTGATCTGTCCAGTGTGTGGGTGGTGTGTGATCTGTCCAGTGTGTGGGTGATGTGTGATCTGTCCAGTGTGTGGGTGATGTGTGATCTGTCCAGTGTGTGGGTGATGTGTGATCTGTCCAGTGTGTGGGTGGTGTGTGTTCTGTCCAGTGTGCGGGTGGTGTGTGATCTGCTCAGAGTGTGTGGGTGATGTGTGATCTGTCCAGTGTGTGGGTGATGGGTGATCTGTCCAGTGTGCGGATGGTGTGTGATCTGTCCAGTGTGTGGGTGGTGTGTGTTCTGTCCAGTGTGTGGGTGGTGTGTGTTCTGTCCAGTGTGTGGGTGGCGTGTGATCTGTCTAGTGTGCGGTTGGTGTGTGTATTCTGTCCAGTGTGTGATCTGTCCAGTGTGTGGGTGATGTGTGATCTGTCCAGTGGGCGGTTGGTGTGTGATCTGTCCAGTGTGTGGGTGGTGGGTGATCTGTCCAGTGTGTGGGTGGTGTGTGATCTGTCCAGTCCATGGGTGGTGTGTGATCTGTCCAGTGTGCGGTTGGTGTGTGTATTCTGTCCAGTGTGTGGGTGGTGTGTGATCTGTCCAGTGTGCGGGTGGTGTGTGATCTGTCCAGTGTGTGGGTGGTGTGTGTTCTGTCCAGTGTGCGGGTGGTGTGTGATCTGCTCAGTGTGTGGGTGGTATGTGTTCTGTCCAGTGTGTGGGTGGTGTGTGTTCTGTCCAGTGTGCGGGTGGTGTGTGATCTGTCCAGTGTGCGGGTGGTGTGTGATCTGTCCAGTGTGCGGGTGGTTTGTGATCTGTCCAGTGTGTGGGTGGTTTGTGATCTGTCCAGTGTGTGGGTGGTGTGTGATCTGTCCAGTGTGTGGGTGGTGTGTGATCTGTCCAGTGTGTGGGTGGTGTGTGATCTGTCCAGTCCATGGGTGGTATGTGTTGTGTCCAGTGTGTGGGTGGTGTGTGTTCTGTCCAGTGTGCGGGTGGTGTGTGATCTGTCCAGTGTGCGGTTGGTGTGTGATCTGTCCAGTGTGTGGGTTGTGTGTGATCTGTCCAGTGTGTGGGTTGTGTGTGATCTGTCCAGTCCATGGGTGGTGTGTGTTCTGTCCAGTGTGCGGGTGGTGTGTGATCTGTCCAGTGTGCGGTTGGTGTGTGATCTGTCCAGTGTGTGGGTGGTTTGTGATCTGTCCAGTGTGTGTGTGGTGTGTGATCTGTCCAGTGTGCGGGTGGTGGGTGATCTGTCCAGTGTGCGGGTGGTGGGTGATCTGTCCAGTGTGTGGTGTGTGATCTGTCCAGTGTGTGTGTGTGATCTGTCCAGTGTGCGGGTGGTGGGTGATCTGTCCAGTGTGTGGGTGATGTGTGATCTGTCCAGTGTGTGGGTGGTGTGTGATCTGTCCAGTGTGTGGGTGATGTGTGATCTGTCCAGTGTGTGGGTGGTGTGTGATCTGTCCAGTGTGTGGGTGGTGTGTGATCTGTCCAGTGTGTGGGTGATGTGTGATCTGTCCAGTGTGTGGGTGATGTGTGATCTGTCCAGTGTGTGGGTGGTGTGTGATCTGTCCAGTGTGTGGGTGGTGTGTGATCTGTCCAGTGTGTGGGTGATGTGTGATCTGTCCAGTGTGTGGGTGATCTGTGATCTGTCCAGTGTGTGGGTGATCTGTGATCTGTCCAGTGTGTGGGTGATCTGTGATCTGTCCAGTGTGTGGGTGATCTGTGATCTGTCGAGTGTGTGGGTGATCTGTGATCTGTCCAGTGTGTGGGTGATCTGTCCAGTGTGCGGGTGGTGGGTGATCTGTCCAGTGTGTGGGTGATGTGTGATCTGTCCAGTGTGCGTGTGGTGTGTGATCTGTCCAGTGTGCGGGTGGTGGGTGATCTGTCCAGTGTGTGGGTGATGTGTGATCTGTCCAGTGTGTGGGTGATGTGTGATCTGTCCAGTGTGTGGGTGATGTGTGATCTGTCCAGTGTGTGGGTGATCTGTCCAGTGTGTGGGTGATGTGTGATCTGTCCAGTGTGTGGTGGTGTGTGATGTGTGATCTGTCCAGTGTGTGTGTGGTGTGTGATCTGTCCAGTGTGTGGTGGTGTGTGATGTGTGATCTGTCCAGTGTGTGGTGGTGTGTGATGTGTGATCTGTCCAGTGTGTGGGTGGTGTGTGATGTGTCCAGTGTGCGGGTGGTGTGTGATCTGTCCAGTGTGTGGGTGATGTGTGATCTGTCCAGTGTGCGGTTGGTGTGTGTATTCTGTCCAGTGTGTGGGTGGTGTGTGATGTGTGATCTGTCCAGTGTGTGGGTGGTGTGTGATCTATCCAGTGTGTGGGTGATGTGTGATCTGTCCAGTGTGTGGTGGTGTGTGATGTGTGATCTGTCCAGTGTGTGGTGGTGTGTGATGTGTGATCTGTCCAGTGTGTGGTGGTGTGTGATGTGTGATCTGTCCAGTGTGTGGTGGTGTGTGATGTGTGATCTGTCCAGTGTGTGGTGGTGTGTGATGTGTGATCTGTCCAGTGTGTGGTGGTGTGTGATGTGTGATCTGTCCAGTGTGTGGTGGTGTGTGATGTGTGATCTGTCCAGTGTGTGGTGGTGTGTGGTGTGTGATCTGTCCAGTGTGTGGTGGTGTGTGATGTGTGATCTGTCCAGTGTGTGGTGGTGTGTGGTGTGTGATCTGTCCAGTGTGTGGGTGGTGTGTGATCTGTCCAGTGTGTGGGTGGTGTGTGATCTGTCCAGTGTGCTGGTGGTGGGTGATCTGTCCAGTGTGCAGGTGGTGTGTGATCTGTCCAGTGTGCGGGTAGTGTGTGATCTGTCCAGTGTGCAGGTGGTGTGTGATCTGTCCAGTGTGTGGGTGGTGTGTGTTCTGTCCAGTGTGCGGGTGGTGTGTGATCTGTCCAGTGTCTGGGTGATGTGTGATCTGTCCAGTATGTGGGTGTTGTGTGATGTGTGATCTGTCCAGTGTGTGTGTGGTGGGTGATCTGTCCAGTGTGTGTGTGGTGGGTGATCTGTCCAGTGTGCGTGTGGTGGGTGATCTGTCCAGTGTGCGGGTGGTGGGTGATCTGTCCAGTGTGCGGGTGGTGGGTGATCTGTCCAGTGTGTGGGTGGTGGGTGATCTGTCCAGTGTGCGGGTGGTGGGTGATCTTTCCAGTGTGTGGGTGGTGTGTGATCTGTCCAGTGTGTGGTGGTGTGTAATGTGTGATCTGTCCAGTGTGTGTGTGTGGTGTGTGATGTGTCCAGTGTGTGGGTGGTGTGTGATCTGCTCAGAGTGTGTGGGTGGTGTGTGATCTGTCTAGTGTGCGGGTGGTGCGTGATCTGTCCAGTGTGTGGGTGGTATGTGATGTGTCCAGTGTGCGGGTGGTGCGTGATCTGTCCAGTGTGTGGGTGGTGTGTGATGTGTGATCTGTCCAGTGTGTGGGTGGTGTGTGATCTGTCCAGTGTGTGATGTGTGATCTGTCCAGTGTGTGATGTGTGATCTGTCCAGTGTGTGGGTGATGTGTGATCTGTCCAGTGTGTGGGTGGTGGGTGATGTGTGATCTGTCCAGTGTGTGGGTGATGTGTGATCTGTCCAGTGTGTGGGTGATGTGTGATCTGTCCAGTGTGTGGGTGATGTGTGATCTGTCCAGTGTGTGGGTGGTGTGTGATCTGCTCAGAGTGTGTGCGTGGTGTGTGATCTGCTCAGAGTGTGTGCGTGGTGTGTGATCTGCTCAGAGTGTGTGCGTGGTGTGTGATCTGCTCAGAGTGTGTGGGTGGTGTGTGATCTGCTCAGAGTGTGTGGGTGGTGTGTGATCTGCTCAGAGTGTGTGGGTGGTGTGTGATCTGCTCAGAGTGTGTGGGTGGTGTGTGATCTGCTCAGAGTGTGTGGGTGGTGTGTGATCTGCTCAGAGTGTGTGGGTGGTGTGTGATCTGTCCAGTATGTGGGTGGTGTGTGATCTGTCCAGTGTGTGGGTGGTGTGTGATCTGTCCAGTGTGCGGGTGGTGTGTGATCTGTCCAGTGTGCGGGTGGTGTGTGATCTGTCCAGTGTGCGGGTGGTGTGTGATCTGTCCAGTCCATGGGTGTTGTGTGATCTGTCCAGTATGTGGGTGTTGTGTGTTCTGTCCAGTGTGCGGGTGGTGCGTGATCTGTCCAGTATGTGGGTGTTGTGTGATGTATGATCTGTCCAGTGTGTGGGTGGTGTGTGATCTGTCCAGTGTGTGATGTGTGATCTGTCCAGTGTGCGGGTGGTGGGTGATCTGTCCAGTGTGCGGGTGGTGGGTGATCTGTCCAGTGTGCGGGTGGTGGGTGATCTGTCCAGTGTGCGGGTGGTGGGTGATCTGTCCAGTGTGCGGGTGGTGGGTGATCTGTCCAGTGTGCGGGTGGTGGGTGATCTGTCCAGTGTGTGTGTGATGGGTGATCTGTCCAGTGTGTGTGTGATGTGTGATCTGTCCAGTGTGTGTGTGATGTGTGATCTGTCCAGTGTGTGGGTGGTGTGTGATCTGTCCAGTGTGCGGGTGATGTGTGATCTGTCCAGTGTGCGGGTGATGTGTGATCTGTCCAGTGTGCGGGTGGTGTGTGATCTGTCCAGTGTGCGGGTGGTGTGTGATCTGTCCAGTGTGCGGGTGGTGTGTGATCTGTCCAGTGTGCGGGTGGTGTGTGATCTGTCCAGTGTGCGGGTGGTGTGTGATCTGTCCAGTGTGCGGGTGGTGTGTGATCTGTCCAGTGTGCGGGTGGTGTGTGATCTGTCCAGTGTGCGGGTGGTGTGTGATCTGTCCAGTATGTAGGTGTTGTGTGATGTGTGATCTTCCAGTGTGTGGGTGATGTGTGATCTGTCCAGTGTGTGGTGGTGTGTGATCTGTCCAGTGTGTGGGTGGTGTGTGATCTGTCCAGTGTGTGGGTGGTGTGTGATCTGTCCAGTGTGTGGGTCGTGTGTGATCTGTCCAGTGTGTGGGTGATGTGTGATCTGTCCAGTGTGTGGGTGATGTGTGATCTGTCCAGTGTGTGGGTGATGTGTGTTCTGTCCAGTGTGTGGGTGGTGTGTGTTCTGTCCAGTGTGCGGGTGGTGTGTGATCTGCTCAGAGTGTGTGGGTGGTGTGTGTTCTGTCCAGTGTGTGGTTGGTGTGTGTATTCTGTCCAGTGTGTGATCTGTCCAGTGTGTGGGTGGTGTGTGATCTGTCCAGTGGGCGGTTGGTGTGTGTATTCTGTCCAGTGGGCGGGTGGTGTGTGATCTGTCCAGTGTGTGGGTGGTGGGTGATCTGTCCAGTCCATGGGTGGTGTGTGATCTGTCCAGTGTGCGGTTGGTGTGTGTATTCTGTCCAGTGTGTGGGTGGTGTGTGATCTGTCCAGTGTGCAGGTGGTGTGTGATCTGTCCAGTGTGCGGGTGGTGTGTGATCTGTCCAGTGTGCGGGTGGTGTGTGATCTGTCCAGTGTGTGGGTGGTGTGTGTTCTGTCCAGTGTGCGGGTGGTGTGTGATCAGCTCAGTGTGTGGGTGGTATGTGTTCTGTCCAGTGTGTGGGTGGTGTGTGATCTGTCCAGTGTGCGGGTGGTGTGTGATCTGTCCAGTGTGCGGGTGGTGTGTGATCTGTCCAGTGTGCGGGTGGTGTGTGATCTGTCCAGTGTGCGGGTGGTGTGTGATCTGTCCAGTGTGTGGGTGGTTTGTGATCTGTCCAGTGTGTGGGTGGTTTGTGATCTGTCCAGTGTGTGGGTGGTTTGTGATCTGTCCAGTGTGTGGGTGGTGTGTGATCTGTCCAGTGTGTGGGTGGTGTGTGATCTGTCCAGTGTGTGGGTGGTGTGTGATCTGTCCAGTCCATGGGTGGTATGTGTTGTGTCCAGTGTGTGGGTGGTGTGTGTTCTGTCCAGTGTGCGGGTGGTGTGTGATCTGTCCAGTGTGCGGTTGGTGTGTGATCTGTCCAGTGTGTGGGTTGTGTGTGATCTGTCCAGTGTGTGGGTTGTGTGTGATCTGTCCAGTCCATGGGTGGTGTGTGTTCTGTCCAGTGTGCGGGTGGTGTGTGATCTGTCCAGTGTGCGTTTGGTGTGTGATCTGTCCAGTGTGTGGGTGGTTTGTGATCTGTCCAGTGTGTGTGTGGTGTGTGATCTGTCCAGTGTGCGGGTGGTGGGTGATCTGTCCAGTGTGCGGGTGGTGGGTGATCTGTCCAGTGTGCGGGTGGTGGGTGATCTGTCCAGTGTGTGGTGTGTGATCTGTCCAGTGTGTGTGTGTGATCTGTCCAGTGTGCGGGTGGTGGGTGATCTGTCCAGTGTGTGGGTGATGTGTGATCTGTCCAGTGTGTGGGTGATGTGTGATCTGTCCAGTGTGTGGGTGGTGTGTGATCTGTCCAGTGTGTGGGTGGTGTGTGATCTGTCCAGTGTGTGGGTGATGTGTGATCTGTCCAGTGTGTGGGTGATGTGTGATCTGTCCAGTGTGTGGGTGGTGTGTGATCTGTCCAGTGTGTGGGTGATGTGTGATCTGTCCAGTGTGTGGGTGATCTGTGATCTGTCCAGTGTGTGGGTGATCTGTGATCTGTCCAGTGTGTGGGTGATCTGTGATCTGTCCAGTGTGTGGGTGATCTGTGATCTGTCCAGTGTGTGGGTGATCTGTGATCTGTCGAGTGTGTGGGTGATCTGTCGAGTGTGTGGGTGATCTGTGATCTGTCCAGTGTGTGGGTGATCTGTCCAGTGTGCGGGTGATGTGTGATCTGTCCAGTGTGCGTGTGGTGTGTGATCTGTCCAGTGTGCGGGTGGTGGGTGATCTGTCCAGTGTGTGGGTGATGTGTGATCTGTCCAGTGTGTGGGTGATGTGTGATCTGTCCAGTGTGTGGGTGATGTGTGATCTGTCCAGTGTGTGGGTGATCTGTCCAGTGTGTGGGTGATGTGTGATCTGTCCAGTGTGTGGTGGTGTGTGATGTGTGATCTGTCCAGTGTGTGTGTGGTGTGTGATCTGTCCAGTGTGTGGTGGTGTGTGATGTGTGATCTGTCCAGTGTGTGGTGGTGTGTGATGTGTGATCTGTCCAGTGTGTGGGTGATGTGTGATCTGTCCAGTGTGTGGGTGATGTGTGATCTGTCCAGTGTGTGGGTGATGTGTGATCTGTCCAGTGTGCGGTTGGTGTGTGTATTCTGTCCAGTGTGTGGGTGGTGTGTGATGTGTGATCTGTCCAGTGTGTGGGTGGTGTGTGATCTATCCAGTGTGTGGGTGATGTGTGATCTGTCCAGTGTGTGGTGGTGTGTGATGTGTGATCTGTCCAGTGTGTGGTGGTGTGTGATGTGTGATCTGTCCAGTGTGTGGTGGTGTGTGATGTGTGATCTGTCCAGTGTGTGGTGGTGTGTGATGTGTGATCTGTCCAGTGTGTGGTGGTGTGTGATGTGTGATCTGTCCAGTGTGTGGTGGTGTGTGATGTGTGATCTGTCCAGTGTGTGGTGGTGTGTGGTGTGTGATCTGTCCAGTGTGTGGTGGTGTGTGATGTGTGATCTGTCCAGTGTGTGGTGGTGTGTGGTGTGTGATCTGTCCAGTGTGCTGGTGGTGGGTGATCTGTCCAGTGTGCAGGTGGTGTGTGATCTGTCCAGTGTGCGGGTAGTGTGTGATCTGTCCAGTGTGCAGGTGGTGTGTGATCTGTCCAGTGTGTGGGTGGTGTGTGTTCTGTCCAGTGTGCGGGTGGTGTGTGATCTGTCCAGTGTGTGGGTGATGTGTGATCTGTCCAGTATGTGGGTGTTGTGTGATGTGTGATCAGTCCAGTGTGTGTGTGGTGGGTGATCTGTCCAGTGTGTGTTGTGGGTGATCTGTCCAGTGTGCGTGTGGTGGGTGATCTGTCCAGTGTGCGGGTGGTGGGTGATCTGTCCAGTGTGCGGGTGGTGGGTGATCTGTCCAGTGTGTGGGTGGTGGGTGATCTGTCCAGTGTGCGGGTGGTGGGTGATCTTTCCAGTGTGTGGGTGGTGTGTGATCTGTCCAGTGTGTGGTGGTGTGTAATGTGTGATCTGTCCAGTGTGTGTGTGTGGTGTGTGATGTGTCCAGTGTGTGGGTGGTGTGTGATCTGCTCAGAGTGTGTGGGTGGTGTGTGTTCTGTCCAGTGTGCGGGTGGTGTGTGATCTGTCCAGTGTGCGGTTGGTGTGTGATCTGTCCAGTGTGTGGGTGGTTTGTGATCTGTCCAGTGTGTGTGTGGTGTGTGATCTGTCCAGTGTGCGGGTGGTGGGTGATCTGTCCAGTGTGCGGGTGGTGGGTGATCTGTCCAGTGTGTGGTGTGTGATCTGTCCAGTGTGTGTGTGTGATCTGTCCAGTGTGCGGGTGATGTGTGATCTGTCCAGTGTGTGGGTGGTGCGTGATCTGTCCAGTGTGTGGGTGGTGTGTGATGTGTGATCTGTCCAGTGTGTGGGTGGTGTGTGATCTGTCCAGTGTGTGATGTGTGATCTGTCCAGTGTGTGATGTGTGATCTGTCCAGTGTGTGATGTGTGATCTGTCCAGTGTGTGGGTGATGTGTGATCTGTCCAGTGTGTGGGTGATGTGTGATCTGTCCAGTGTGTGGGTGATGTGTGATCTGTCCAGTGTGTGGGTGATGTGTGATCTGTCCAGTGTGTGGGTGATGTGTGATCTGTCCAGTGTGTGGGTGGTGTGTGATCTGTCCAGTGTGTGGGTGGTGTGTGATGTGTGATCTGTCCAGTGTGTGGTGGTGTGTGATGTGTGATCTGTCCAGTGTGTGGGTGATGTGTGATCTGTCCAGTGTGTGGGTGATGTGTGATCTGTCCAGTGTGTGGGTGATGTGTGATCTGTCCAGTGTGTGGGTGGTGTGTGATCTGTCCAGTGTGTGGGTGGTGTGTGATGTGTGATCTGTCCAGTGTGTGGTGGTGTGTGATGTGTGATCTGTCCAGTGTGTGGGTGATGTGTGATCTGTCCAGTGTGTGGGTGGTGGGTGATCTGTCCAGTGTGCGGGTGGTGGGTGATCTGTCCAGTGTGCGGGTGGTGGGTGATCTGTCCAGTGTGTGTGTGATGTGTGATCTGTCCAGTGTGTGGGTGGTGTGTGATCTGTCCAGTGTGTGGGTGATGTGTGATCTGTCCAGTGTGTGGGTGATGTGTGATCTGTCCAGTGTGTGGGTGATGTGTGATCTGTCCAGTGTGTGGGTGATGTGTGATCTGTCCAGTGTGTGGGTGGTGTGTGATCTGTCCAGTGTGTGGGTGGTGTGTGATCTGTCCAGTGTGTGGGTGGTGTGTGATCTGTCCAGTGTGTGTGTGATGTGTGATCTGTCCAGTGTGTGGGTGGTGTGTGATCTGTCCAGTGTGTGGTGGTGTGTGATGTGTGATCTGTCCAGTGTGTGTGTGTGGTGTGTGATCTGTCCAGTGTGCGGTTGGTGTGTGTATTCTGTCCAGTGTGCGGGTGGTGTGTGATCTGTCCAGTGTGCGGTTGGTGTGTGTATTCTGTCCAGTGTGTGTGTGGTGTGTGATCTGTCCAGTGTGCGGTTGGTGTGTGTATTCTGTCCAGTGTGCGGGTGGTGTGTGATCTGTCCAGTGTGCGGGTGGTGTGTGATCTGTCCAGTGTGCGGGTGGTGTGTGATCTGTCCAGTGTGCGGGTGGTGTGTGATCTGTCCAGTGTGCGGGTGGTGTGTGATCTGTCCAGTGTGCGGGTGGTGTGTGATCTGTCCAGTGTGCGGGTGGTGTGTGATCTGTCCAGTGTGCGGGTGATGTGTGATCTGTCCAGTGTGCGGTTGGTGTGTGTATTCTGTCCAGTGTGCGGGTGGTGTGTGATCTGTCCAGTGTGCGGGTGGTGTGTGATGTGTGATCTGTCCAGTGTGTGGGTGGTGTGTGATCTGTCCAGTGTGTGGGTGGTGTGTGATCTGTCCAGTGTGTGATGTGTGATCTGTCCAGTGTGTGATGTGTGATCTGTCCAGTGTGTGATGTGTGATCTGTCCAGTGTGTGGGTGATGTGTGATCTGTCCAGTGTGTGGGTGATGTGTGATCTGTCCAGTGTGTGGGTGATGTGTGATCTGTCCAGTGTGTGGGTGATGTGTGATCTGTCCAGTGTGTGGGTGATGTGTGATCTGTCCAGTGTGTGGGTGGTGTGTGATCTGTCCAGTGTGTGGGTGGTGTGTGATGTGTGATCTGTCCAGTGTGTGGTGGTGTGTGATGTGTGATCTGTCCAGTGTGTGGATGATGTGTGATCTGTCCAGTGTGTGGGTGATGTGTATTCTGTCCAGTGTGCGGGTGGTGTGTATTCTGTCCAGTGTGTGGTGGTGTGTGATCTGTCCAGTGTGTGGGTGATGTGTGATCTGTCCAGTGTGTGGGTGATGTGTGATCTGTCCAGTGTGTGGGTGGTGTGTGATGTGTGATCTGTCCAGTGTGTGGTGGTGTGTGATGTGTGATCTGTCCAGTGTGTGGGTGGTGTGTGATGTGTGATCTGTCCAGTGTGTGGTGGTGTGTGATGTGTGATCTGTCCAGTGTGTGGGTGATGTGTGATCTGTCCAGTGTGTGGGTGGTGGGTGATCTGTCCAGTGTGCGGGTGGTGGGTGATCTGTCCAGTGTGCGGGTGGTGGGTGATCTGTCCAGTGTGTGGGTGGTGGGTGATCTGTCCAGTGTGTGGGTGGTGTGTGATCTGTCCAGTGTGTGGGTGGTGTGTGATCTGTCCAGTGTGTGGGTGATGTGTGATCTGTCCAGTGTGTGGGTGATGTGTGATCTGTCCAGTGTGTGGGTGATGTGTGATCTGTCCAGTGTGTGGGTGATGTGTGATCTGTCCAGTGTGTGGGTGGTGTGTGATCTGTCCAGTGTGTGGGTGGTGTGTGATCTGTCCAGTGTGTGGGTGGTGTGTGATCTGTCCAGTGTGTGTGTGATGTGTGATCTGTCCAGTGTGTGGGTGGTGTGTGATCTGTCCAGTGTGTGGTGGTGTGTGATGTGTGATCTGTCCAGTGTGTGTGTGTGGTGTGTGATCTGTCCAGTGTGCGGTTGGTGTGTGTATTCTGTCCAGTGTGCGGGTGGTGTGTGATCTGTCCAGTGTGCGGTTGGTGTGTGTATTCTGTCCAGTGTGTGTGTGGTGTGTGATCTGTCCAGTGTGCGGTTGGTGTGTGTATTCTGTCCAGTGTGCGGGTGGTGTGTGATCTGTCCAGTGTGCGGGTGGTGTGTGATCTGTCCAGTGTGCGGGTGGTGTGTGATCTGTCCAGTGTGCGGGTGGTGTGTGATCTGTCCAGTGTGTGGGTGGTGGGTGATCTGTCCAGTGTGTGGGTGATGTGTGATCTGTCCAGTGTGTGGGTGATGTGTGATCTGTCCAGTGTGTGGGTGGTGTGTGATCTGTCCAGTGTGTGGTGGTGTTTGATGTGTGATCTGTCCAGTGTGTGTGTGGTGTGTGATCTGTCCAGTGTGTGGGTGATGTGTGATCTGTCCAGTGTGTGGGTGATGTGTGATCTGTCCAGTGTGTGGGTGATGTGTGATCTGTCCAGTGTGTGGGTGATGTGTGATCTGTCCAGTGTGTGGGTGATGTGTGATCTGTCCAGTGTGTGGGTGGTGTGTGATCTGTCCAGTGTGTGGTGGTGTGTGATGTGTGATCTGTCCAGTGTGTGGGTGGTGGGTGATCTGTCCAGTGTGTGGGTGATGTGTGATCTGTCCAGTGTGTGGGTGATGTGTGATCTGTCCAGTGTGTGGGTGGTGTGTGATCTGTCCAGTGTGTGGTGGTGTTTGATGTGTGATCTGTCCAGTGTGTGTGTGGTGTGTGATCTGTCCAGTGTGTGGGTGATGTGTGATCTGTCCAGTGTGTGGGTGATGTGTGATCTGTCCAGTGTGTGGGTGGTGTGTGATCTGTCCAGTGTGTGGGTGATGTGTGATCTGTCCAGTGTGTGGGTGGTGTGTGATCTGTCCAGTGTGTGGGCGATGTGTGATCTGTCCAGTGTGTGGGCGATGTGTGATCTGTCCAGTGTGTGGGTGATGTGTGATCTGTCCAGTGTGTGGTGGTGTGTGATGTGTGATCTGTCCAGTGTGTGGTGGTGTGTGATGTGTGATCTGTCCAGTGTGTGGTGGTGTGTGATGTGTGATCTGTCCACTGTGTGGGTGGTGTGTGATGTGTGATCTGTCCAGTGTGTGTGTGGTGTGTGATCTGTCCAGTGTGTGGTGGTGTGTGATGTGTGATCTTCCAGTGTGTGGTGGTGTGTGATCTGTCCAGTGTGTGGGTGATGTGTGATCTGTCCAGTGTGTGTGTGTGTGGTGTGTGATCTGTCCAGTGTGTGGTGGTGTGTGATCTTCCAGTGTGTGGTGGTGTGTGATCTGTCCAGTGTGTGGTGGTGTGTGATCTGTCCAGTGTGTGGGTGATGTGTGATCTTCCAGTGTGTGGTGGTGTGTGATCTGTCCAGTGTGTGGGTGGTGTGTGATCTGTCCAGTGTGTGGGTGATGTGTGATCTGTCCAGTGTGTGGTGGTGTGTGATGTGTGATCTGTCCAGTGTGTAGTGGTGTGTGATGTGTGATCTGTCCAGTGTGTGGTGGTGTGTGGTGGGTGATCTGTCCAGTGTGCGGGTGGTGGGTGATCTGTCCAGTGTGTGTGGGTGATCTGTCCAGTGTGTGGGTGGTGTGTGATCTGTCCAGTGTGTGGGCGATGTGTGATCTGTCCAGTGTGTGGGTGGTGTGTGATCTGTCCAGTGTGTGGGTGGTGTGTGATGTGTGATCTGTCCAGTGTGTGTGTGGTGTGTGATCTGTCCAGTGTGTGGGTGATGTGTGATCTGTCCAGTGTGTGGGTGGTGTGTGATCTGTCCAGTGTGTGGGTGATGTGTGATCTGTCCAGTGTGTGTGTGGTGTGTGATCTGTCCAGTGTGTGGTGGTGTGTGATGTGTGATCTGTCCAGTGTGTGGGTGATGTGTGATCTGTCCAGTGTGTGGGTGATGTGTGATCTGTCCAGTGTGTGGGTGATGTGTGATCTGTCCAGTGTGTGGGTGATGTGTGATCTGTCCAGTGTGTGGGTGATGTGTGATCTGTCCAGTGTGTGGGTGATGTGTGATCTGTCCAGTGTGTGGGTGGTGTGTGATCTGTCCAGTGTGTGGGTGGTGTGTGATCTGTCCAGTGTGTGGGTGATGTGTGATCTGTCCAGTGTGTGGGTGATGTGTGATCTGTCCAGTGTGTGGGTGGTGTGTGATCTGTCCAGTGTGTGGGTGATGTGTGATCTGTCCAGTGTGTGGGTGATGTGTGATCTGTCCAGTGTGTGGGTGGTGTGTGATCTGTCCAGTGTGTGGGTGGTGTGTGATCTGTCCAGTGTGTGGGTGGTGTGTGATCTGTCCAGTGTGTGGGTGGTGTGTGATCTGTCCAGTGTGTGGTGGTGTTTGATGTGTGATCTGTCCAGTGTGTGGGTGGTGTGTGATCTGTCCAGTGTGTGTGGGTGATCTGTCCAGTGTGTGGGTGATGTGTGATCTGTCCAGTGTGTGGGTGATGTGTGATCTGTCCAGTGTGCGGGTGGTGGGTGATCTGTCCAGTGTGTGGGTGATGTGTGATCTGTCCAGTGTGTGGGTGATGTGTGATCTGTCCAGTGTGTGGGTGATGGGTGATCTGTCCAGTGTGCGGGTGATGTGTGATCTGTCCAGTGTGTGGGTGATGTGTGATCTGTCCAGTGTGTGGGTGATGTGTGATCTGTCCAGTGTGTGGGTGATGTGTGATCTGTCCAGTGTGTGGGTGATGTGTGATCTGTCCAGTGTGCGGGTGATGTGTGATCTGTCCAGTGTGTGGGTGGTGTGTGATCTGTCCAGTGTGTGGGTGATGTGTGATCTGTCCAGTGTGTGGGTGATGTGTGATGTGTGATCTGTCCAGTGTGTGGGTGATGTGTGATCTGTCCAGTGTGTGGGTGATGTGTGATCTGTCCAGTGTGTGGGTGATGTGTGATCTGTCCAGTGTGTGGGTGATGTGTGATCTGTCCAGTGTGCGGGTGATGTGTGATCTGTCCAGTGTGCGGATGGTGTGTGATGTGTGATCTGTCCAGTGTGTGGGTGATGTGTGATCTGTCCAGTGTGTGGGTGATGTGTGATCTGTCCAGTGTGTGGGTGATGTGTGATCTGTCCAGTGTGTGTGTGTGATCTGTCCAGTGTGTGTGTGATGTGTGATCTGTCCAGTGTGTGGGTGATGTGTGATCTGTCCAGTGTGTGGGTGATGTGTGATCTGTCCAGTGTGTGGGTGATGTGTGATCTGTCCAGTGTGTGATGTGTGATCTGTCCAGTGTGTGGGTGGTGTGTGATGTGTGATCTGTCCAGTGTGTGGGTGATGTGTGATCTGTCCAGTGTGTGGGTGATGTGTGATCTGTCCAGTGTGTGTGTGGTGTGTGATCTGTCCAGTGTGTGGGTGATGTGTGATCTGTCCAGTGTGCGGATGGTGTGTGATCTGTCCAGTGTGCGGGTGATGTGTGATCTGTCCAGTGTGTGTGTGGTGTGTGATCTGTCCAGTGTGTGGGTGATGTGTGATCTGTCCAGTGTGTGGGTGGTGTGTGATGTGTGATGTGTGATCTGTCCAGTGTGCGGGTGATGTGTGATCTGTCCAGTGTGCGGGTGATGTGTGATCTGTCCAGTGTGCGGGTGATGTGTGATCTGTCCAGTGTGCGGATGGTGTGTGATCTGTCCAGTGTGCGGGTGATGTGTGATCTGTCCAGTGTGTGTGTGGTGTGTGATCTGTCCAGTGTGTGGGTGATGTGTGATCTGTCCAGTGTGTGGGTGGTGTGTGATGTGTGATGTGTGATCTGTCCAGTGTGCGGGTGATGTGTGATCTGTCCAGTGTGCGGGTGATGTGTGATCTGTCCAGTGTGCGGGTGATGTGTGATCTGTCCAGTGTGTGGGTGATGTGTATTCTGTCCAGTGTGCGGGTGGTGTGTGATCTGTCCAGTGTGCGGGTGGTGGGTGATCTGTCCAGTGTGTGGGTGATGTGTATTCTGTCCAGTGTGCGGGTGGTGTGTGATCTGTCCAGTGTGTGGGTGATGTGTGATCTGTCCAGTGTGTGGGTGATGTGTGATCTGTCCAGTGTGTGGGTGATGTGTATTCTGTCCAGTGTGCGGGTGGTGTGTATTCTGTCCAGTGTGTGGTGGTGTGTGATCTGTCCAGTGTGTGGGTGATGTGTGATCTGTCCAGTGTGTGGGTGATGTGTGATCTGTCCAGTGTGTGGGTGATGTGTATTCTGTCCAGTGTGCGGGTGGTGTGTATTCTGTCCAGTGTGTGGGTGGTGTGTGATCTGTCCAGTGTGTGGGTGATGTGTATTCTGTCCAGTGTGCGGGTGGTGTGTATTCTGTCCAGTGTGTGGTGGTGTGTGATCTGTCCAGTGTGTGGGTGATGTGTGATCTGTCCAGTGTGTGGATGATGTGTGATCTGTCCAGTGTGTGGGTGATGTGTATTCTGTCCAGTGTGCGGGTGGTGTGTATTCTGTCCAGTGTGTGGTGGTGTGTGATCTGTCCAGTGTGTGGGTGATGTGTGATCTGTCCAGTGTGTGGGTGATGTGTGATCTGTCCAGTGTGTGGGTGGTGTGTGATGTGTGATCTGTCCAGTGTGTGGTGGTGTGTGATGTGTGATCTGTCCAGTGTGTGGGTGGTGTGTGATGTGTGATCTGTCCAGTGTGTGGTGGTGTGTGATGTGTGATCTGTCCAGTGTGTGGGTGATGTGTGATCTGTCCAGTGTGTGGGTGGTGGGTGATCTGTCCAGTGTGCGGGTGGTGGGTGATCTGTCCAGTGTGCGGGTGGTGGGTGATCTGTCCAGTGTGTGGGTGGTGGGTGATCTGTCCAGTGTGTGGGTGGTGTGTGATCTGTCCAGTGTGTGGGTGGTGTGTGATCTGTCCAGTGTGTGGGTGATGTGTGATCTGTCCAGTGTGTGGGTGATGTGTGATCTGTCCAGTGTGTGGGTGATGTGTGATCTGTCCAGTGTGTGGGTGATGTGTGATCTGTCCAGTGTGTGGGTGGTGTGTGATCTGTCCAGTGTGTGGGTGGTGTGTGATCTGTCCAGTGTGTGGGTGGTGTGTGATCTGTCCAGTGTGTGTGTGATGTGTGATCTGTCCAGTGTGTGGGTGGTGTGTGATCTGTCCAGTGTGTGGTGGTGTGTGATGTGTGATCTGTCCAGTGTGTGTGTGTGGTGTGTGATCTGTCCAGTGTGCGGTTGGTGTGTGTATTCTGTCCAGTGTGCGGGTGGTGTGTGATCTGTCCAGTGTGCGGTTGGTGTGTGTATTCTGTCCAGTGTGTGTGTGGTGTGTGATCTGTCCAGTGTGCGGTTGGTGTGTGTATTCTGTCCAGTGTGCGGGTGGTGTGTGATCTGTCCAGTGTGCGGGTGGTGTGTGATCTGTCCAGTGTGCGGGTGGTGTGTGATCTGTCCAGTGTGCGGGTGGTGTGTGATCTGTCCAGTGTGTGGGTGGTGGGTGATCTGTCCAGTGTGTGGGTGATGTGTGATCTGTCCAGTGTGTGGGTGATGTGTGATCTGTCCAGTGTGTGGGTGGTGTGTGATCTGTCCAGTGTGTGGTGGTGTTTGATGTGTGATCTGTCCAGTGTGTGTGTGGTGTGTGATCTGTCCAGTGTGTGGGTGATGTGTGATCTGTCCAGTGTGTGGGTGATGTGTGATCTGTCCAGTGTGTGGGTGATGTGTGATCTGTCCAGTGTGTGGGTGATGTGTGATCTGTCCAGTGTGTGGGTGATGTGTGATCTGTCCAGTGTGTGGGTGGTGTGTGATCTGTCCAGTGTGTGGTGGTGTGTGATGTGTGATCTGTCCAGTGTGTGGGTGGTGGGTGATCTGTCCAGTGTGTGGGTGATGTGTGATCTGTCCAGTGTGTGGGTGATGTGTGATCTGTCCAGTGTGTGGGTGGTGTGTGATCTGTCCAGTGTGTGGTGGTGTTTGATGTGTGATCTGTCCAGTGTGTGTGTGGTGTGTGATCTGTCCAGTGTGTGGGTGATGTGTGATCTGTCCAGTGTGTGGGTGATGTGTGATCTGTCCAGTGTGTGGGTGGTGTGTGATCTGTCCAGTGTGTGGGTGATGTGTGATCTGTCCAGTGTGTGGGTGGTGTGTGATCTGTCCAGTGTGTGGGCGATGTGTGATCTGTCCAGTGTGTGGGCGATGTGTGATCTGTCCAGTGTGTGGGTGATGTGTGATCTGTCCAGTGTGTGGTGGTGTGTGATGTGTGATCTGTCCAGTGTGTGGTGGTGTGTGATGTGTGATCTGTCCAGTGTGTGGTGGTGTGTGATGTGTGATCTGTCCACTGTGTGGGTGGTGTGTGATGTGTGATCTGTCCAGTGTGTGTGTGGTGTGTGATCTGTCCAGTGTGTGGTGGTGTGTGATGTGTGATCTTCCAGTGTGTGGTGGTGTGTGATCTGTCCAGTGTGTGGGTGATGTGTGATCTGTCCAGTGTGTGTGTGTGTGGTGTGTGATCTGTCCAGTGTGTGGTGGTGTGTGATCTTCCAGTGTGTGGTGGTGTGTGATCTGTCCAGTGTGTGGGTGGTGTGTGATCTGTCCAGTGTGTGGGTGATGTGTGATCTGTCCAGTGTGTGGTGGTGTGTGATGTGTGATCTGTCCACTGTGTGGGTGGTGTGTGATGTGTGATCTGTCCAGTGTGTGTGTGGTGTGTGATCTGTCCAGTGTGTGGTGGTGTGTGATGTGTGATCTTCCAGTGTGTGGTGGTGTGTGATCTGTCCAGTGTGTGGGTGATGTGTGATCTTCCAGTGTGTGGTGGTGTGTGATCTGTCCAGTGTGTGGGTGGTGTGTGATCTGTCCAGTGTGTGGGTGATGTGTGATCTGTCCAGTGTGTGGTGGTGTGTGATGTGTGATCTGTCCAGTGTGTAGTGGTGTGTGATGTGTGATCTGTCCAGTGTGTGGTGGTGTGTGGTGGGTGATCTGTCCAGTGTGCGGGTGGTGGGTGATCTGTCCAGTGTGTGTGGGTGATCTGTCCAGTGTGTGGGTGGTGTGTGATCTGTCCAGTGTGTGGGCGATGTGTGATCTGTCCAGTGTGTGGGTGGTGTGTGATCTGTCCAGTGTGTGGGTGGTGTGTGATGTGTGATCTGTCCAGTGTGTGTGTGGTGTGTGATCTGTCCAGTGTGTGGGTGATGTGTGATCTGTCCAGTGTGTGGGTGGTGTGTGATCTGTCCAGTGTGTGGGTGATGTGTGATCTGTCCAGTGTGTGTGTGGTGTGTGATCTGTCCAGTGTGTGGTGGTGTGTGATGTGTGATCTGTCCAGTGTGTGGGTGATGTGTGATCTGTCCAGTGTGTGGGTGATGTGTGATCTGTCCAGTGTGTGGGTGATGTGTGATCTGTCCAGTGTGTGGGTGATGTGTGATCTGTCCAGTGTGTGGGTGATGTGTGATCTGTCCAGTGTGTGGGTGATGTGTGATCTGTCCAGTGTGTGGGTGGTGTGTGATCTGTCCAGTGTGTGGGTGGTGTGTGATCTGTCCAGTGTGTGGGTGATGTGTGATCTGTCCAGTGTGTGGGTGATGTGTGATCTGTCCAGTGTGTGGGTGGTGTGTGATCTGTCCAGTGTGTGGGTGATGTGTGATCTGTCCAGTGTGTGGGTGATGTGTGATCTGTCCAGTGTGTGGGTGGTGTGTGATCTGTCCAGTGTGTGGGTGGTGTGTGATCTGTCCAGTGTGTGGGTGGTGTGTGATCTGTCCAGTGTGTGGGTGGTGTGTGATCTGTCCAGTGTGTGGTGGTGTTTGATGTGTGATCTGTCCAGTGTGTGGGTGGTGTGTGATCTGTCCAGTGTGTGTGGGTGATCTGTCCAGTGTGTGGGTGATGTGTGATCTGTCCAGTGTGTGGGTGATGTGTGATCTGTCCAGTGTGCGGGTGGTGGGTGATCTGTCCAGTGTGTGGGTGATGTGTGATCTGTCCAGTGTGTGGGTGATGTGTGATCTGTCCAGTGTGTGGGTGATGGGTGATCTGTCCAGTGTGCGGGTGATGTGTGATCTGTCCAGTGTGTGGGTGATGTGTGATCTGTCCAGTGTGTGGGTGATGTGTGATCTGTCCAGTGTGTGGGTGATGTGTGATCTGTCCAGTGTGTGGGTGATGTGTGATCTGTCCAGTGTGCGGGTGATGTGTGATCTGTCCAGTGTGTGGGTGGTGTGTGATCTGTCCAGTGTGTGGGTGATGTGTGATCTGTCCAGTGTGTGGGTGATGTGTGATGTGTGATCTGTCCAGTGTGTGGGTGATGTGTGATCTGTCCAGTGTGTGGGTGATGTGTGATCTGTCCAGTGTGTGGGTGATGTGTGATCTGTCCAGTGTGTGGGTGATGTGTGATCTGTCCAGTGTGCGGGTGATGTGTGATCTGTCCAGTGTGCGGATGGTGTGTGATGTGTGATCTGTCCAGTGTGTGGGTGATGTGTGATCTGTCCAGTGTGTGGGTGATGTGTGATCTGTCCAGTGTGTGGGTGATGTGTGATCTGTCCAGTGTGTGTGTGTGATCTGTCCAGTGTGTGTGTGATGTGTGATCTGTCCAGTGTGTGGGTGATGTGTGATCTGTCCAGTGTGTGGGTGATGTGTGATCTGTCCAGTGTGTGATGTGTGATCTGTCCAGTGTGTGGGTGATGTGTGATCTGTCCAGTGTGTGTGTGTGATCTGTCCAGTGTGTGTGTGATGTGTGATCTGTCCAGTGTGTGGGTGATGTGTGATCTGTCCAGTGTGTGGGTGATGTGTGATCTGTCCAGTGTGTGGGTGATGTGTGATCTGTCCAGTGTGTGATGTGTGATCTGTCCAGTGTGTGGGTGGTGTGTGATGTGTGATCTGTCCAGTGTGTGGGTGATGTGTGATCTGTCCAGTGTGTGGGTGATGTGTGATCTGTCCAGTGTGTGTGTGGTGTGTGATCTGTCCAGTGTGTGGGTGATGTGTGATCTGTCCAGTGTGCGGATGGTGTGTGATCTGTCCAGTGTGCGGGTGATGTGTGATCTGTCCAGTGTGTGTGTGGTGTGTGATCTGTCCAGTGTGTGGGTGATGTGTGATCTGTCCAGTGTGTGGGTGGTGTGTGATGTGTGATGTGTGATCTGTCCAGTGTGCGGGTGATGTGTGATCTGTCCAGTGTGCGGGTGATGTGTGATCTGTCCAGTGTGCGGGTGATGTGTGATCTGTCCAGTGTGCGGATGGTGTGTGATCTGTCCAGTGTGCGGGTGATGTGTGATCTGTCCAGTGTGTGTGTGGTGTGTGATCTGTCCAGTGTGTGGGTGATGTGTGATCTGTCCAGTGTGTGGGTGGTGTGTGATGTGTGATGTGTGATCTGTCCAGTGTGCGGGTGATGTGTGATCTGTCCAGTGTGCGGGTGATGTGTGATCTGTCCAGTGTGCGGGTGATGTGTGATCTGTCCAGTGTGTGGGTGATGTGTATTCTGTCCAGTGTGCGGGTGGTGTGTGATCTGTCCAGTGTGCGGGTGGTGGGTGATCTGTCCAGTGTGTGGGTGATGTGTATTCTGTCCAGTGTGCGGGTGGTGTGTGATCTGTCCAGTGTGTGGGTGATGTGTGATCTGTCCAGTGTGTGGGTGATGTGTGATCTGTCCAGTGTGTGGGTGATGTGTATTCTGTCCAGTGTGCGGGTGGTGTGTATTCTGTCCAGTGTGTGGTGGTGTGTGATCTGTCCAGTGTGTGGGTGATGTGTGATCTGTCCAGTGTGTGGGTGATGTGTGATCTGTCCAGTGTGTGGGTGATGTGTATTCTGTCCAGTGTGCGGGTGGTGTGTATTCTGTCCAGTGTGTGGGTGGTGTGTGATCTGTCCAGTGTGTGGGTGATGTGTATTCTGTCCAGTGTGCGGGTGGTGTGTATTCTGTCCAGTGTGTGGTGGTGTGTGATCTGTCCAGTGTGTGGGTGATGTGTGATCTGTCCAGTGTGTGGATGATGTGTGATCTGTCCAGTGTGTGGGTGATGTGTATTCTGTCCAGTGTGCGGGTGGTGTGTATTCTGTCCAGTGTGTGGTGGTGTGTGATCTGTCCAGTGTGTGGGTGATGTGTGATCTGTCCAGTGTGTGGGTGATGTGTGATCTGTCCAGTGTGCGGGTGGTGGGTGATCTGTCCAGTGTGCGGGTGGTGGGTGATCTGTCCAGTGTGTGGGTGATGTGTGATCTGTCCAGTGTGTGGGTGGTGTGTGATCTGTCCAGTGTGTGGGTGATGTGTGATCTGTCCAGTGTGCGGGTGATGTGTGATCTGTCCAGTGTGTGGGTGATGGGTGATCTGTCCAGTGTGTGGGTGGTGTGTGATCTGTCCAGTGTGCGGGTGATGTGTGATCTGTCCAGTGTGCGGGTGGTGTGTGATCTGTCCAGTGTGCGGGTGGTGGGTGATCTGTCCAGTGTGTGGATGGTGTGTGATCTGTCCAGTGTGTGGGTGATGTGTGATCTGTCCAGTGTGCGGGTGGTGTGTGATCTGTCCAGTGTGTGGGTGATGTGTGATCTGTCCAGTGTGTGGATGATGTGTGATCTGTCCAGTGTGTGGGTGATGTGTGATCTGTCCAGTGTGTGGGTGATGTGTGATCTGTCCAGTGTGTGGGTGATGTGTGATCTGTCCAGTGTGATGTGTGATGTGTGATCTGTCCAGTGTGCGGGTGATGTGTGATCTGTCCAGTGTGTGGGTGATGTGTGATCTGTCCAGTGTGTGGGTGGTGTGTGATGTGTGATCTGTCCAGTGTGTGGGTGGTGTGTGATGTGTGATGTGTGATCTGTCCAGTGTGCGGATGGTGTGTGATCTGTCCAGTGTGCGGGTGATGTGTGATCTGTCCAGTGTGTGGGTGATGTGTGATCTGTCCAGTGTGTGGGTGATGTGTGATCTGTCCAGTGTGTGTGTGATGTGTGATCTGTCCAGTGTGTGGGTGATGTGTGATCTGTCCAGTGTGTGGGTGGTGTGTGATCTGTCCAGTGTGCGGGTGATGTGTGATCTGTCCAGTGTGCGGGTGGTGTGTGATCTGTCCAGTGTGTGGGTGATGTGTGATCTGTCCAGTGTGCGGGTGGTGGGTGATCTGTCCAGTGTGTGGGTGATGTGTGATCTTCCAGTGTGTGGGTGATGTGTGATCTGTCCAGTGTGTGGGTGATGTGTGATCTGTCCAGTGTGCGGGTGGTGTGTGATCTGTCCAGTGTGTGGGTGATGTGTGATCTGTCCAGTGTGCGGGTGGTGGGTGATCTGTCCAGTGTGTGGGTGATGTGTGATCTGTCCAGTGTGTGGGTGATGTGTGATCTGTCCAGTGTGTGGGTGATGTGTGATCTGTCCAGTGTGTGGGTGATGTGTGATCTGTCCAGTGTGTGGGTGATGTGTATTCTGTCCAGTGTGTGGGTGATGTGTATTCTGTCCAGTGTGTGGGTGATGTGTGATGTGTGATCTGTCCAGTGTGCGGGTGATGTGTGATCTGTCCAGTGTGTGGGTGATGTGTGATGTGTGATCTGTCCAGTGTGCGGGTGATGTGTGATCTGTCCAGTGTGCGGATGGTGTGTGATCTGTCCAGTGTGTGGGTGATGTGTGATCTGTCCAGTGTGCGGATGGTGTGTGATGTGTGATCTGTCCAGTGTGCGGGTGATGTGTGATCTGTCCAGTGTGCGGGTGGTGGGTGATCTGTCCAGTGTGCGGGTGATGTGTGATCTGTCCAGTGTGCGGGTGGTGGGTGATCTGTCCAGTGTGCGGGTGATGTGTGATCTGTCCAGTGTGTGGGTGGTGTGTGATCTGTCCAGTGTGTGTGTGATGTGTGATCTGTCCAGTGTGCGGGTGGTGGGTGATCTGTCCAGTGTGCGGGTGATGTGTGATCTGTCCAGTGTGTGGGTGATGTGTGATCTGTCCAGTGTGTGGGTGGTGTGTGATCTGTCCAGTGTGTGGGTGATGTGTGATCTGTCCAGTGTGTGGGTGATGTGTGATCTGTCCAGTGTGTGGGTGGTGTGTGATCTGTCCAGTGTGTGGTGGTGTGTGATGTGTGATCTGTCCAGTGTGTGGGTGGTGGGTGATCTGTCCAGTGTGTGGGTGATGTGTGATCTGTCCAGTGTGTGGGTGATGTGTGATCTGTCCAGTGTGCGGGTGGTGTGTGATCTGTCCAGTGTGTGGGTGATGTGTGATCTGTCCAGTGTGTGGGTGATGTGTGATCTGTCCAGTGTGTGGGTGATGTGTGATCTGTCCAGTGTGTGGGTGGTGTGTGATCTGTCCAGTGTGTGGGTGATGTGTGATCTGTCCAGTGTGTGGGTGATGTGTGATCTGTCCAGTGTGTGGGTGATGTGTGATCTGTCCAGTGTGCGGGTGATGTGTGATCTGTCCAGTGTGCGGGTGATGTGTGATCTGTCCAGTGTGCGGGTGATGTGTGATCTGTCCAGTGTGCGGGTGGTGGGTGATCTGTCCAGTGTGCGGGTGATGTGTGATCTGTCCAGTGTGCGGATGGTGTGTGATCTGTCCAGTGTGTGGGTGATGTGTGATCTGTCCAGTGTGCGGGTGGTGTGTGATCTGTCCAGTGTGTGGGTGATGTGTGATCTGTCCAGTGTGTGGGTGATGTGTGATCTGTCCAGTGTGTGGGTGATGTGTGATCTGTCCAGTGTGTGGGTGATGTGTGATCTGTCCAGTGTGTGGGTGATGTGTGATCTGTCCAGTGTGTGGGTGGTGTGTGATCTGTCCAGTGTGTGGGTGATGTGTGATCTGTCCAGTGTGTGGGTGGTGTGTGATCTGTCCAGTGTGTGGGTGGTGTGTGATCTGTCCAGTGTGTGGGTGATGTGTGATCTGTCCAGTGTGTGGGTGGTGTGTGATCTGTCCAGTGTGTGGGTGATGTGTGATCTGTCCAGTGTGCGGGTGGTGTGTGATCTGTCCAGTGTGTGGGTGATGTGTGATCTGTCCAGTGTGTGGGTGGTGTGTGATCTGTCCAGTGTGTGGGTGATGTGTGATCTGTCCAGTGTGTGGGTGATGTGTGATCTGTCCAGTGTGTGGGTGGTGTGTGATCTGTCCAGTGTGTGGGTGGTGTGTGATCTGTCCAGTGTGTGTGTGTGGTGTGTGATCTGTCCAGTGTGTGGGTGGTGTGTGATCTGTCCAGTGTGCGGGTGGTGGGTGATCTGTCCAGTGTGCGGGTGGTGTGTGATCTGTCCAGTGTGTGGGTGATGTGTGATCTGTCCAGTGTGTGGGTGGTGTGTGATCTGTCCAGTGTGTGGGTGATGTGTATTCTGTCCAGTGTGCGGGTGATGTGTGATCTGTCCAGTGTGTGGGTGATGTGTGATCTGTCCAGTGTGTGGGTGATGTGTATTCTGTCCAGTGTGCGGGTGATGTGTGATCTGTCCAGTGTGTGGGTGGTGTGTGATCTGTCCAGTGTGCGGGTGGTGTGTGATCTGTCCAGTGTGTGGGTGATGTGTGATCTGTCCAGTGTGCGGGTGATGTGTGATCTGTCCAGTGTGCGGATGGTGTGTGATGTGTGATCTGTCCAGTGTGTGTGTGTGATCTGTCCAGTGTGTGGGTGGTGTGTGATCTGTCCAGTGTGTGATGTGTGATCTGTCCAGTGTGTGGTGGTGTGTGATCTGTCCAGTGTGTGGGTGATGTGTGATCTGTCCAGTGTGTGGGTGGTGGGTGATCTGTCCAGTGTGTGGGTGATGTGTGATCTGTCCAGTGTGTGGGTGATGTGTGATCTGTCCAGTGTGTGGGTGATGTGTGATCTGTCCAGTGTGTGGGTGATGTGTGATCTGTCCAGTGTGTGGGTGATGTGTGATCTGTCCAGTGTGTGGGTGATGTGTGATCTGTCCAGTGTGTGGGTGATGTGTGATCTGTCCAGTGTGTGGGTGATGTGTGATCTGTCCAGTGTGTGGGTGATGTGTGATCTGTCCAGTGTGTGGGTGATGTGTGATCTGTCCAGTGTGTGGGTGATGTGTGATCTGTCCAGTGTGTGGGTGATGTGTGATCTGTCCAGTGTGTGGGTGATGTGTGATCTGTCCAGTGTGCGGATGGTGTGTGATGTGTGATCTGTCCAGTGTGCGGGTGATGTGTGATCTGTCCAGTGTGCGGGTGGTGGGTGATCTGTCCAGTGTGTGGGTGATGTGTGATCTGTCCAGTGTGTGGGTGATGTGTGATCTGTCCAGTGTGTGGGTGATGTGTGATCTGTCCAGTGTGTGGGTGATGTGTGATCTGTCCAGTGTGTGGGTGATGTGTGATCTGTCCAGTGTGTGGGTGGTGTGTGATCTGTCCAGTGTGTGGGTGATGTGTATTCTGTCCAGTGTGCGGGTGGTGTGTATTCTGTCCAGTGTGTGGTGGTGTGTGATCTGTCCAGTGTGTGGGTGATGTGTGATCTGTCCAGTGTGTGGGTGATGTGTGATCTGTCCAGTGTGTGGGTGATGTGTGATCTGTCCAGTGTGTGGGTGATGTGTGATCTGTCCAGTGTGCGGGTGGTGGGTGATCTGTCCAGTGTGCGGGTGGTGGGTGATCTGTCCAGTGTGTGGGTGATGTGTGATCTGTCCAGTGTGTGGGTGATGTGTGATCTGTCCAGTGTGTGGGTGGTGTGTGATCTGTCCAGTGTGTGGGTGATGTGTATTCTGTCCAGTGTGCGGGTGGTGTGTGATCTGTCCAGTGTGCGGGTGATGTGTGATCTGTCCAGTGTGCGGGTGGTGTGTGATCTGTCCAGTGTGTGGGTGATGTGTGATCTGTCCAGTGTGTGGGTGATGTGTGATCTGTCCAGTGTGTGGGTGATGTGTGATCTGTCCAGTGTGTGGGTGGTGTGTGATGTGTGATGTGTGATCTGTCCAGTGTGCGGGTGATGTGTGATCTGTCCAGTGTGCGGATGGTGTGTGATCTGTCCAGTGTGCGGGTGATGTGTGATCTGTCCAGTGTGTGGGTGATGTGTGATCTGTCCAGTGTGTGGGTGATGTGTGATCTGTCCAGTGTGTGGGTGGTGTGTGATCTGTCCAGTGTGTGGGTGATGTGTGATCTGTCCAGTGTGCGGATGGTGTGTGATGTGTGATCTGTCCAGTGTGTGGGTGATGTGTGATCTGTCCAGTGTGCGGATGGTGTGTGATCTGTCCAGTGTGTGGGTGATGTGTGATCTGTCCAGTGTGTGGGTGATGTGTGATCTGTCCAGTGTGTGGGTGATGTGTGATCTGTCCAGTGTGTGGGTGGTGTGTGATCTGTCCAGTGTGCGGGTGATGTGTGATCTGTCCAGTGTGCGGGTGGTGTGTGATCTGTCCAGTGTGCGGGTGGTGTGTGATCTGTCCAGTGTGCGGGTGATGTGTGATCTGTCCAGTGTGCGGGTGGTGTGTGATCTGTCCAGTGTGCGGGTGATGTGTGATCTGTCCAGTGTGCGGGTGGTGTGTGATCTGTCCAGTGTGCGGGTGATGTGTGATCTGTCCAGTGTGCGGGTGATGTGTGATCTGTCCAGTGTGCGGGTGATGTGTGATCTGTCCAGTGTGCGGGTGATGTGTGATCTGTCCAGTGTGCGGATGGTGTGTGATCTGTCCAGTGTGCGGGTGATGTGTGATCTGTCCAGTGTGTGGGTGGTGTGTGATCTGTCCAGTGTGCGGGTGGTGGGTGATCTGTCCAGTGTGTGGGTGATGTGTGATCTGTCCAGTGTGTGGGTGATGTGTGATCTGTCCAGTGTGTGGGTGATCTGTCCAGTGTGTGGGTGATGTGTGATGTGTGATCTGTCCAGTGTGCGGGTGATGTGTGATCTGTCCAGTGTGCGGATGGTGTCTGATCTGTCCAGTGTGTGGGTGATGTGTGATCTGTCCAGTGTGCGGATGGTGTGTGATGTGTGATCTGTCCAGTGTGCGGGTGATGTGTGATCTGTCCAGTGTGCGGATGGTGTGTGATGTGTGATCTGTCCAGTGTGTGGGTGATGTGTGATCTGTCCAGTGTGCGGGTGGTGGGTGATCTGTCCAGTGTGTGGGTGGTGTGTGATCTGTCCAGTGTGTGTGTGATGTGTGATCTGTCCAGTGTGCGGGTGATGTGTGATCTGTCCAGTGTGTGGGTGGTGTGTGATCTGTCCAGTGTGTGTGTGATGTGTGATCTGTCCAGTGTGCGGGTGGTGGGTGATCTGTCCAGTGTGTGGGTGGTGTGTGATCTGTCCAGTGTGTGTGTGATGTGTGATCTGTCCAGTGTGCGGGTGGTGTGTGATCTGTCCAGTGTGTGGGTGGTGTGTGATCTGTCCAGTGTGCGGGTGATGTGTGATCTGTCCAGTGTGCGGGTGATGTGTGATCTGTCCAGTGTGCGGGTGGTGTGTGATCTGTCCAGTGTGTGGGTGATGTGTGATCTGTCCAGTGTGTGGGTGATGTGTGATCTGTCCAGTGTGTGGGTGATGTGTGATCTGTCCAGTGTGCGGATGGTGTGTGATCTGTCCAGTGTGTGGGTGATGTGTGATCTGTCCAGTGTGCGGGTGGTGTGTGATCTGTCCAGTGTGTGGGTGATGTGTGATCTGTCCAGTGTGTGGGTGATGTGTGATCTGTCCAGTGTGTGGGTGGTGTGTGATCTGTCCAGTGTGTGGGTGGTGTGTGATCTGTCCAGTGTGCGGGTGATGTGTGATCTGTCCAGTGTGTGGGTGATGTGTGATCTGTCCAGTGTGTGGGTGGTGTGTGATCTGTCCAGTGTGTGGGTGGTGTGTGATCTGTCCAGTGTGTGGGTGGTGTGTGATCTGTCCAGTGTGTGGGTGATGTGTATACTGTCCAGTGTGCGGGTGATGTGTGATCTGTCCAGTGTGTGGGTGATGTGTGATCTGTCCAGTGTGCGGGTGGTGGGTGATCTGTCCAGTGTGCGGATGGTGTGTGATCTGTCCAGGGTGCGGGTGATGTGTGATCTGTCCAGTGTGTGGGTGATGTGTGATCTGTCCAGTGTGTGGGTGATGTGTGATCTGTCCAGTGTGTGGGTGATGTGTGATCTGTCCAGTGTGCGGGTGGTGGGTGATCTGTCCAGTGTGTGGGTGATGTGTGATGTGTGATCTGTCCAGTGTGCGGGTGATGTGTGATCTGTCCAGTGTGCGGATGGTGTGTGATCTGTCCAGTGTGTGATGTGTGATCTGTCCAGT